>CM061062.1:142459192-143055225 GCA_030762895.1 Sophora flavescens
ATATTTCATACTATCTATAATTGGTTGATTAGTGAAGTAATAATTTTTGGTTTAGAGAAAGAATATAAATTTTTATTTATACCAAATGTATTGGGTTGATTAGTAGTACTCTAGAAATAGTCTGGGATCACATACCACCCTCACTTAGATTTATTTTCATTAAATGAACAATCATATTCCCTCCCATTCTATGCACAAATATGATTAACTCACCCATTAATTTAAACCATAGTATCTATCTTTATAAAAAAAAATACAAGTGACCAATGCCTATCAAGGGAGTCTAGCCCTATTGGTTAAATAAAATTTTAACTCAAACCCCCCCTCTCTAATTTTTTTTGGTCAGACTAAAGAGCAAGGGAGGCTTTCCTTCTTTCATTCTCACCATCCTATTTCACTTCCAATTCTCATCCTCAACCAATGCTCCATCTTCTCCTTTCAAGTTTGCAAATTTCGGCCAAGAGAGGGAGCTAAGGGCTGGACCACTCAACCATCATCTCATTCTTGCAGAAACAACACTCTTCACTCACCTCTTCCTTCTCAATTTTCGGCCAAACACACACACCCATTATCTCACCTCTTTTCTCCTCTTTTCTTCCATAATCATCATGAAACAAACACCATTTTCCTCTATGAAGAGAGCTTGAAGCAGCTACACTTGAGAGCAAGGAGAAACAAAGTCAGATTAGGGAGGAAACTCTAAGGAAATCAACCTCCATTACTCTACTTCTACTCCTTGCTTATATGAGTTTCCTTAGTTTAGTGCTTGGTAACCATAAGTCCAAGCTTAGGAATTTTGATGCTTGCTTTTATTGTTTGATTTGGTACCTGCATGTTGATTATATGAAGTAAAATGAGTGCATATTGATGATATAAATTATTTCAATTTCATGCATGTAATTTGTTTGTGAAAAGTCCCAAATGAAGTTACTGGTCAGAAACCCGTATAAACATATGTGCAGTATTTTGCTTATAATTATTTCAATAGGGCATTGTTCGGTATGATTCTTGTTTTTTTTTAAATAGACTCAAAATTCTACAATTTAGGCACTTTTTTTGCTGTTTTACACTGAGTATTGATGAAGAAAAACCTGTTATAAGTTGGAGTATTGTAACTGTCATGTTTTCTGGGTGCATAAGCTTGCTTATTAAAACTGTAAGTTTTCGTAAATTGTATTCCAAAAATAAAATTTTATTTATAAATGAGACTTATTTAGCTTTCCAGGGAGTGGTCTTTTGCCTAAATCCGACTTCGTTTAGTATTTTAGTAAATTCATAGAAGTTGGCTGAAAACTGGAAATTTCTGCAGGTGTTGTTGATGTTTTAGTTCTGGTTAAACACTTGTATGAAGGTAGTTTCGGCTGATTTAAAATGTTTTGTAGTGTAAAAATAATACATAAAAGTAAATTATAGCTTGCCATCCAATATTGATAAGCATCCTCTATTCGATTGATTCGATTTAGAATGGATGTCAAAGACATTTTAAATGTCGAGTATAGAGTACTTCCCGTTTGGAAGGCAATCACAGAAGTCCTTTCAGATTGAAAGGCAAGTATAGAAGTCCTTTCGGTTAGGAAAGGCAAGCAAGTAAGTACAAAATAGGTGGGACGCCGCTTGTGGTCATAGACGTATGTCCTGCCTTACAGTATAGAGCTGGTTCCTCTAAGTACCTTAGTGTACAAGGAGGGGACAGCGACGTTTTTTTCAACAAAACCCAAGGGATGTCCAAGTGTATAAAGTTTACTCTCATATTATGTATTGATGTTTATTGTTATTATACTTATGTGTGTTTAAATAAAAACTGAATTTTGCAGGAAATTCACTGAGATTAGTTATCTCACTACTCATATTTGTTGTTTCAGATAAGAAAGAGTAGAGCATCTCTGTATTTCAAGGACTGCAGGAGTTGAGGACTTTTGTAAAACTCCTTGTATAAGCCAGATTTAGTATGTAATATTAACTGGTTAATGCCTTAGTTCGAAACTCGGTTTCTTTTATTTTCGTGTTATGGACATAATTTGTACTAACTAGAGACTTATTGCTTCCGTCACTCTGTAGTTATCTACTTATGTCTAACCTTCATGTGATACTTTATGCCTTACAAAACAATGCAACATGGAGTATTACACGAAGTTCTTTTATCCAAGAGATAAAGATTTTAAACAATAGAAGCAGCAAGGGTATAAAGACATATATTCTTTGAATTAAATAAGCAATCATTTGAAATAAATACACTTTAAGATTAGACGGGTTCACGTTTTCAAACTAGTGGACGCGCAGGTCTTTGGACGTGCAAGATTAACTTATCAGTGAGACGGGCTCGTCTACTGATATTGCGTCTGCAGACTTTTCACCTAGTTCCGAGAGTTTGGAAGTGCTATACTTAAGAGCTCGTCTGCTGACGTGGCGTCTAGTGAAACTACTACATCTATCAAGTCTTTGGACTTGTTATATTTCAATGTCTCGTCTATTTTCTTTAGACTTAGTAACGTTTCTACCAAGAGTTGTATACTGGTCTAGAGGATTGAAATAGAATCTGATAGATTCCATACTTAATTTTAAGTTCCTCTAACTCGTATAAATCAAATAGTCCCTGCATACTTATAACAAACAAGTTAGATCTTTGACAACACTTTGCCATACAAATTTAACCTTTTTGTTAACATCAAAACTTAAGAGATTATTTAAAATCCAAAACCACTTTGGTTCTAACACTCTCCCGCTTTTTTATGATGACAAAAACCAATTAAATTTGAGTGAGTAAAGTCTAAGAGAGCTACAGATCTCCCCCTAAGACAAAGCATTCAAACTTTAAAGAGTAAAACAAATAAGAAACAGAACATATCAGTTTTAACTTATTAGATCAGTCGGGTCATATTAAAAAAAAACATAGTATCAGAGCTTATAAGTCCAACTAAAGAGATATATCAAAGACAACAATAGGCAATAAAGTATCAGATCATATCAAGCAGAATTATGCAATAAAACAGTATGCATGTGAAAACAGATATGTATGTCCAAAAATTGACTTTATAGATATATAAAATTTAATTCTATCCTTTCTCCCCCTTTTTTGTCATCAGACAAAAAGGAAACGGGAGTGGACCATGATAAGCCTCTGGCTTATCTAGTTTTATGACTAGATAAACTAGGGTTTATGTGCCAATTAGTCGAGTTCACTCTCGTTTTCGCCCAAATTTGCCTTGTTTTGTTCCTAAGTTGGACTTTGACTCGTTTTGCGTCTTTTGTGTAGTTTTTAGCTTCTTTTGGATAGAATTACGCTTGTGGTTGCTTGTGTTGTTTTCAGGTTCATAAGTGAAGCTCTAAGGATTAAGGAAAGTCAAGAAATAGTGGAGATTGCCATTCTGGAGATTCTCGCCCCGCGAGAGTTTGAAGACCCGGGAAGACAGAGACCATCACGGCCTAGCCGTGATTCACATCACGGGGCGTGAAAGGAAGGTTCGCGTCGCGAGACGTCCTTCGCGTCGCGAGTGTGTGAACTCCAGAAAAGCACCAGAGTCAGAGACCATCACGGCCTAGCCGTGATATGTATCACGGCCGTGACCCAAAATCCACACAAGGCAGAGAACATCACGGCTTGGCCGTGATTCACATCACGGGCCGTGAGAAGAGGGCTCGCGTCGCGAGACATCATTCGCGTCGCGAATGTTTAATTTCCAGAAGTGCGCCAGAAGCAGAAGCCGTCACGGCCTGGCCGTGATGGCCATCACGGCCGTGACGCGTGGCCTCCTTATAAATAGAACAGATCATAACAGAAGGAGGGAACTTTTTGGATCAGAATTTTCAGAGATCTTTTGTAATCCTTATTCTGGGGCTGCGTCTCCTTTTCTCTTCTCTTAATTCTTAGTCTTAGGATGATTTCCGATTGTACGTGCGTTGTTGTTACGGACATGAGGAACTAATCCTCTTGTCTAAGGGATCGATGAAGCCACCCATGGCGGCATAGTGTTCATGTAATGTACTTCTCTCTCCTTTAATTCAATTATTGTTTTCCAATTCTGTTTTCATTGTGTCGATTATATGCTAGCGTGATCGACTAGTTAAACGTGTTGAGGCCTAGCGGCGATTCGCGTTTTAGAACTTGAATTGGGATCATCGGTCGAGTATTGCACGAGAGTGAGTAGGAGATCGGTGCAACCTATAGGGAACAAGAATTAATAGAATTCAAGATTAGGATTATGAGACCTAGTAAGTAATTAATCCAATCGTCGAATACGTCCTAATGAGCACGGAAGTGGATTTAGGAGAATTTAGGGGTCCCGGTTGACATTAAATTTGAACTTAGGGAGGAGAATATCATCACTTGGGTACTTTGCATGATTGGGTAGGTGGATTCGAAACCTTAGATGCTTTTAATTCCAGTTTTCATCACCGTATCTTTGATTGTTTCGATTAGTTAATTTGAATTGTGATCCTAGTTTCTTTCCAACCATTTTCTCTGCTTAACCAACTTATCGGATTTCTCACGAAATTAGTCGAATTGGTCACCCAATCCTTGTGTTCGACCTCGGTAGACTCTTACCGTGTTTTTATTACTTGCGACGACCCGGTACACTTGCCGGAGTCACAACAGACCACCATTGTCAGTTTAAAGAAACAAAAGAAGGCTAAGAAGAGGGTGGAGGTGGTGGAGGAGGGTTCTGGTTTGGTGGAGGTGGAGGAGGTTGAACTGGCAGATTGTGACTCTGTTGGAAACTCTGCAAAATGGTCATCATTTGGTTGATCATTACATTCACTGGAGCCAAGGCTTTAGCAACTCTCTACTCTATGATATTTCCAATAGTCTCTTCAAAATTCTGAGGATGAGAAGGTCTTGAGCTTTCACCACTATCTTCAGCATGTGCTTGACCTTGAAAATAACTTATAGCTCTAGAATTTTTAGGTTGATCATGTGGAAGGATGAGTGTCAGAGTCAATGGCTGAGATTAGTGCCTTTCAGAAGTGCTTGGTCTTAGAGCAGTCGGCAACTTCCTCATTCCCAGTTTCTGGTTGAACAACCCAGCATTCAAATCCTGTTCTTCAACTATGATTTCTTCCTCAGTATGTTCAGAAGGAGGAGATGGTGGTGGTGATGAAGCAAGAGTGAGTACAGGAGGAGGCAGCTCTTTAACCCAATGGACAGGGTCTTCTTCATAGACAGGACTTATGACAGGAATTCCAAGAGTATCCTTGTGAATGAAGAATATGACATTCAAGAGTCCACATTTCCCTCTAAATTTAGGAATACTTCTCTTCTCTTGTTCACTCAATCCAGAAGATGAAGCTTCCTTAGCACAAGTCACCATGTGATTTGACCAAATAGCAACTGCAGAATCTTCATCTATGTCTTCAACTGGCTGTGACAACCAGAAATCAATCATATTCTGATCAACAGATTCAACAGTATCAGGATTGATCATGCAGAAATTGTCTTCTGGTTTCTTTGCAGTGCTCCTTTGCTTTTTTAGATCCTTATCTTTATTCAAGTCTATCATAGGTAGTCTTGGAGCAATCATGTAAGGTCTGACACCAATCTTTGTCTCCTTCTTTGTATGAAACAACCATGTTGGAGGGACAAAGTTTGCAGCTCTAACATATCTTGGCAGCTCAAATCCATTTTCCAGAAAAGCATATATGATGTGGTCCACAAGACTAACAGCTCTACCATAAACACTTGGATGTCTAAATGTCACCCAAGATGTCTCTCTGTCCAGAATGAACTTAGGTATTCCTTCTGTTCTTGACCTTTTGTGGACAATTGTTGGAGCTTTGGCTTTGCAAGGGTCAGTAGACCAAACAGGTATGATGTGCCTGTTGACACCATCTGTGAAGGGTTTGAAAGGAGAGGATTTGATGAGGTTTGGGTAGATTTTTCTATGTGGGAATTTTTGTAGTGGAAGGTGAGTAAGGGCAGGTCCAATGTGGTTGTGCATAGTGGATTGAAGAGGATTGTTGTTGTTTGGCACATAGGGAATGAGTACATGCCATGGGGTGTAGGTAGATTCAGGTTCAAATTCATATTCAGGCAGGGGATATAAAGGTCTAGTTGACTCTGGTTCAGGTTCATGTTTGTGATAGAGTATTCTCCAGTCTCTTTTGACTTTGGCTCAACTTTCAGCTTTGCCATCATAGAGAACTGAAGGGTTAGTGTAAGGGAATTTGGTTCTTGGCATTTTTGGAAATGGGGCACCAGGGTTAATCCCTACATCATCTGCTTGATTGAACCAAGGATCATCTGCAGGTATTATGGGTTGGAAATTTGGTCTATTTGGTGAGGTTTGTACAGGTGAGTAGACAGGTGAGACTGTTTGTGGTGAAGAGGTTTGTGGTGATGGTAGTGAGGGAATGTATACAGACTCAGGTGCAACAGCAACATCATTCCTATTTTCCAAGCTCTCTACTAAGGCATATACTGCTAATTGAACAGGATCATTAGCAGGGATGTCTACCTCAAAAGACATGACAGTCTTGGCTTTTCTCTGAGGTTGCCTTCTCCTTGTTGGAATAGCAGCAGCAGCAATAGTTTTCTGTTTCTTCAACACCTCACTAATGGGGACACTGTCCTCATCATCTTCATCTTCATTATAGGACAGGACTAGATTCCTCATCCTTTTCTGAGATGGAGCAAGTGGCAACATCAGCTTGTTCCCTTATCACAATGCCAGCAGTAGGCTTTCTTGCAATTGGTTTCCTAACAGCAGTAGTCTTCCTTCTCACTGTTCTCTTCAGTCCTAGTACTTCACCATTGTTTTGCTCAATCTGTTCCTCCTTGATCTACATCATCTCTTCTGTTTTAGCCAAACCAGCAACAGTGTATGTGCTGAGATTCATGTTGGCTTATGTTCATCTTCCCAAAGTCAGCAGCAGACATTCCCTTCTCAGTTAGAATTCTTGCTTGCTCTTCAGGATACTTGGCAAAGTATCATAGATTCCTTGAGACTTGAAGATCTTTGACAGAAGGTGATAGTATGGAATTGCATAGAGCTTCTTCTTGTGGACAACATCATCCCTGAATCTTCCATAGAGAATTCTAGGCAGGTTGATTTTATCCATAGTGGCGAGATGGCAGAGACAAAGCTTGTGCAGAGCTGACAAGTTGTCCTTAGACCCAGTTTTGTGCAAAACAACCTTGTTCAGCAACTGATGAAGAATGCGAACCTCATCCTTCATCTCCACTAACTTCCAAGAAAGATTTCTCACAGTATCTTCTTTCATTAGGAAAGTAACTACTACCTCTGAACCACCAAGGTCCGTCTCCCAAGTATCAGTAAAAACCACTCCTTCTTGAGAGCATTTGATAGAATCAGAGGTGGTCTTTTCAAAGACCGCTATTCCTTTTCCAAGTACCTCAGCAGAAATCTCAGTAATTGTTACATGAAGGTTTCTCCATAAATCCCTAATTAGGTTAGGGTAGATAGAGACTTTTTCCACGAAGAGTCCTCCCCAACAAGCAGCATTGATATTCTTACTCACATCTAAGTTATATTCTTCCAAAATTCCAAAGTTGAAGTGGTGCTCAGTAGTAAGGTTTAGCTTGTCCACATTGAAAGCAACAGAAGAGGAAGCCATTGTTGAAGGTTTGAGAGCTAGGGTTATGGAAGCAAGAAAACAGAGTACACGAGAGTTCAAAGAGAGAATATTGTGAAAGGTTTTTCAGAGGGAAAAAGTATTACTTAAAAAGGTTTCGAATCTGAAGAGTTTTCCCAAAGAAAATTAAAAAAGAAAACGTGTGAGAAAAGGAGTAATGAGTACTGATGCGGCGCAGGTTTTTGAAACCGTAAAAAGCTATTGATAGGATTGATGGAAATAACTGACTCAGCATAAGGATATTATTAAATATGTCTTGGACATTAATTAATACAAATATAATAATAGATAGCATAGACGAGCCTGATAAAACCATGTAAACAGTCAATGGACGCAATACCTACTGGACGCACATGTGACATGCATTGGACGCATTTGAGAAATAGACGTGCATGCAATAGACACATAATCAATCCACACAAATCATATTAAGATGTTTTCTAATAAATATGAATCCGTCCTCTGCAAGAGGTTTAGTGAAGATATCTGCCCATTGATGGTCAGTATCCACAAATTGTATATCAATAATACCTTTTTGCACATAATCTCTAATAAAGTGATGTTTAATCTCTAGATGTGTAGCCCTTGAATGCAATATTAGATTCTTAGATAGATTTATTGCAGCAGTATTATCACACATAAGTGGAATACTACTTACAAACACATTGTATTCCTCTAATTGATGTTTGATCCATAGAAGTTATGAGCAGCAACTAGCAGCTGAAATATACTCAGCTTCAGCAGTTGATAAGGCAATAGTGCTTTGTCTTTTGCTTGACCATGAGACTAGATTAGCTCCAATGAAGTGGCATCCTCCACTGGTACTTTTTCTTTCTATTCTATTTCCAGCATAGTCAGTATCACAAAAACCAACTACTCTGTAATCACCATTTTTCTTAAATCACAAACCCGGATTAGTAGTACCTTTTAAATATCTAAATATTCTTTTAACTGTTGATAAAAGAGATTCTCTTGGATCAGATTGAAATCGAGCACATAAGCATACACTGAACATAATATCAGGTCTAGACGCAGTAAGATATTGCAGAGATCATACCATACCTCTATAAACCTTTTGATATACCTTTTTATCTTTGTCATCTTTGTTCAGTATGGACGTGGGATGCATAGGGGTGTTCATAGGCTTGCAATCATCCATCTTGAATTTCTTTAACAATTCCTTTGTATACTTAGTTTGATGAATGTACACCTCGTCCACTGTTTGCTTAACTTGAAGTCCAAGAAAGAACTTGAATTCTCCCATCATGTTCATTTCAAACTCTTTCTGCATAAGCTTAGAGAATTCTTTACAAAGAGATTCATTAGTAGCACCAAAAATTATGTCATCAACATATATTTGAACAACAATAATACTGGACTTATTGAATTTTTTAAATAAGGTTGTATCTGTTAAGTCTCTAAAATGTATGATGTGCATTTCCCTAAGTTTTGATGAAAACTAAACATTGGTTAATGATTTAATTAACCTTCATATTGGTTTCTAACCTATCTATCGAGTGTGCAGATTAAGTAATAGAATCATCCATCCAACGCAAGTGATTGAAACGCACGTCCAACACTGTAGTGATTGAAGCTCACGTCCATCGCAAATGTTTGAAGATTGAAACGCACATCCAACACTGTAGTGATTGAAGCTCACGTCCATCGTAAATGATTGAAGCTCACATCCATCGCAAATGTTTAAAGCGCACGTCCAAAACGCAAGAGAAAGAAACTTACGTCCACTAAAGTGATGAAAGCCAGCGTCTACTAACGTGGCATTTGGAGCGCGTCCATCAAAGTATCAGAAAAGCCCGTCCAGTGAGGTATCAGAATTATCCGTCCAATGACGTGGCACTTGGAGCTCGTCCATTAAAGTATCAGAATAGCGCATCCATTAAAGTATCAGAATAGCGCGTCCATTAAAGTATCAGAATAGCGCGTCCACTAAGGTATCAGAATGGCTCGTCCAATGACGTGGCAAAAGACTCTCGTCCACTAGAGTAACTGAGACTCTCGTCCACTAGAGTAACTGAGACTCTCATCCACCAGAGTAACTGAGACTCTCGTCCACCAGAGTAACTGAGACTCTCGTCCACCAGACTAACTGAGACTCTCGTCCAGTAAAGTAACAGAGGCTCTCGTCCACTAAAGTAACAAAGGCTCTCGTCAACTAAAGGTGACAGAAGCTCTCGTTCACTAGAGTAACAGAAGTGCTCATCCACTAAAGGTGACAGAAGCGCTCGTCCACTAGTCTTTGGACTTGCTGAATCCTTAATATAGAGCTCGTCTACTATCCCGAATGAAAACTCAAATGACTAGATAGATGTGATTATTTTTAAGATGGAAGCACTTATCTTATGAACGCGAATTCTATAAGGATTATCAAAATCTTAGTTCAAGAACCAGAAAGAGACTTGAAGCCTTCTCTCTTACTCAGTTTCACGATTATCAAGAAAAGTCAGAAGTTACTCTCTCAAGCAACCTTGGATAATCAGAACCAAAGACCAGTTAAAGAATGCTTCCAACGTGCTTTATTCCCTAGTACCTCTGGTCCTTACACGAAAAGAGAAGTGTACTCAGTAAAGTACAAAAAGCTCTCTACACAACTCTGATATGGCTGTAGCACAATGAATAAAGCCATGATCCTTCATGTTAGAGTACAACCAACGACTCTATTGCATTAATGACTACCCAGAATGACTCTATTGCATTAATGGCTGCCCAGAACGACTCTATTGCATTTAATGAAGTTATGCTTGAAGCCAACATCTGAGGGGATGTCTCTAACGGATCCTAAATGATTGAAGAGCATAAATACATAAGTCATTGAAGATGAAGAACAAGAGAATACACATTGCATTAAAACGCCATTACTCTGCATTAATTTCTTCATTCTTTTATTCTGTATTCTTCAATCATTTTGAAGTTATTACGCAGACTTTCCTAAGCCTTACATTTAAACCACTCTGAGTGTTAGTGAAAGATCTGCCTGTGAGAAATTGTATTTATTCCAAACCCAATCTCTCAAACAAACCAGAGTGAGCCTGAAGAGGCTAGGTGTGAAAATAATACTTGTCTTGAGCCTGAAGAGGCTAGGTGTGCAAATAATACTTGTCTTGAGCCTGAAGAGGCTAGGTGTGCAAATAATACTTGAGTCTGTAACCTTATTAGTTATAGTGGATAAATCTTGGTGCTGCCAAGGACTGGACGTAGCTCTTTGTTTTGAAGAGTGAACCAAGATAAATAACCGTGTCAATCTCTCTTCCCTTAAACTCTTTAATTGCCTTAGTTTTCTTACGTCTATCAAGTGGTGTGCTTGCAAAAGTCACCCGTCCATCCTGTATTCTTCCACTCGTCCAAATCTAGCCTTTTTGTTTGCGAAAAGATTTCAACTTTGCTTAAATTCTGATAAACACAATTCAACCCCCCTTCTTGTGTTTATAGCTGTCTATTTCAGTATCAACCTTTCCTCTACTAAATCCATTGTCCATTAAGAATGAACTTAACCTTTCATACCAAGCTCTAGGAGCTTGTGTTAAGGCCATATAAAGCTTTCTTTAGCTTATATACGTGTTCAAGTTGGGTTTCACTTTCAAAACCCGAAGATTGCATAACATATTACACCATTTAGAAAGGCACTTTTTACATCCATTTGATTAGCATTATACTATGATGTGCAGCAAATTATAACAAGATGTGAATTGCCTCTAATCTAGCAACTGGTGCAAAAGTTTCAGTGTAGTCCATACCTTCTTCCTGAGAATAACCTTGTGTAACAAGTCTAGCTTTATTTCTTATCACCTTACCATTTTCATCAAGCTTGTTTCTGTAAACCCAATTGGTTCCAATAACTGATTTGTCTTCTGGTAAAGGCACTAGATTCCACACTTCACTTCTCTCAAATTGGTTCAGTTCTTCTTGCTTTGCAAGAATCCAGTCCTCGTCCAGTAGAGCCTCGTCTGCTGTCTTTGGTTCTAACTCAGACTAAGGCAGAATCCTCTTGCTCTCTGAAAGTTGATCTGGTTATTTGCCTATCATTGGGGTTTCCAATGATTTGATCTTGTGGATGATAATTTTTGAAGTACCATGATCTCTGAACAGTATCCTGTTGAGAAGTGGAGGTTTCTGGTTGTTGAGGAGGGTCGTCCACTTGATCATCAGATTTTATCTCTATTGTATCTCCTGAGATATTTAAATCAAGATCTGCAAAAGCTTCATCTAGCTCTGATAATTTCTTATCAGGCTGCTTGCCATCAAACTTGACATGAATACATTCTTCTACCACTAGAGTTCTAGAGTTATAAACTCTAGAGCCTTTTGAAGTTTTTGAATATCCTAACAGAATTCCATTATCTACTTTAGCATCAAACTTACCGAGTTGATTTTTATTATTCAATATATATCATTTACAACCAAAAGGATGAAAGTAAGATATGTTGGGTTTTCGTCATTTCCACAATTCATAAGGAGTCTTATTCAAAATTAGGCTAATGTATAATTTGTTCTGAATATAGCAGGCAGTATTAACAGCTTCAGCCCAGAAGTGTCCAGGGACAGAGTTGTCATTGAGCATTGTTCTGACCATCTCTTGAAGAGATCTGTTCTTTCTCTCTACCACACCATTTTGTTGTGGTGTTCTAGATATTGAGAAGTAGTGATGTATACCACTTTCTTCACAAAACTTATGAAATAGCTCATTTTCAAACTCTCCCCCATTGTCGCTTCTGATTGAAGTGATACACATGT
Organism: Sophora flavescens; assembly: GCA_030762895.1. NCBI lineage: Eukaryota > Viridiplantae > Streptophyta > Magnoliopsida > Fabales > Fabaceae > Sophora > Sophora flavescens. The sequence goes on from CM061062.1 coordinate 142,471,529, forward strand.
CTTTTTCATTTTGTACACATTTGCAGAATACAGAGGAGACCTTGAAAGACGCATCCTTGTGAGCTAGGAACATAACCCATGTCCATCTAGTGTAGTCGTCTACAATAACTAGACCATATTTCTTTCCACTAACAAAGGCAGTCCTAGTTGGTCCAAACAGATCAAGGTGTAGCAACTCTAGTGGTCTATTGGTACTAACAACATTCTTAGATTCAAGGCAACCCTTGACTTGTTTTCCCTTTTGACATGCATCACAGAGAGCATCAGATTTGAACTTAAGGTTTGGTAATCCTCTCACGAGGTTATGCTTATTTAGCTTTGAAATTAACTTCAAGCTTGCAAGACCTAGTCTTTTGTGACAAATCCATCTCTCACCTTCAATGGACACTAGACATAAAACACATTGATTCATAAGGTCCTCCAAGTCAATCATATACAGATTGTTTTGCCTTTTGGCAGTAAATAAGAGTGATCCGTCAGGTTTCTTGACATTATACAAGTTCTTATCAAAAGAAACAGGAAATCCTTGCTTAGAAGCATCGCAATAAACCACGAAGGGTTCACTAGGATCTGGCAAAACTAACACTGGTGCTGATGTCAACCTATCCTTAAGGGTTTGAAACTCTCTTCACATCTAGATTCCCACACAAACAACTATCCTTTCGTAGTGAGACGGGTTAAAGGTAAAGCTATCTTAGAGAAACCTTCTACGAACCGCCTATAATACCCGGTTATCCCCAAGAAACTCCTAATCTCACACATAGACTTCGGTGCTTCCCACTGGAGCACCATCTCAACCTTAGCTGGGTCCACAGCTATGCCACCCTTAGAGATGACATGTCCTAAGAAGCTCACTTCCTCTAACCACAACTCACACTTAGACAACTTAGCATACAACTTCTTTTCCTTAAGGGTCTGCAAGACAACCCTCAGGTGTTCCTCATGTTCCTCCTTGCTCTTGGAGTACACTAAGATGTCATCTATGAGCACCACCACCAACTTATCTAAGTAAGGGTGAAAGGTCATGTTCGTGTAATCCATGGAGACAGCAGGAGCATTGGTCACACCGAAGGGCATAACCAAGTACTCATACCATATCGCATTCTGAACGCTGTCTTCGGGATGTCCTCGGACTTAACCCGAATCTGATGGTACCCTGTCCTCAAGTCTATCTTAGAAAAGACGCAAGCGCCTATCAACTGGTGCATGAGATCATCAATCCTAGGTAGGGGATATCAATTCTTTATGGTCACCTTGTTGAGCTGTCGATAGTCGACGCACAACCTCATACTACCATCCTTCTTCTTCACCAACAACACAGGTGCTCCCCACGGAGACACACTAGGCCTAATGAAATGCTTCTTCATTAGGTCTTCTAACTCTTCCTTCAACTTAGCTAGCTCTAGAGGGGACATCCTATAGGGTGCTATGGAGATTGGCCCGCTGCCAGACACTAAGTCTATGGCAAACTCAATATCTCTCTCTGGGGTAAGTTATAAACATCCCTCGGAAACACCTCAAGAAAGTCTCGCACAACAGGCAATCTGGCGACATCAGGAGGGCTGCTCTCTACTTCCAGGGAGGTTATCATCATGTACAGTTGGGCGTCGTCTTTCATCGAAGCTTGAACTTGGCTGGCAGAGAGAAGGTACGGATTCTTAGACTCCGTTGGATTTCCAAAAACTAAGGTCTTATCAAAACAGATAAAGGGAACATGGTTGGAAGATAGCCAATTCATCCCAATAATAACGTCGAGTGGTTTTAAAAAAGTAAGCGCACAAGATCAGCTGCAGAGTTCATATTATCAAGAGATAATAGAACAACCTTCCTAAACACAAGAAGCACCCGAAGGCTCCTTGGATCGTTCAAAACAAGTCAAATGCAGTAAGTCAAGCCAAATCAAAGCTATAGGTACTTAGTACCACGTAACATTGTCTATATAAATATAGACAATTCAAACAAGAGTCACACAACAGACTCACGACAGACTCATACCACGTCCAGACAGGGACGAACTGCTCGGATACCACTAAATGTGACACCCTTCTACCCCGCATGTTATAAGCACTTTAAGATAAGCAATTAATAAAATTTAGTCATGATTATACTGGATAAAATAAAGCGTCCGTCCATGGGTAGAAAAGTCCACATGAACTAGTTCTCAAAATCGCAGAAAATAAAACGAGTTTAAAACAATTTAACATAGTAAAGAAATAAACCTATCTCAACCCCGATGTCACATACAGAGCTGGTATAACCGTTCCGGAATAAATCCACGAAATACAAACTGAAACATAACTAACTGAACATAAAAACAAGCCCTAACTATGAGTGGCGGCTCCTCAGAGTCACTCCTCTCCGGACTGCTCGTCATCCTCTGCAAGGTACCAATCAGGGCAAACAACAAACAAATAGTGGGGAGTAAGAATCATGTAATCATAATAGCAAGGAGGTAGTAAGTAAAGTAAAACATACAAGCATGGCACCAACGTAAGCATATATCAACAACATGTATAAACATACATCAACCTCATCAACATCAAGCATGCTATGCAGTGCAATGCAGTCCTACTCCGCTAAACCAACAATGCATGTGGATCCACTAAACTCGAGATGGACGACTTCGGAGTTACATATCCACATTGAGAATCTACTCAACGTCGGAGAATCTACTCCTTGGATAGCCAACACATCAAACCAACGGATGCCTCGTAACGAGGGCGCAATGAGAATCTACTCCAACCGTGGATGGCCAGATCGTCGTACTCTAGGACGACCTCGCCTATGTCGAACATCCCTCAACAACAACAATAACAACTTCGATGCAATGTGTATGCAACACAATGACCACAGACAACCACCACCTCCATAACTCCAACGGAATCAATCGAAGACATCAGTGGAATCGATCGCAGCGGAATCTACCGCAACACCTTTAACCAGCGGAATCTACCGCAGCAGAATCGACTGCAACACCTTAGACCCAAACCGTGGAGTCAAGGCCCTCTTGGCCATAAGGCACCAAGGTACAGCTCAAACAACTTGCGGTAACCCAACGATTACCGGCTTAACCATCTTAATTAATCTTTAATTAAGTTATCTAGTCTTCATCATTAATTAACTAAGTCATCATTAGTCGTTGGGGAAGATTGGGGTTAAAACACCTGTTTAAGTCCTTAATCTCAGATTCTGTCAAGAGGGGTGAGCACGGTCATGCTTAACCCCAGCACGGGCGTGCTGCCACTTAAGTGGAGCACGGTCGTGCTTCCTTTTTTAGCACGATCGTGCTACGCTGCATGGGCGTGCTCCTCTGCTGCACGACCGTGCTCACTGCACGGTCATTTTCCAGAATTCAAACCGTGCTCCCTGTTCAGCACGTTCGTGCTCAATGCACGACAGTACTATTCTGGGCAGAGTCTCAACACAGTTCCTTAACCAATTTTTAGGGTGTTTAAACCTATTAATATCTAACTAATTTTAGAACCTAATTTAACCAATTAAGGTTTTTAACATTTTAACCATCAACTCAACAGTCATAGCATCAACTATACAACCAATATAATATCAACAGCCAACATCGTAATAACAACGACAATCATCATACTATCATGTTCATATTAAGGCAATCAAGATAAATATTAACAACATGTCATGAACATGGAACACATACAAATAACATACCAAAATAGCCAAGAACATACCATCACCAAACAATACAATTTAACATGTTATTAATTCATACACAAAAAACAACACGGGGTTATAGGAACCCATTTACTTTACACTAACCCCAAGCCTATGAATAGACTACCCTTCTCCCACATACCTGGAATAGAGATCACGATTCAAAAGAGAGAAAGAAGATCCACTCGGGTCCCGTCTCACTAGCGCTTGTCTACAACCTCAAGAACGACAAAGAGACACTGTGGTTCAACTCTAAGATCAAGAAATTAAAAGGAAAAGATCAAGAACTTGAAAGAAAGAACACAAGGGACAAGGTGCACGAATTTTACCTTTTCTAAAGTCCCAAACATCAAGCACAACTAACCCCTATTCGTAGCGATGTTCTCCTATAAACAAACAGTGAAGAACGGTGCAAGAACGGGTTCCCTAGAGAGAGTTTTAGGGAGAAAAGCCATAAGGATTCAAAGAGGAAGGAGGGAGGCAGTTTTCTGAGTGTTGAGGTCGTGTAAACTAGGTTTAGGTCGAGTCTAATGGTATATATATGAGTTTGGGTCATAACGGGTTCCTATTTCAGCCCAAACTGTATACAGTTCGGTATTTTGACCATAACTTGAGCTACAAGTTTCCGATTGAGGCTTTCTTGGTGTCGTTAAAAAGATTAGATAAATATATACAAATTAATGTCTAATGATCGAATCCTAAATCAGAATCTAAGATGGTCAAACGTTCGATGGAAGTTTAGCGATAGAATTGGTAGTTATTCCTAGATAGGATCCTTAGGAGATTATGATAAGATCTTAAGATATAAACAAAAAGAGGATGATCCTATATTGATAAGGACTCAAATATGATTGGTTGAGGGGCTAAAATCTAAGAATAGCACTATCTCTATTTAAATACTAAATCATACGATATCTTATCATATCATTCTTAATCGCTTATTATTAATAAAATCAAATATCATATATTAACATATAAAGTCAAACATTAAGAGATACAATCTCGTACTAATGCAAATAATCATATATTAATATACATTTTATCATATGCAATAATATATACACATATATATATAAATATCAAACATATCAAACATATATATGCCAAAACTAACACATATAAACATAAGGGTGAATCTTGAGATGTTACAATCCTCATCAGATCCTTCATCACTATCCGAAGGGTCTGCTTCATCAGAGGATTCCTCAGCTTTATGAACTTTAGAAGAGCTAGTCTTCTTTGCCTTTAGGGCAATAGATTTTCCTTTTCTAGAACCTTCTTCTTCATTGAGCTCAAGCTCGTGAACTTTTAAAGATCCAAGAAGTTCCTCCAAAGTGAGAGTATTGGGGTTCTTTGCTTCCTGAATAGCAGTGACCTTAGGTCTCCACTGTTTATGTAAGCTCCTCAAAAATTTTGACATGATCTCTATTTTCATAGGTTTTTCCAAGAGATCTAAGACTGTTGGTGATAGTTTGGAATCTTCCGAACATTTGATCAATAGTTTCATGCTCAGTCATTTTAAATAACTCATACTGATGAACCAGCATGCTTATCTTTGATTCCTTAACTTGGGATGACCCTTCATGAGCTAGGGCAAGAGTATCCCATATTTCCTTCGCAGTGTTACAGCTATGGACTTTATCATGCTCAGATTTGGTGATAGCACACATAAAATAGTGCTTAGCTTTCAGATTGAGTTGATGTTGATTTTTCTGCTCTTGAGTCCATTGAGCTCTAGGAATAGCAGCTCCAGCATCACCTCTTGGCTCAGTGTAGCCAGTTTCAATCAGCTCCCAGATGTCCTTGTTTTGTGCATCAAGAAAAGTCATCATTCTCTTTTTCCAGTAGTCATAATCACTACCATCAAAGAGAGGAGGTATGTTGATTGCTTGTCCTTTTGTATCCATGCTTGTTGGATCGTACTCCCTCAGCACTTGCTAGATGCTCAACCCTTTCAAGGCTGAACTCTGATACCAACTGAAGTTGACACAGGGAAACACAAGAAGGAGGGTTGAATTATGTTTCTTAACAGATTTTCGAAAAAATCTTTTTCAAACACTTTTACAAGCAGAACAAAATAAACAGCACACAAACAGGAAAATGTTTTTGAAGAGTTAACAAACTCATATTCAAAACCCCACAATTAGTATAATCAAAAACTGTAAAAGATAAGGGTTAGAGGAATCACACAAGTATTTTATCCTGGTTCACTCTCTTCCAACCAAGAGCTACGTCTAGTCCCTTCTACCTGAAGGTTTTAACCACTATTCTCCAAATAGGTTACAAGTATTCAATACCTCTTCAGGCTACAAGTATTCTTTCTCCACGAAGCCTCTTCAGGCTCTAACTCTAACAAAGAGGTTTACAACTTTGATATAAGAACTCACTATGTGTGAAGATTTGAGAGTTTAAGATCAACAAGATTTACACGTAAACTTGTTTTACAATTTCAACAGAGTTTCTGCACTATGATATCAGAGCTTGTCTATCTTTGTATCTCTATATCTTCTTGAAGTTCTTCAAGTATATATAGATGAAGTGCTTCTCTGTCTTGATCTTCTTCAACGGTCTTCAAATTGTATCCGTTTAGATAGAGCATTAAATGTTTGGATCCGTTAAGACTGATAACTTGATATGCTTCTTGGGGAAGTGCTTTTGATTATCGTAGGAATGCTCAAAGTAAAGCTGTCACTTCTCTGTTGTACCAAAGGTTGCTTTCTGACTTTCCATCTTTGTACTTGACTTGATCTTTACAACAATGTAGTTGACAGAGTACAAAGGTTTATAGTTTCGATGGTACGAAGTTCTTTAATCCAAGAGATAAAGATTTTAAACAATAGAAGCAGCAAGGGTTAAAAGACACATATTCTTTGAATTAAATAAGCAATCATTTGAAATAAATAAAATTTAAGCTTAGACGGGTTCACGTTTTAAAACTAGTGGATGCGCAGGTCTTTGAACATGTAAGATTAACTTATCAGTGAGACGGGCTCGTCTACTGATATTGCGTCTACAGACTTTTCGCCCAGTTCCGCGTTTTTGGACGTGCTATACTTAAGAGCTCGTCTGCTGATGTGGCGTCTAGTGAAACTACTCCGTCTATCAAGTCTTTGGACTTGTTATATTTCAATGTCTCGGCTATTTTCTTTAGACTTAGTAACGCGTCTTCCTAAGTTAATTTTAAGACATCGTCTATTCTTATTTTAATGATCTCGTCTACCATAAAGCTAAAGACTCGGAATTTTACCAAGAGTTGTAGACTGGTCTAGAGGATTGAAATAGAATCTGATAGATTCCATATTTTAATTTTAAGTTCCTCTTACTCGTATAAATCAAATAGTCCCTGCATACTTATAACAAACAAGTTAGATCTTTGACAACATTTTGCCATACAAATTTAACCTTTTTGTTAACATCAAAACTTAAGAGATTATTTTAAATCCAAAACCACTTTGGTTCTAACAATTTCCCTATTGTACCAAAGGTTTCTTTCTAAATTTCCTTCTTTGTACTTGGTTTTAACTTTATAGCCATATAAGTGCCAGAGTACAAAGGTTTGTGTTCTCGATGGTACTATGTTTCCAATATCAAGAAACAGAGAATTAAACATTTGAAGCAGCACAGGAAATAGACACAAATTCCTTCGTCTTAAATAAACAATCATTTGAAATAAATTCACTTTGACTAGACGGGTTCAGTTTCAGTGACTAGTGGACGCACATGTCTTTGGACGCGCGATTTTAACTAAGTAAGAGAATAGAGTCGTCTACTAATGTTGCGTCTAGTTAACTTCTTTTCTAGAGTCAAGTCTTTGGACTTGTTGTTTTCCTGAGAGTTATCAATTTGCTCGTCTACTACTTATTTTACACATAGACTTAGACACTCGTCTAGTGAGTAAAAACTTAGTCAATTTTTAATACCTCGTCTAGCGATAACTTTATAGACTCAGAAATTTACCATCTTTTTGAAGGCTCGTTTAGCGAGTAGAAACTTAGACCCGATAATGTTTCTTAGTAAAACTAAGAAGCTAAATATAAGTTTCCTCTTCTAGAAACACTTTAACAAACCTGAAAGCTAGAAGAAGAAAAAAAAAAGTTAGATATTTGGCACACCTTTGCCATACAAATTTAACCTTTTTGTTAACATCAAAATTTAAGAGATTTAATTAGCCAAAATCACTTTGGTTCTAACATGATTGTTTTAGGGAACATGAAGGGTTTGTTTTTGGACTGAACCATTATTGTTACACAAGAATGGTTGTTTTGGGGGATGGTTGTTTCAGAACAACAGTAGGGTTTTGGAATGGTTGTTTCAGAACAAGAATGGAAGGAACACGAAGCAGAGAATGAGACTGTTGCAGATCTTCACCGTTCTTTATTTTCGGATCATGGTGGGTACGATGAGGGTGAGGGAAAAACAACTTGGAGATCAGGTTACCCTTAAAGATCTCAACCTCCATTTATTTAATTAATATATCTAATGGTCATTTGTACTCCTTCATGGATGAGGGACTTGTTTACTCCCTCACCTTAGAATCCATCAAACTATAAAGATAAGAGGAAGACTACTGCTTCCATGGTGGAACATCTAATATAGCAAGTGAGCAAATCTTCGATGGGCACAAACCTAACACTTCATATTTAGACACACCAGTGAAATAATGTCAACACATATTTCATAATTTTATTGGATTCCACTGTTTTATTTTTCAATTTTATTATTATCTTCTCTTTCTAATCCCACCCACTCTCACTAACGCCACAGTCTTGCTCCACCATCCACCGTTAGCATCAAAGTTATCATAATGAGAGCTTCCATTCCCCTTGTGATAACACTATACTCTCCCAATGTCATGGAACCGGTGCAACCAACCTTAATCAGGGGAATTATTCAGCGGCCGACCTGGTCAAACTTACTCACCGGTCGAGCAATCGATTTCACCAACGACTGGAATCCTATAAGCACCTTGTCAAACACAAATGAAAACAACTCCCTTTCCACCAACAAATTCATTATCCTTTCTCCGTATTATGCAAGGTGAAAAGCTTGAGGTGGCACAGCTGCCGCCACCACCACCACCACCACCACCATGGTGGGCTGGAAACTGGGTTATTATCAAATATTGTTAATCTTTCCATTTAACAGAATTTTTATTTACAAAAAAAAAAAAGTAGTATATTACACCCTTTTCAGACATGAAACTCGTGCTAATGTTAAATGCTAAAACAAAGAATGTAGTGTTAGTAAGAGAAAAGTGGTTCGGGAAAATGAAAGGTTGAAGGAAAGTAAGTAGGATTAGAGAGAGAAAATGATAATTAAAGTTGAAAAATATAAAAGTGGGACTCAAAGATGTGCTGGCATTATTTCACTGACTCTGCCTAGATATGAAGTGTTGAGTTTGAACCCATGGAAGACTTACTCCATTGCAGGTATGGCAAACTTGGAAGGCTAGGAATGCCAAAATATTCTCAAGCCACACTATCTCCTTTAGAAGTTTGCTCAATAGCACACTCAAAGGTAACAAGAATTTAGGTCCTCTACGGCTTGATGTTATTTTCTTTTTCCTGCTGTATGGGTAATGTTGGGTGTATCCCCCTTCTTTGCAATCCTTCTGGGACTTTGGTTCCCTCTTATGTAATTTATGTATCCATACATATTTACAGAAATTTAACTGTTCCACCACTGAAAACATATATGACAAATCATACATTTCAAATTGCCAATTTGGGATATAGCTAATTTGTAAAAAATCTAATCAAATGGATCAATTCGAGGATCATGTTCGCTTGCCATGGCCATTCCAGTGCAAAGACATGTTGGACACATAACCTGCGATCAGAATAGAGCATATAATTTACTAAATAACTCAACCACTAAAATATTGTTGTGGATCTAGCATGTAAGTAGCCTAGGGTCTAGTCACCATGCAGATTTTTACTGTTCATAAAAACAGACCATTTTCAAACCACATTATTAATGCAGTGACAGCAAACACTGAAGTCAAGACTTCTAATGACAAACCTTGCCGGATCCAGAACAATTTGAACATCTGATAGTTTTTGGTGGAGATAGAGGCTGATTTCCACCAATGAAAGTGGATACTGGTTCAACCAGAACAATTGCACCAGTGCTTGAACAGCGAGCACACGCGAGATATCCTGACAGAAGGCAAATGTATGTTAAGACAACATTAAAATCTGCACTTGGTGGATCACATGACATGCCAAACCACAAAGGATGAGTAATAATCAATAAATAGTAGATTGACTCTCGGTATTATGTCTAACAAAAACTTCATCTGAGCATTGCATCGATTAACCCTCTGCCATAAGTATCAGAGAAGGTATAATTGTCCCATTCTGATGCTTACATGGAGTAAGGTCAAGACTCAAGAGAATTATCCAACATTCAATATTCCACAGAAGAACTATAGTTAGTATGACTTAGAATGATACAAGAAGCCATCCAGCTTTATTTGGTTCTCTGATTTTCACTTATAGACAATAAAGGTTTCGCTTCACCATCTTAGCAGTGGAATGTAGTAAGAATGTGCATCAAGAGAAAGTTGGCAGAGGAAAAAAACCACAAAAGCCTTCAATTCAATGATGTCAAAATTGAAACTCTTAAAATCCAGATAGCGGGAACGATTTTGAAGTCATACCAGCACCAACACAGTATTTGCATCTTTTCTGCTCTTGCTGTTTTACGTTGTTTATCTCAACAACCATTAATGCTGAGATCACTCCAACTGCTCCTCCAGAAAATGATGCCACTATGGGATCAACCTGACTACAAATTCCCACCGATTTCAGGTAACAGAGTAAATAATAAGGAGAATGCACTGACATTCAATTCAGCAGAGAAGAACAGACAGTAATAAAAGATCCACATAACGGCAATAAACATGTAGCTTCTATTCACAAAGATCAATTTTATCAGATTTTGTGCAATTTAACTTTTCAATCATGTGACAGCAATATGCTATTGCTCCCTTTGAGTAGAACTGTGTAAATAGCCAACAATGCACCAGGAAATGGGATGTACCTCAACTGCATAGGCAGATGCATACTTCCAATAAAATCTGCATAAGATGTTCCTCCTAATCCAAGTCTAAGCTCCAACTGAGAAATGAAACGAAAATGAGTTGGAAATACAATGAAATTCATGTTTACTCAAAGGACAAGAGTTCAGCAAAAACAGTAAAGGTATAAGACGACAAATCTCTGCTCCTTAAATGTAGAATGCAGTAACTCTTTTCAAGTTAAGCATTATTAAATAATTAAAATGAACATATAAAATAAAGTAAAAAGTGAAGTATCTATCATACTCTTTATGCATAATCAATATAAATATTATTATTTTTATGAATATAGTATGGTGATAGGAATGTGTTGCAGTGCATCCTAAGTGAAGGGTACAAGAGTCATTGTACAGTTGCAACTTTACTATAAAAGAGGTTTGCAGTCAAATTATGTGTTGAACTATTTTTAATTAGTGAAAATATTGTGTTCTCTGTCTCAAGTCTTCTCTTCAACCTAAAAAGCCTATTTTTCATTGACATCCATTTTTTTCATCAATGTGAAGAAATAATGGATTATAATATGTAATATAATATCGCATTTCTTGCACCAATGTGAAGGGTCAGTTTCACATTAAGGATAATGTTTCAGAAAATGAAAGTACGCTTGTTTAAGTTCATCCGTGTAATTTGATCCAAAGAAAATTCTAAGGGAGCACACACAGCTTACCGTGGGAGCAAGGAGACCACCAAAAAGAATTATCCCAGCAATAAGAGAATAACAGGTCGCATAATATTGCTTGAGGTTTGATGAACTCTGCAAATAATATAAGTATTAATTATCATTTGCCAAAATATTGCAAAAAAAAAAATATCATAACCAAATCTTGGTTGACCTGTTATTAAATTCATAATTCAGATAGCTTATCACTAACTACAAGGAGCTTACCAAAGGAGGCAAGAATGGAATGAATGATGGAAAGTTGGGAAGTTCATTCTCTTGTTCTTCTTTCAAAGTTATTAGTTCAGCATTTTTAATCCTCTGCTGTATTCTAAGCCTGCGAACCTACAAAAATATGAGGAAATTGTTTATGAGGAGGAAAACAAAGCCTCATGGGGGAAAACAAAGCCACATGAAATATAAGAATGCATAAATGGGAACAATGTTGAACATGTTCTTCATACTTGTTGAGATTCCTGTTATTCCACCCGCATCGGTCCACGCTTCAAATGTCCAGTCCTAAGCGTGAGGGGTGTGTTAAGAATCCCACGTAGACTAGAGATATGGCCTAAGTAGTGCTTATAAGGCTTGGGCAATCCTCACCTTACAAGCCGATTTTGTGGGGTTGAGTTAGGCCTAAAGCCCAAATTTTAAGATGGTATCAAAGCCCATCCAAATCTGTTATTGGGCCAAGATCTCTGTTATTCCACCCGCATCAGTCGCTTCAGATGTCTGATCCTGAGCGTGAAGGGTGTGTTGAGAGTCCCATATCGACTAGAGATATGGCCTAAGTAGTGCTTATAAGGCTTGGGCAATCCTCATTTTACAAGCCGGTTTTGTAAGGTTGAGTTAGGCCTAAAGCCCAAATTTTAAAAATATTAAATTCAGAAAATTCATTTTAAAAAATTGGGGACTTACATAGAACCTTTTACCCCAAAATGTTAGTGTGAAACATTCATTTTGGAACAAAAGCCTCCTCCAAACATAAGCTTCATATAACGATATCCATTCCACTAGAATCGTCAAACCACAAAATTTACAATATCAATATGACATAAATGCTATATATGATTAGAGGAAAAGCATCTTATTCTTGCATAATAAATATTTCCATTAAACCAGAGATGCATCTTTACCAAGATGCATAAAGAAAAAATCAGAAAGACGCCATGTGTTCAGAAAAATCGTTAGGCTCCTAGACTAGAATAATGAATATAGAGAAAAGAATAAGAAGAGAGAGAAAGAATGGCAGTACCATTCAGAAGGAAATAATTCTCCCCAAGGGACCTGTTCCCTCCATCAAGGAAACTGCTCTAGGTACCATACAATTTCACTAACTGCCTCCTCTGTTACAACTCATCCCTATTTATTCAAAACTACAACTACCAACCTACTAACTAACTTGTACAATACTTTATTTATACGGCTATAGACCTTGACTCTCCTAGAGTCATTGGGCAGGGCTCTAACAATACCACCCTCCTCCGAAACAACCTTGTCCTCAAGGTTAAAAATAGGAACTATTGCTGCAGAGAGTGGACTTCTTCTCAAGTTGCCTGTTTGGCTGGTCCATTGGACCACTTAACCAACAATGGATCAACTGGATTGTGGTGCTCATCTACATGACAAGGTGCGACAAATGCAGTGATGGTGCTTTTCATCCCTGACCAATACAACATTTGTCCCATTCTTCTATAAGTCCTGTAAACACCCGAATGACCTCCCGTAGGTGTTGGATGGAATTCTTGGAACAATCTAGGAATCCATTCTCAATTTGCAGCTAGCACCAAACGCCCTTTGTAATACAACCTCTGATCCTCCAAGGTGTAATAGGGATGCACATCAGCATTCTCTTGTAAGTCAGCTACTATTCTACATAACATAGGTTCCCTCCTAACCTCACCAACTTGCTGTACGTGCGTCTTGCCAAAATGGTCAGAAATAGCAGGTTATTCCTCCTTTTCTTCAATTCTAGACAAGGCATCAGCCACCTTGTTCTGCCACCCCGACTTGTAAATCACATCAAAGTCATAACCAGTGTAATTAAAACCGGACCGGATTGGCAGGCCAGACCGGTTTCATAAAAAAAACCGGACCCATAGCCGGTCCGGTCAAGGCATCAGACCGGATGAGCTTTCAAACTGGTGCTGACGTCGTTAAACCGGCTGACTCGGCACCAGTGCATCATTAAACCAGCTGACTCGTTACCGGTTGAACTAACCTTGACCCTTCTATGCGTGCACGCGAACCAAGGAAGCTGTCCCCTCACGGTCAGCCAGTTGTCCCTCGCGTACGACACACTGCTTGTTCTGCTGAAAGTCGGAACATGCACCCAAAAAGCTCCTACTGAGAATCAAACCCAGCACCTCCTTGAAGAAAGTTGAGACTTCAACCACCAGGCCACACATGTTTGTTGTATTATATTTGACAAATATATTATTTTAATATAAACCGGTTCAGCTGAATTTGAGTAGGAACAAGCTGATCCAGCAAAAACTTCAAGCTTTTTATTATCAGTGCAAACCGTGAATTTACTCCCAAGCAAATATTGCCTCCAATGTTGAATTGCCAAAACCAACGCCGTCAATTCTCTCTCATAAACTGATTTTGTTAAATTGGAATCAGATAGTGCCATAATACAGAAGGCTATAGGATGGTTATTCTGCATCAAGACCGTGACAGACCAATTTGGGCCTGGCCCATTAGGTCTAATTTGTCTCTTCTCTAATGTCATCTTATGTGGGGTCGTGGCTGGCGGTTTCGGCGGGGACGGGTCTGCCATATTTTGCAGTGTTTCTGACGGTTACGAATCTGGCAGTTGCAGCGGCGGCAAGCTAACATGACACCTCAAAACCCCATGTATTCTTAGTTTCTTACCATTGAGGTATTTCTGCCCATGTTCAGCCACCATGTACATGCCAGTTGTCGTATAAAGCTTCTGTTCTGGCAGTTCAAGCAGCGGAGGTGGTGGTCTAGCTGGACTCCTCCAAGCCAACTTTCTGGAAAGAAACCAAGGGGTACTACAAAGCCCCTGTTCGATCGCCATATCCCAAACGCTGACATCGCCTCCAATACAAGGCCAAGACTGGTGGTTTATGGAGACAACACATCACTGCTGCCACACCACTTCCATTTGCCATCTCGAATTCTCAATTGCTTCCCCCATATTCTTGACCTCAAGCAACTATACCACTGAGTCATCAATCATCATCGGTTCCAGGCTTTTATTGGGTACAGCTGTTATTTCTTGTTCCTTCTGTATCTTTTCTGATGGCCAATCGGATTCTTCTCGTGTTTCTTGTTCTTCCTTGAACTTCTCCAATGGCTTTGTTTGCTGACTATTGACTAGCTTCTCAGTCCCAACAACCCAACATGATGGGTCACCACCATGGGACAACCCACCTGTTGAAGTTATGGATTTTGGATAGAGAAGAAAGAGAAGAAAAAGAATGAAGACTATACTTGAAAGTGAAACTGGATGTCTCTTGTATCTTGCATTCCAATAGGACTACAATATATAATAGACAAGGGAAATGATTCCTAGAGCATTAATTATCTATGCTAAGTCCTAGGAGAATAGATGCAATGAAAATGAGAATACAATGGATGAGAATCCACCGTCCACACCATCCAACCGTTCACACCATCCAAGCTTAATATAACATTAATCCTAATCTAATTTCAATAAGAGTATTAATTATAAGCTATTTTCAACACTCCCCCTCAAGCTATAGCTTACTAAGCTTTAAGCTTGTTACAAATATACCCTTTTGAAAGAGAAAATTTAACAACCAAACCCTAAAAATATATCTTGGATAACCAACGGGAAACACTATAAGTTATAACAACTAGCCAATAAGGTTTGTGCCCAAGAACAAACCACCGAGCAACCAACCGAAAAAACCACTGCTGACTTCACAAACAGCAGGCAAAGCAAACATAATTGATAATAAGTCAGCGCTTACAACAACTGAAGCTTGAACTGAAAGTTGTCATAACTTCAAACCAAACCAGAATGATATCGGGTCAATGCTTACGGCAGCTAAAGCCCCAACTTGAAGGTGTCACGACTTTAAACAAAACTGAAACAATAATGGACTAGCGCTAACAGCAACTGAAGTCCTAACTGAAACTGATGGTGGTGTCGGTGGCATCATGACTTTTAACCAAATCGGAATGATAAATTGTAGTTGAGGTTTGGAAATGATTGTGGTGCATCCAAACAATGCTAAATAACACCAAAGAGACAACAAAAAATATACCATCAGAGGGCAACTCAAAACGAGAACAAAAAACAGAGACTTCTGAAAAATAGAGTTAGTAACGCAAAACTCCAAGGAAGGGGTAGCAGGAACTTGAGACCCATAAGCCAAACATGATCAAAACTGAAGGAGGAGGGTTTAACAAATAGAATTTCGAATACAATTATTGGAATAGTCCCAAACTTTTAGGGACTCAGTGGAATAGTGGCGGGATAGGTCACGGAGGATGGTACCTCTCTGATACCATGTTGAAGTTATGGATTTTAGAAAGAGAAGAAAGAGAAGAAAAAGAATGAAGACTATACTTGAAAGTGAAACTGGATGTCTCTTGTATCTTTGCATTCCAATAGGACTACAATATATAATAGATAAGGGAAATGATTCCTAGAACATTAATTATCTATGCTAAGTCCTAGGAGAATAGATGCAATGAAAATAAGAATACAATGGATGAGAATCCACCGTCCACACCATCCAACCGTCCACACCATCCAAGCTTAATATAACATTAATCCTAATCTAATTTCAATAAGAGTATTAATTATAAGCTATTTTCAACACTCCCCCTCAAGCTATAGCTTACTAAGCTTTAAGCTTGTTACAAATATACCCTTTTGAAAGAGAAAATTTAACAACCACACCCAAAAATATATCTTGGATAACCAACGGGAAACACTAAAGTTATAACAACTAGCCAATAAGGTTTGTGCCCAAGAACAAACCACCGAGCAACCAACCGAAAAAACCACTGTTGACTTCACAAACAGCAGGCAAACCAAACATAATTGATAATAAGCCAACGCTTACAACAGCTGAAGCTTGAACTGGAAGTTGTCATAACTTCAAACCAAACCAGAATGATATCGAGCCAATGCTTACGGCAGCTAAAGCCCAAACTTGAAGGTGTCACGACTTTAAACAAAACTGAAACAATAATGGACTAGCGCTAACAGCAACTGAAGTCGTAACTGAAACTGATGGTGGTGTCGGTGGCATCATGACTTTTAACCAAATCGGAATGATAAATTGTAGCTGAGGTTTGGATATGATTGTGGTGCATCCAAACAATGCTAAATAGCACCAAAGAGACAACAAAAAATATACCTTCAGAGGGCAACTCAAAACGAGAACAAAAAACAGAGACTTCTGAAAAATAGAGTTAGTAACGCAAAACTCCAAGGAAGGGGTAGCAGGAACTTGAGACCCATAAGCCAAACATGGTCAAAACTGAAGGAGGAGGGTTTAACAAATAGAATTTCGAATACAATTATTGGAATAGTCCCAAATTTTTAGGGACTCAGCGAAATAGTGGCGGGATAGATCACGGAGGATGGTACCTCTCTGATACCATGTTGAAGTTATGGATTTTAGATAGAGAAGAAAGAGAAGAAAAAGAATGAAGACTATACTTGAAAGTGAAACTGGATGTCTCTTGTATCTTTGCATTCCAATAGGACTACAATATATAATAGACAAGGGAAATGATTCCTAGAGCATTAATTATCTATGCTAAGTCCTAGGAGAATAGATGCAATGAAAATGAGAATACAATGGATGAGAATCCACCGTCCACACCATCCAACCGTCCACACCATCCAAGCTTAATATAACATTAATCCTAATCTAATTTCAATAAGAGTATTAATTATAAGTTTTTTTCAACACCACCTTCTCTGTCCAACTCCATGCCTTGCTTCTTTATCCATTGACCAAGCATTTGCTTGAAAACTCTCATCCTTTCAATATGTTTTTTTGGTCTCAGTGGGATGCACCTCCATCTTTTTTCCCACACAATCAAGTTTCATCAACTGATGCAGGCTCTGTTTAATATCCAAAATGTTGGAATCCCATTAACGAGACTGCAATCCATGAAGTTGGTTTACTCCTCCAAGAACCCCTCAAATTCTCCATTTCCTCCAACAAGAGATCCGGTAAGTCAGACCAATTTTTTAGGCTCCTATACTAGAATGTTGAATATGGAGAGAAGGACAAGAAGATGAGAGAGAAAGAATGGTCGTACTATTCTGAAGGAGATAATTCTCCCCAAGGGACCTATTCCCTCCACCGAGCAAACTGCTCTAGGTACCAATCAGTTACAATTTCACTAACTGCCTCCTCCGTTAGAACTCATCCTTATTTATTCAACTACCACTGCTAGCTAACTTGTACAATACTTCCTTTATTCCTACAGTTATAGACCCTGAGTCTCCTAAAGTCATTGGGCTCTAACAGAAATAGAGAGGTTATACACTTGATAACTGTACATGTCGATGGTAAAGAAATAACTACAATCAGCTATAGAATTAAAAGGAACATGCAAGGTTACTACACAAATTGTCCTTGAGTTACAATATAGCACAAGTTGAGTAGTGATGGGGACCAACAGGAAAGAATAGGAAATGAGAGATATCTGTAGTTGTATTAATGCTACCCAGCTAGTATTGAGATGATACTGAGTCTGGAAGAAGAAAGAAAGAACAGAAATTACAAGATACTAGGCAATTCGAGAGTGCCTTGCTCTCCTAGGGTTCCCAAGTCCAATTCCAGTCTACCCCACCCTTACCCTACTCTCCTAGTTATATTTCCCACCTCATCTAACAGAATTCACACCTCACACACCCATTCCACTCTGCTGCTATCATTAGGCAGCAGTTTGTTACAATTTTCTCTCTCCTAAGAATAATCTGGTGCTTTGCACCTTTGGAGCCACTTAGTGGGCTTCCATTTTCCTCTCTCATAGACTAAAGTCTTTTTGGGCCTCCTTATGTCCGCATCAGTACCCTCCCCTTCAAAATTCACCTTGTCCTCAAGGTGAAAGTTAGGAAACTGCTCCTGCACATCAGCTATTGTTTCCCAAGAATTTTCACAGCTTGGGAGTCCTTGCCATTGTACAAGGACCTCTTGTCCAGTAGAAGGGGATCCTCTCACAGCTAAGATCTTCTCCGGTTGTGCCTGCAACTCCCATTCTTCCGAGACACAAGGTGGAAGTGGCTGCACCACTGTATCTGGTGCCACTGTTTTCTTCAGCAGTGAAGAGTGAAAGACCGGGTGCACCCTGCTACCTTCCGGTAAGAGCAACTTGTATGCCACGGCTCCAATCCTCTCAATGATCTCATAAGGGCCATAGAATCTCGGGCTCAGTTTCTGGTTCAGTCTCTTCGCCAGGTTTCTCAACTTATAGGGCTGAATTTTTAAGTAGACCTTATCCCCCACTTGATACTCAACATCCCTCCTATGTTTGTTGGCTTGCTGTTTCATGCGATTTTGGGCTTGCACTAACTGTTTTTTTAGCTCTTCCAGTAACTCATTCCTCTCTGTAGTCAACCTGTCCACCTCTTCTATAACTGTATTCCCTGTGTCACCTCTAACCACAGTTGGAGGGTCTCTGCCATACAAGGCCTTGAAAGGGGTCATTTTAGTGGCTGAATGGTAGTTGGTATTGTACCAAAACTCTGCCCAACTAAGCCATTTATGCCACTGTTTGGGCCTGACTCCTGTCATGCACCTCAAGTATGTTTCCAAGCACCTGTTTACCACTTCAGTTTGGCCATCTGACTGAGGATGGTATGCCGAACTGAATCTCAATTTGGTTCCAGCTAATTTGAATAACTCTGTCCAAAAGGAGCTGATGAAAATTCTATCTCTATCTGACACAATGGAGGTTGGAAATCCATGAAGTCAAAACCACTTCTTTGAGAAACACCTCAGCCACTTCCTTGGCCGTATAAGGGTGGGCCAAGGCAATGAAATGAGCATATTTGGTAAATCTATCCACCACCACAAATATTGTATCCATACCTCCTGATTTAGGCAAGCCTCCAATGAAGTCCTTAGAGATGTCAGACCATTGCTGAATTGGAATAGGCAATGGTTGCAATAGGCCTGCAGGAGACAGTGCTTCATATTTGTTTCTTTGGCAAACTTCACAAGCTTGTACATAGTGCTGAATTTCTTGCCTCATTCCTTCCCAAAAAAATAACCCTGACACTCTTTTGAAGGTTCTAAAGTATCCCAAGTGGCCTCCCCAAGCTAAATCATGAAATTCTTTCAGAATCAGGGGAATTTTAGGAGAGTTATTAGGGATGACCAACCTTCCTTTGTAGTACAATCTCCCTTTGTTAAGCTTATACCCCTTGTGTGTGCTGCCATCAATCATCAGTTCCTGCACCATCTTCTTTAACTTCTCATCTTGAGCAATCTCCTTCTCTAAGTCATCCCACTCAAAAAACTGCACAGTAGAGATAGCTGCAAATTGCAGTTTCCTCGAGAGAGCATCTGCAGCCTTGTTCTCATTCCCAGGTTTGTATTTTATCTCAAAATCAAACCCAAGTAGCTTAGATACCCACCTCTGCTGTTCTTCACCCATCAATCTTTGATCGGCCAAAAACCGGAGACTCTTTTGGTCGGTGTGGATCACAAAATGCCTCCCTAGCAAGTAGTGCCTCCATTTCTGAACTGCCAGCACTACTGCCATGAGTTCTCTCTCATACACTGATTTCTTCTGTGCTCTGTCCGAAATGGTTTGGCTCATGTATGCAACGGGTCTTCCTTCCTGCATCAAAACAGCTCCAATTCCCTTGCCCGAGGCATCAGTCTCAACCACAAAAGCTTTCCCAAAATCCGGTACTGCTAACACTGGGACCGAAACCATGGCTTGCTTCAATTGCTCAAAGGCAGCTTGGGCTTCTTCATTCCACTGAAACTGATCTTTCTTGAGCTGCTGAGTTAATGGCCAAGCCATTTTCCCATAATCCTTCACAAACTTTCTATAATAACCTGTTAAACCAAGGAATCCCCTCAGCCCTTTAACATCTTTAGGCAAAGGCCAGTCAAGCATATCTTTGATTTTATTCGGATCTGCAGACACACCCTGCCCCGAAATAATATGCCCCAAATATTCCAATTTTTCTTGGCCAAAAGAACATTTCTTTTTGTTGACCACCAATCCATTCTCCTTCAACACTTGCAGCACATTCCCGAGGTGTTCTCTGTGGCTTATCTCATCCTTGCTATATACTAGAATGTCATCAAAGAAGACTAGAGTGAATTTTCTCAGAAAAGGCTTTAGTATTTGGTTCATGAGGGCTTGAAATGTGGAAGGGGCATTAGTCAATCCAAAAGGCATGACTAAAAATTCATAGTGCCCTTCATGAGTCCTAAAGGCGGTTTTGGGAATATCAGAGTCTTTCATGCGTATTTGATGGTACCCCGACTTTAAATCCAGCTTAGAAAAGACCCTTGCACCCCCTAACTCATCCAATAATTCATCTATGATGGGAATTGGGAATTTATCGGGGATAGTTAGCTTGTTTAAAGCCCTGTAATCTACACAGAACCTCCACCCTCCATCCTTTTTTTTTACTAGTATCACAGGGCTGCTGTAAGGGCTAGTACTAGGCCTGATGATTCCAGCATGCAACATCTCTCTCACTATCTTTTCAATCTCATTTTTCTGATAATAAGGGTACCTGTAGGGTCGGCTGTTGGGTATAGAAGCTCCTTCCTTGAGGGTGATTGCATGATCTTGTTCTCTGTGTGGAGGTAGCTCCTGAGGCGCTTGGAATACTTCTTCATACTTCTTGAGTACTTCATTCAACTCCCTGGACAGCACGGACAGTACCTTTGTTGGCTGATCTGCAGAGTCCTCATAAGCCACAAAATACCCCTCCCCTTCATCTTGCAAGGCTTTAAACATAGCCTTCCAAGAGGCTTGTGCTTTGCATAAGGAAGGGTCGCCCCTTAGCTCCTTCTCTCCCCTATTCCCCCATCTCAGCACTAAATTCCTGAAGTTAGCTTCTATGTTCCCCAAGCTAGCAAGCCAATCCATCCCCAAGACTACATTCGTTCCTCCTAGCTCCATTAGAAAAAAGTGTTGATGTATTTTAATCCCTTGGATGCTCAGCTCCACATGTTTACAAATCCCCTTGTTCCTCACTTAGGCCCCGGTCCCTACCTCAACCACATACTCAGGGGTCTCGCTTACTTCCAGTTTCAGTCCTGTAGCTGTCTTCTTGGATATGAAATTACTAGTATCCCCACAGTCAATTAATATTAACACCTCTTGCCCCTTCAGTTGGCCCCACACCTTAAATGACCTGTTGGAAGTCAGCCCTTCCTTACTGTTCAAGGACAACTGTAAGGTTTGGGCCTCCAAAATCACAGGCTCTTCCTCCTTCCCCGATATGGGTTCCTCCTCTTCATTCTCAGATCCCTCCACCAACAAGAATTGGTAGTGTTTCAGTTTGCACACATGCTCAGGCCCCCATTTATCTCCACATTTGAAACATAGCCCTTTTCAGCTCCTTTCCCTTAACTCATTCTGACTAAGTTTTCCACCTCCATACACCCTCTTCACCTTTTGCTCCTCCTTCCGAGTTCGGGGTCTCCATAGGTTCTTTTTTCAAAGGCTCAACTCTAGGAGCAATGGTTTTGCCTCTGAAAAAGTCCCTCGACATTGAAGCCCCGGCTCCCTCTCTTTCACGCCACCCTTTCTTCTCCTCCGCCACGAGCCCCCCTTCTCCTTAGTGCGGCATTTTTCTCTTCCAGCAAGAGAGCTCTATCCATCAGATCACCTAGAGATTCTGAGGCATGTAACTTGCGTTCTGCCTGGATCTCCTCCTTCAAGCCATTGAGGAAGACTCCCTCGAGCATCACTCTCTCAGCACCCTTCAACGGAGTTGTTACCAACTCAAAACGATCCCTATACTCCATCACGGTTCCTGTTTGCTTCACGCTCAACAGAGGTCCAAACGGGTTTTGGGCTAGCCCCGGTTGGAACCTTCTCAGCACCGCCTCCTTGAAATCCTCCCAATTAGGGTTCGAAGCTTGCTCCTCCCACCATTGGTACCAGTTCAGTGCTCGATCTTCCAAGGCTATTACCACCGCATCAAGCTTCTCTCCCTCCCTAACTTCGTTCATCTTGAAGTACCTTTCAATCTTCATAATCCACCCATAAGCCTCCTCCCCGTTGAACACCGGTATTTCTAGCTTTCTCCCACTCCGATCATATGATGGGACTCGGTTATCGGAGCTGAAACGTGAACACGAAAGCGATCTGCTTGATTGGCTTCCAACGCTTCCATCGTCCTCCTCACTCTCCGGGATCCTTCATCGTCTGGTTCGGCCTCGGCGGTGCCGCTCCTTTCTTCGAAGGAGTCTCCTCATCTCATCCATTCCACGAGCTAGCTCGCCCAACCCAGTTTGCAAATTCTCAACCCCTCGCTCCAAATTGTTCACTCGGTTGTCTATTCCCAATCGCGTGTTAACCATAAGCTCCAGGAAAGTGAGCTTTGATACCAATTGATGGGGACCAACAGGAAAGAATAGGAAATGAGAGATATCTGTAGTTGTATTAATGCTACCCAGCTAGTATCGAGATGATACTGAGTCTGGAAGAAGAAAGAAAGAACAAAAATTACAAGATACTAGGCAATTCGAGAGTGCCTTGCTCTCCTAGGGTTCCCAAGTCCAATTCCAGTCTACCCCACCCTTACCCTACTCTCCTAGTTATATTTCCCACCTCATCTAACAGAATTCACACCTCACACACCCATTCCACTCTGCTGCTATCATTAGGTAGCAGTTTGTTACAATTTTCTCTCTCCTAAGAATAATCTGGTGCTTTGCACCTTTGGAGCCACTTAGTGGGCTTCCATTTTCCTCTCTCATAGACTAAAGTCTTTTTGGGCCTCCTTATGTCCGCATCAAGTAGTAATAATAAGTAGAGTGTGTGTGTGCTTCCGCGCCTGTGTGTATTGAGCATGAGGTTTCACCAGAATGTTTTCACAGTAATCCTGTAAACAAATTTACTGGAGAACAATAATGTTATCAAGCGAATTATTTAATTACACCTTTAATCACATAATTGCAATGTTATTAGCATCCGTAGCGAAATAGGTATTGAAAACAATAGACAGATGATAAATTGCTCCTCTTCTGGGATGAAATAGAATTAATCTTTGACAGATGGAGCTTCTATATGGTTTGTCCCAGAAAAAATAAGGGGGATGGGTCATATAGTATCACGAATATGAGAACATGCTAATATTGACATTAGTTAACTAATCACAACAGTAACTAATCTACAGTACATTCCCTCTTTCCTGTCTTAAATCATTCTTAACAGGTTAATAAACTAATATTGCAATGTGAAGTGTGATTACAGAAGCCCCAGGATTTTCCCAAAAGCATATGTGATTTTCTATTTGACGAGGGTATGAGGGTATTTTAAAACAGTGTACTTAATGCATGTTGTTATTTTTTAAATCCAAAAATGACATGAGTGTGGTTCTCAGAAGCTAAATATGAATTTGTTTGTTATTTCTTTGGGCCCAAGGCAGCTGCCAATGAGATATCAATTTATAAGGAGCTCCGTCAATATTACTTAATCCAATAATCTCTATAACAACATTATTTTTCATATTAAAAAACTTTTATTCATTCTGTAAAAGTATAAAACTAGGACACTATAAATTACGTCTAGACTAGTAATATTTATTATTAACAAAGCAATACAGTATATCTACCAATTCACACCTCTTCCATATGCAGAAAAATTTTGTTCCTCCGACTTCGAACATTATCCTGAATTTCCTGAAGTTCCATTTTAGCAAAATCCTGCACAGTTTCTGGCCCTTCTATGATGCAGAATCTACAGTAGGAAGAATAAGAGCATTTCAACTCTAAAAAGAACAAAATTCAATTACTATATTAGTAACTATGGACTTGGATCTAGGGCAAGCAATGAACAGAACCAACTGGAGATAAGTTCAAGACTTGATTTGTTAATCAGCTACACGAACTTGGTTCAAGGACTAAATGAGCTAGACTTGAGCTCAAAATTGAACTCCTTAAATAAATGAGCCATAATTGAGTAAGTTCTTGTTGTAACATATAAGGTTCCATCATGAATCAAAGCCGGGGTAACTAAACAACAATAGGTTAATGGAGTTTTGTGCATTGATAAAGTCAACAATACTATTATTACCCCCACCTCCCAAAAAAAAAAAAAAGGCTAAAAATTATTTTTGATCCTTTATCTTATTTTTTTGCCTTAATTCGTTCCTCCACCTAATAATCGCTCCGTTTTACTCCTCTAATTTTCAAGCAATTGTCATGTTTACCCTTTCCATCAATTCCTTTAGGTGTTACACCTCACTATTAATTCGTCGGAGACTCCCAAATTTCGTTGGAACCTCCATGGACGCTCAAAGCGAGCTCTCTACAGCGTGTTTCTTCGCGCACTTTTTGATGTGTTTCGCTCATAGATTCATTCTGAAATCATCTAAGACAAAAACCCCAATTCTTAATCACAATTTCATACAATTTTGATATACAAAGATGGAGCACCAGGTTATGAACCCTAAGCGTGGAATATTTTAGCAGCTCTTCTATCGACCAACCAAGCCCTCAATTGGTGAACTAAAAAAATAAATAAACAGGAGGCGAAAATTAAAAACTTAGCTTCACATGACTCATCGTGGTTGCAGTCACCAATTGCATATTGGGTACACAATTTTGCGTAAAAACAAAACAGAAGCCATACATGCAAATAAGTGACAGAAAGATGGGGAAAGAAAAAAAAAATTAAAAAATACCCAGCAGCATTTTTGTCTGTAGCATCGGACTTCGAATCCAGCGCCATGAGGCGCCATATTCTTGAGGTGACCCTATTATTATGTACATGCAAGAATCTCTTGTTTGTGCAATGGTGATCGTAGGAATCAAAGGAATTTATTGAGTTTGATAGCCCAAGAACTCGACCCAAACACAGCATCCTCGATGGAAAGAGATGAAGACAAATGCAGTTTGGTTTGTTTGATGTCAGGAATTATTTATGTGGTGGGAGTGGGAGTGGGACAGGGACACAGTGTTTTCTACAAGTGCACTACTTGTGGATAAGAGTTTTCTTATTTAATTTATATAGCCTAAAAGCACGTTTGGAAGGACCTTCGAAAAGTGTAAAATCATGTTTGGATTATAGGATAAGCTATCATATCTTATTTGAAACTGTTGTTTGGTGAGTCAGTAGGATAGGATAAGTCAATCCTATCACTTATCCTATCCTGTCAATCTAGTTAAAATTCTGTCCTGAGGGGAGGGCTGGGTTAGAACTCAGGATAGGATAAGGTGATTTTTTTGTCGGTAACAAGTAGGATAGGGTGATTTAAAGTATAATAAAATATAAAAATATATAATATATAAAATAATTAAAGTATAATAAAATAATAATTTAAAGTATAATAAAATTTAACATGATTACCAAAAAAAGATATAATAAAATATAAAATATTTAAAATTATAAAAATATTAATAATCAATTTTAAAATTTATTTTTATTTTATCACAATGCTAAGTTTGTTATTTTATATTATTTTTAAAAACTGTAAAATATAAAAAATTATTATAATAATTTAACTATATGTCAAGTAAAAACAAAAAATGAATATTTAAAAATATATAAAATTAATTTTAGTTAGACAATATTTAAAAAATTTAAAACATTATATGTAATTTTATCATAAGGATAATCTTGTTTTTTATTATAAATTTAAATAATGAAAATTATAAAAAAAAAAAGTAAATCTAATAAAAGATAAAAACATTCAGAATAAAAACGAAAAATTTTAAAATTCATACTTAAATTATAATGCTGTCTAGTTGGTTACCTGGTGGACATCAAACGTCGGATAGGATAACAGCTTATCGTGCTCATATCATATCCTACTTCTATCATGTTCTCTTATCCTATCTGTCCTTATCCTATCCTGACCACCAAACGAGTCCTGAATGGATGCACGTCTTGACAATGCACACGCAGATACAAACATGTGTTAAGATATGTTTTGGTTTTGGGACAAGCTATATGAGAATTATTGATAATTTAAAGGATTAAATTAATATATATGGATAGTGTAAAAGGTTTTACATTTATATTCGGTGGCATTTTGATATGTGTGTTTTTATTTTAATAACTAAAAGAGAAAAATAACAATAATGCCAATTGCCTATAAAAAAAACAGTAATGCCAATTTATTAAGATATTATTGGATATTAATGTAAAAATTCTTTACAGCGATAATGCATAGAAATTATATTCTAATTTAAATTATATATTTATGAAAAAATTTATTGATAATTTAAATTATCCATTTATACTAATGATATGAAAATTGGATCCAATCGGCTTGTCGGATCAAAAAAATTGGTAATTGATGTCTTATCAAATCTTGGTCGGGATCAAATATAAAATATAAACATTATAATTTTAAAGAAAAGTCAAGATTCTTAGACAGTGTTTGGCCCAACTTTTTTTCAGTTTTTCTTATTCTTAAAAGTAGGAGTTGGACCAAATATTTTTTTTAAAAAAAAAACCTTTTTAATAAAAAAAAGTAGCTTATTTTTAAAGAACAAAAATGAAAAATAAGAAACTTTTCAGGAAGCTACTCTAGGGAGCTTTTTTCTAACTTGTGCTGAGCTTGTCCATATTTTACCACTCTTCGATCCATGTCATCTCCCTTTTTTATTTTTCCCCCTCTTCTTCCTCGTGTTGTCACTCTCCCTCTCTCATTCCCATCCATTGTTTCTCTCCCCCACGACTCAATCTCTCCTTCGCCACTCCATCATTTCTCTCCGCAGGTCCTCCTCCCTTCTCGATCATCACCATCGTGATTTGGACAATAGTGGCGCCATCTAGGTAGCAGTTCAGTGTCAGACATGACCTCGCGACATATGGCGGAACATGATGCGTTCGTTAGGGGTGTTCATGGGTTCGGGTCAACCCGATGAACCCGAAAACCCAACCCAAACAATTTGGTTCAAATTTCTGTGTTGTTCGAGTCTAACACGACCCAAACAACACAGAACAAACTCGACCCAAACCGAACAAACTCGAGCCTCTATGGTTTGGGAGACGGGTTTGCTGATTTAAACCTGTGACCCAAGGGCCTGTAACACTCCGAAAAATGCTTTATATGTTTATTAATTAATTCTGTGATTAAATTGTTTGAGAAATACAATTTAACAATTATGAATAATGTTTACTACTTATACCTGAGAATTCAATAGAATTCGAATTAAAAACTCGGATAAGAACCGAACTGTGTTTTGACACCGATATGAATTTGCACTGTAAATTGTGAATTCCTTGAACCGGTATATTGTTTGAGGAAAATGAATAATAAAATAATTATTTGAGTATATCTGAATTATTTTTAGGTGGAGCTTATGAAAATATTATTATTTTAATCGGGTCTGCTAAGTTTAAATTCGAAAATAAGGGCAGAGCAGTAGAGGAAGTAGAACACTATGAAGTGTAAGACTTATAGTCAATGAAGTGACCTCGGTGTGACAAGCTGTCACACTTTATACAAAAAGTCTATAATATTTTTCTCCCTAATTACTAGCCTACCATTGAACCATGATTACTCCTTAAGGTTAATAGCTAAAATAACAAAAAAAATTCCCTCCACTCACTTAAAGAAATACACGTCCTCACCCTCACCACACACACTCTCCCCTCACTCACTTAAACTACATGGCTCACTCACTCACCCACACACTCTCACTTTCACTTTCACACAACTTCATCATCTCCAAAGGAAACAAAGTCTTCTTCTTCCTCCTCCATGGTGAAATTCGGCCAACACCATAGCTACACCTTCCATTCACTTTTTTTTTTGAAAAACTAACACCATATTCACACTCCCTTCAGTCATCTAAGCATGTGTTCTTCTATCCATTTTTCATTTTGAGCAAGTTTGAAAAATGGGTATTCTCTACTCAAATCCAAAACTAATCATCCACTTCATTCCTTGAAAAACTAAGAGCACATCCAAGTTCCTCTTGACTTTCTAAGCCTTATTGATTTCACACAAAAATCCATTTAGAGGCTTCTAGCAAAAATGGATATTCTAACCTAAGAGCTTCAAACCCTTGAAGCATCGTCTTCTCTTCTTCAAGTAAGGATTTTCTACCATTTTCATCTTCAATCCTTGTAGTTTGATTCATGTACATACGTTTTTAATCATGGCTTTGTCTTGTAGGGTTTTCCCCTTCCAAAACTGTGGCCTCTTGGGTGGTTTGACTTCATCATTTTGCTTGATTTTAAGTGAGCTACAAGAGGTATGGGGGAGACGAATCCGAGCTTAGGAATACGACCTCAAAATTTGTAATGGTCAAGTTTGAGCTTGACTTTTCGAAGGCCGGTTTGAGCCTGAATCATTGATAAGCTGAATCTCGGCTATCAACACCTAACCTTGTCTTAACAAAGGCAAGTTTGAAATATCTGCTTCTATTCAGAACATGTTCTTATTACGTCTATTAGTAACCATGAGGTTATAGTGAAAATCAAGTTCTGTTACACTCAACTAAATCCAATAAAGAAAAACTCATTTTTAGAAGCCCAGATGGACAAGGTAAAAAGTTCAGTACCAAAGTATGAATAAGCTCGACAATATAAAGACTTTAGTAAACTCTTTCGCTTTTTTCAAAGCTTAAAGCTTGGGGGGCTTATGTACCGGCCAGGATTTTGAGATCGGCCATCGAGCTTATTAATATATTAGCACATATAACTTATGGATTAAGATAAATATCTTTAACCAATATAACTGATTTAACCAAAAGGTTAATATAATCAAATAATGATTAATATCATTATAATATCTAAGATAACGCTTATCTATACCTGATTAACAATCTTATCTCGATATAAGAGATAGATCTTATCAACTAAGTGCCTTATCGGTAAGTTACGAAGACCATTATAAATAGAAGGTAACCTCAAAGGGGAAAGATACCTAAGATTGAATAGAGAACTACGTTAGCTTTGATTCTCTTCGGGATACGTAGGACCAGAATAAAACATTCTGTCAAGCTATATTCTAAAAAGACCCTAGTATTCATTCTTGGTCATACCCCGTTCTGGTTAAATTCTGGTAATGCAGATTTTGGCAGGAATAGACGGGTTGGTTTGGTTCAAGTTTAGGAGGGAAAATATACAAACCCGACCCAACCCAACTCATATGAATTTAATCAGTTCGGATATCGGGTTTGGTCAAAACAGATCCAACTCGACCTGTGTACACCCCTAGCATTCATGGTGGAGGCTCGGTTGTGTTTAAGGTGTGTGAAGCAGTGATGTCCCAGACGGTTAACTCGTAGAGGCTGAACTCAATTGTGACACAAGACAATGAAAGAATCGTGTATTCCAAGCAGATATGATTTGGAAATTGACGTATAACAACTTTAAAAAGCATATTCGAATATTGCAAGCAGATTTGATTTGGAAATTCATGTATTGTGTTGGGACTTGTCGGTGAGGGAGAGGGTGGGGATGTGAGAAAAGAGGGGTTGGGGATTTACAGGTTTAAAAGCTAAAAAAAAAAACTAAAATTACTAAACAGCTTTATCTTAAAATTTAAAGCCCTTATTTTCTCCTTTAATTTTAAAGTAGCTTTTAAGCTATAAAAAAAAAAACTTGGCCAAACGGTACCTAAAATATCTCTCCATTAAAGTCAATATCTCTCACCTCATTAAAGTTATTCTTAATTATTCTCTCTTTAATAAAAATAAAATAAAAAGCTTAAGCAACAACAACAACAACAACAACCAAACCTTATCCCAATAGGTGGGGTCGGCTACATGGATCATACGGTGCCATAATGTTCTATCATGAATCGTGTCAATAGTTAAATCATTGGCCTCCAAATCTTTCTTAATAGTTTCTCCTATAGTTTTTCTTGGCCTACCTCTGCTTCTAGCTATTGGATTGCCCTCCACCTGGTCCACTCTCCTTACTACAGAATCTAAAGGTCTCCTCCATACATGCCCAAACCACCTAAGTCGATATTCAACCATCTTTTCTACAATAGGTGCTACCCCAACTCTCTCTAATGCTTTCATTCCTAATCCTATCACGTCTAGTTTTTCCGCTCATCCAGTGCAACATTCTTATCTCTGCTACATTGATTTTACTCTCGTGTTGATTTTTTACCGCCCAACACTCCGTCCCATACAACATCGCGGGTCTAATAGATGTATGGTAAAATTTTCCCTTTAGCTTAAGAGGTACCTTTTTATCACACAAAAAACCCGAAGCCTTCCTCCATTTTGACCACCCTGATTGAATCCGATGGTTTACATCTCCCTCGATTTCTCCGTCATTTTGTATAATAGACCCAAGATATTTAAACCGTGTGACTTGTGGTATGTTGTGGTCTCCAACTTTCACCTCTAAGCTAGAGGTGTTTCGCCTTTTTCTAAACTTACATTCCATATACTTCGTCTTGCTTCTACTCAAACGGAAGGCATGTGCTTCTAAAGCTTATCTCCAAGTCTCCAACCTTCCATTTATATCATCTCTCGACTCTCCAACTAGAACTATATCATCTGCGAAAATCATGCATCGCGGTGCTGGCTCTTGAATGTGCTCCGTAAGTACATCCAAGACCAAGGTAAAAAGATAGGGGCTTAAAGCTGACCCTTGGTGCAGACCTATGGTTATGGGGAAAACTTATGTGGCTCCGTCGTGGCCCCCTCATACATATCCTTGATAGCTCGAATATATGCAATCCGAACACCTTTCTTTTCTAGGGCTTTCCATAAAACCTCTCTTGGCACCCCATCATACGCTTTCTCCAAATCAATGAAGGCCATGTGTAAATATTTTTGATCCCTTCGATATTGTTCCATCACTCGTCGTAGCAAGTAAATTGCTTCCATGGTCGACCTCCCGGGCATAAAACCAAATTGTTTGTCGGTGATTTTGGTTTCTTTTCTTAGTCTCCGTTCAAGCACCCTTTCCAATAGCTTCATAGTATAACTCATAAGCTTAATCCCCCTATAATTTGTGCAATTTTGTATATCTCCCTTATTCTTGTAAATCGAAACTAAAGTGCTTCTCCTCCATTCGTCCGGCATTTTATTTGACCTCATAATCTCGTTAAAAAACTTTGTGAGCCAACTAATGCCTCTACTTTAGAGAGTCTTCCATACCTCCACAGGTATATTGTCCGGTCCAACTGCTTTGCCATTATTCATCCTTCTCAAAGCTTCTTTTACCTCATGCTCTTGGATTCTACGATAAAAAGTGTAATTTTGATCCTCCTCTCTTCTTTTCGGTAGCCCATCACTTAAGAACTCCACGGTTAAGGGTGCTTGACTTGGAGCAATTCTGGGATGGGTGACCTCTTGGGAAGTATTCCCGGGAAGCGTGTGAGTGAGGACAAAGCACGCTGAAAAGACCCGTGTTGGTTTGTGGGGACAGTCGTTAATCCATAAAGCAGCCAGGGATGTTACAAATGGTATCAGAGCGGCACCTCTCCCAGTACGGTGTGGTTCGGGGATGAACCAAGCGGAAGCTGGTGGGCATGTAAAACCCGGGTGCCGACTAGGGCGGGGAGTGGCCGCCGGTGCAAGAAGGCACGAACAAAGAGCGACTCCTGGCAGGCTTCTAGGAGGAGGGACACATGAATGAACCGATAACACACCCGAATGAGAGGGATCCTGAGACTATGTAGCTATGGGACTATAATGTTGAGGAAGGCTTATATGAATTGATTGGTACTACCTATACTAACAAGATGCATCTTCTTTTCGGTAGCCCATCACTTAAGAACTCCACAGTTAAGCATGCTTGATTTGGAGCGACTTGGAGCAATTCTGGGATGGGTGACCTCCTGGGAAGTTTTCCCAGGAAGCGTGTGAGTGAGGACAAAGCACGCTGAAAAGACCCGTGTTGGTTTGTGGGGACAGTCGTTAATCCATAAAGCAGCCAGGGATGTTACATAAAGACCAAGCTTTAAAACATTTCCTTTTAACCCGAACCTTAGCTTGCACACTTTCATCCCACCACCAGGATTCTTTACCCCTAGGTCCATATCCTCTTGATTCACCAAACGTCTCTATAGCTACCTTCCTAATCCCCCTGGCCATCTTGTCCCACATATCATTTGCACTTCCGTTTGCCTCCCAAAACCCTCCCTCCAAAACCTTGTGTTGGAAGATCTTTTGTTTTTCACCCTTCAGTTGCCACCACTTGATCCTTGAATCCTTTTCGTGGCCTCTTCTCTTCACACTCCTCTTAACTCTTACATCCATAACCAAGACTCTATGTTGGGTAGTCAAGCTCTCTCCAAGTATGACTTTACAGTCCAAGCAAATCTTTCTATCCGATCTCCTAATAAGAAAGAAATCTATTTGAGAGCTTGTCACCCCACTTTTGTACGTGATAAGATGCTCCTCGCGTTTCCTAAAACAGGTATTGGCTATAGTAAGATTGAAAGCAGATGAAAAGTCCAGAATAGACTTGCATTCACCATTTACCTCCCCTAGGCCATATCCCCCATGAAAACCGTCGTAACCTCTAGGTGCCCTCCCTACATGCCCATTTAGATCCCCTCCTAAGAAAATCTTTTCACCTAGCGGTATTTCCTGAATTAGGCCTTCTAAATCCTCCCAAAATTTTACCTTGAAGTGTTCTTCTAACCCTACCTGAGGTGCGTAAGCACTAATCACATTAAAGGTGTCTTGTTCCACTACAAATTTTAGGGCAATGATCCTATCTCCAACCCTTTTTACATCCACAATATCATTCTTCCAATATTTATCCACAATTATGCTCATCCCATTTCTCGATTTTACTTTGCCAGTGTACCAAAGCTTAAAACCCGAAGAGTCTAATTCCTTTGCATTTTCTCCCACCCACTTAGTTTCTTGTAGGCACATGAAATTGATCCTCCTCCTAATCATAGTGTCAACTATTTCCATTGATTTACCTGTAAGTGTGCCTATATTCCAAGTTCCAAAGCGAATCCTACTCTCGTGAACTAGCTTCTTTACCCACACTCGTTCACAAAAATGTGGGAACCCTTGCTTATTTTTCACTACATCCAGGCGGCGATGCAGCGACCCTTGCTCATTTGACACTGTACTAGAGCTATACGGCGCGTTGCTTCCGGGCAACAACCCAGCATTAACATTATTACGTTGTTGATCCATGTCATAGAGATTCGACTAAGTTTTACGTTGGCTGTCGATGGCCTAACACAACCTTCTCCTTTTATCCGGGCTTGGGATCGGCTATATTTAGCTTTGTCACAAAGCACAACATAGGCAGGATGAAAATAAAAAGCTTAAGCAGTTAAATAATATTAAAATCAATCGTTAGAAGTTGATGTAAAAGTAAAATTTCACATATGGTGTCAACAAATCGTCTTTAGAGATAGAATTCATTAACACTAGTAAGTGTCAAACTTTACTCTTACATCAAACTTTACCCTTGAATTAAAATATAAAATGTTTACCAAATAAATATTTTTTGTTTTTGACATTTCTAATTTTAATTTTTAATAAAATATTAATATTTGATAAATAATTTTTATATTAATTCATGGATATTATTGTTTATTACTTAGTTTCTTAGTCTTTTTTATCTCTTTATTAAAATAACTATATGATAAATTAAATTAATTATTTACCTATTAGTGAAAGAAAGTATTAGAAAGATATGTATTTAACCTAATAAATTATTGGCTAATAATAATAACAAAAAAATATTATAATGCAAATATATATTATATATTTTAAGTATTTTAATAATATCTTATATTACTAGATAAATAATTAATTTAATACAAATTTTACATCACAATTATTTTAGCAAAGAGGGAAACAATTACAAAGTAATTAAATAAATGATAAATATTTATTAATTAAATATTAATCAAATGCTTATATTTTTTTAAAATTATAAAATTGAAAATTCTAAAGTATAAAATATGTATTTCATTAAAAAAATATATTTAAATTTATCTATAATTATCATCTCTTTAATTCTCTTTGTAAGATTTTCTTATTAAATAAGTATAAGGTAAAATATATGTCAAATTAATTCTTTATCTATTAATGAAAGGTATATGTATTTTTACCTAATACATTATTGACAAAATAATAAGTATTTTAAAGAATTAAAATTTTACCTAAAATTCTTGTAGGTTAATATTTATTAAATATATTAGTAATATTTTATTCGTATTTATTAAACATAAATATGAAATTATATAATTTCTAATAATGTTTATCGTACACTATAAATCTTTTATTAAAGTGTCAATGGATCATTTAAAAATTATTATATGTAAATAATTTTAATTAAAATATAAAACATTTATTAGATAAATACTATAAATTTAATGAAAAGTCAAGATATTTAGCATCTCTTTTCATTAAATATATTCTATTTTTCTCTCCCTTTTAAAGTCACTTTTAATCATACTCTTTTCAATAATGATAAACTTGAGTCATTAGATTAAATTAAAATCAATGGTTTAGAATTTGGTGTGTGTCCAGATCCTCTCCATTTCCATGAGAAGGGTATCTCCATTTCTTTTCATCTTCATCAGACACGTAGCGCTAACAAATTTCAAGGGCTGAGATTTAATTTGTTTTAATTCAATTTAAATTAAAAAAAAAAACTTAAAACATTTCACACACTTGGAGCATGAGAACACCACAATCCTCTTCATCTACTAAGAACAACACTCCCATGTCCCCCTCCATTCATCTACACAAGCTCCTCCACACTTGGTCATTGTGTCGCCTCATCGTTGTGCCGCTGCATCACTGCATCGTCGTGTTGATGCATCGTCAAGCCGCCGGGTTGTGACGCTATGTGCAGAGTAGAGAAATCCACCCACACCATAACCCCACCTTCATCTTCCTATGTAGGACCTCCATTGACAAATCAACCAAGTTCACAGAGATGCAGAGACCACCCAAATAGCCATCTCCCCTAACCCAAAAAATCTCACCGCGATAGAACCATAGACCAACCACGAGCTCTAATGCAAGCACCGCCGCTATGATGGTTACTGGCTTGGTCGCTGAGATGGTCATTGTCTTGGCCGCCGCCTGCATCGTCTTGGCCATATATTCTATTTCCTCACATACTTGCAAAGGAAAGGATTTTCTGTTTATTTTTAAATTAAATGTTTTTGAAACAAATTGAATCTCAATCCTTGTATCCTTTCAGTCCCACGTCTCAGATGTATAGCAAGAGAAATGGAGATCTCCGTTTTCAAGAATGGAGATCTCATTTCCAGGAGAAATGAAGAGGATCCGGACGCATTTGGTGTAGGAATAAAGTTTGATACCTGGAGTCAATGAATCTCCCTCTCTCTCACACAAGTACGCACGCGCACACACATAATGTATTGTGTGTGTGTGTGTGTGAGAGAGAGAATATACAATTGTAAGCTACATTTTGCAAAAAGTTGACACGTCACTTTGTGTGTGTGTGTGAGAGAGAAGGAGGGAGAAAGAGAGAATATATACAATTGTAAGCTACATTTTGCAAAAAGTTTTGACACACATTACTTTGTATGTGTAAGATAGAGTATATACATTTGGCTATATTTTGCAAAAAGTTTTAACACGTCACTTTGTGATGCAATAGCTTTTCATATACACTTCACGGATCCTAACCAAGAGTAGAAGGGTTTCAAAACTAGAGGTGCTTATCTGGTCATTTTACTATTAATCTAATTTTTTGTTCCAGATGTGTCAAATGCCACGTTTTACGCATTCTATTTAATTTTACTTTTAATGATGGTTTTCCTTCACAAGTCACATGGTTCTTGCTCCTGCTATTTGTTTTTTAGATGAAAATTCAAATCCAAGCTAAGTTGTCAATCCATAATCAGTCACTAAGAGACGTGAATATTTAGTACAAGATAGTGTTGTTTGAATGATTATACTTTAGTAGAATTGGTGCTGCATCACCAAACAATTTGGAACATTATATCAACCAGTTATTAAATTTGCTTATCATGATGATAGAGCATTAGTTTTTCAATGCATTATAAGATATATGCTCATATTTATGAAATATTCACAGAATTTAATTGGTATGCACTGACCGTAAAAACAATTACATTGTCAACCAATCAGAAATTAACACATTATTAAAAATGTTTGACTCTTATCTTAATTATCTTAAAAATCATATATCCCACGATTTCTAATTGATTAACAATGTAAAAAACTTTATACAGACAATGTATACCAATTAAACTCATTCAGATATAAAATGGATACATACAAGAACTTGTATTATTTAGAAAGAAAACTTGAGTCTAGCTCTTTATGATAGGGAAAATCCCTATTGCATATAAAATATAGAGAAAGATGATAGAAAAACCTGCAGAAATTTTAGAGTTTGCCAACCTCCCTGCCCAAAGGACCCCAAAACCAGCACTCAATTTCTGGATGATCTCCCATACCTATCCCTCCCTTTTAAAACTTTTCTCCAAACCGTTTCCCCTTTCCTCCATCCCTCCTTGCTCTGCGGGTTTGTTAGTTGTTACAACTCAATTCCCTCTTCTACCCGTTCCATTTTCCTCAACTCTAGTAACAGCGGGGTGCCTAACAGTACATTACAAGCCAAAATGCCTGGATGCAAAAATTAACAAGTGTAGCTTCTACATGATTCAAGAAACTAAGTTGGAAGAGTATAAAACTGTGAAAATAGCTTTGTCAAGTATCTGCTTTGGAATAGTAATGCAATGACAAGAAAATGAATTTAGAAGTCACACAGCCAAGGAGCACTAATTTCAGTTAGGCAATCCTGTATTACATGCTTAAATGACAGCGGTTTTACTTCATAGTTTCTGCCCCAAGAAGTTACACTATACATGTCAATATAAGCTTGACAATCTTTAAAATATAATTCAATATACTGAACACAATATCATGTCTTTTGCTGCATATGACTGCACAGTTGTTCTTGCACATCATAGCAAAAAGCAATGTTCTGCTTTAATCTATAAACTGAACCAACCCATAATGATGTATTATAATTTATTACCTTCTCAAACCCTTGTTAGCCACCATAGTGACAAGTAACTATTAGAGACTTCAGTTTGCACTCCAACTTAATCTGCATCATCAGCATTCACATTAGACAGGATAGAAAACAATAGACAAAAACCCAAAGGCCAAAGCTGATACAAATCATATGCTAACCTTTTTCTTGCCCATTAACCAGTAAAGTCACTCTAAATTTGCATACAATAAATGCCATCAATTCCAATATGTCCTCTGAAACAAAAAGATAGCCACAACTGTGTACAGAAAGAATAAGACAACCAGCTCTATCGAGTTCATGATGAAATAGTACTACAGGCTATAGACAACTTGATTAAACTCACAAGAAAACCAGGTCTTTCCACTGTTATGCATGTTCACACAAGAATGGAAGGCAGGATTGACCTAGAAATGGAATTATCTCAAGGAAATGTAAAATTGTAAATGCCAAAAGCAAAAATAAATGGCTTTTGCTTTATTTTAAATAAACTTTGGCATAACTAGTGTAACTAAATAAATTGTAAAATGTATGCAACTGAATAAAGTATTATAAAACAAAAAAACAAAAGGAAAAGAAAAAGGTCTAAAAACCATGGAGGCTGAAATGGCCAGTACACAAATCATAGAAACTCTTATGTTTCCTTTATGGATTTGCAACTTCTAATCCACTATAAACATATATTAATCTATCTATTTATCACGATGTTTGAATTACATTTAAGCTATAAGCTATATTACGTGTTACATGCATGAGAATGGGTTTTGAAACCAAGTCAACCTCAATCCGATTCCCTACCCCGCATAAGAAGAAAGGAAAAGGGAGAAAGAAAAAGAGGGGAGAGGGGGGCAGGGATGACAAGTCTAACTAAAACAGTTCAAACTCTTCAGAATCTTCTATATCCTCTAAACCATTTCCATTCTCCTTCTGTGTAGCCAAAAATGGAGCACTACTTCCAAAATCATGAAACTTGGGGAGCTCTGGTGGTGCTGCACACCGTATTAGAGCCCAGTTCAGGCCTTCAAAGAAGGGATGCTTCTTTATTTCAGCAGCACCTTTTACAGAACCTAATCGATTTTCAGGGTCCTTTATCAACAATCCTCTGATCAAATCTCTTGCATGAAAGCTGACTATAGGAGCACCTGGGAACTTAAGGCTTTGTGACACAACATTGGCTAATGTTTCCTCATTTGATGGGCCCTTGAAGGGAGTCTTACCATATAAAAGCTCAAACAAAAAGATACCAAAAGTCCACCAATCTACGGCACTCCCATGACCCTCACCTTTGATGATCTCCGGAGCAAGATATTCATAAGTTCCAACGAAGGAGTTAGACCGGGCACTAGTAGGCTCCACCACAAGCTGTGGCAGTGGACCAACCTGAGCAGTTATGTCAGCCTTCATCTTTCGAGATTTTGCTCCGGCCGATAACAGAATAGGAGTAAAGCAGGAGACTTGCCAATCTGGTTGGAGACAAAAAGGGTTAATGCAGCTAGCCCCTGAACAGGGGCTAGACATCTTCTTTGTTGCATCCATGTCAGGTAAAGATGACTTGACTAACATTGCATTGACAGAACATCTGAGTGACAAGTCAAAATCTGTCAGCATAATGTGGCCATCTTCTCGTACTAGGATATTTTCTGGCTTTAGATCTCGATATACAACTCCAAGCATGTGCAAATACTCCAGGGCAAGAAGAACCTCAGCAACATAAAACCTGAAAATGTAATAGCATGACTTAGTCTAGAAAATGCATCAAAAGTTATCCACTTGCCATAGATTTTGTCAAGCAGGAAACCATTTCTAGTAAAGTGAGAATAAGCAAGCACAACATTTACACTTGAATAAGCACTTTACCCAGTTGAAAGAGCATGTATAAGGTGTTTAAATGATGTAAACTATAACTGGTATACTTAACCTGGATCGACTTCCTGTCAACAGCAGGCATAAGACAGCAACTTGCCAAGTTGCAGGTTAATCAAGACAGTTTTAAACACCGCTATGTGACTCACTTCTCTTGGGGATTTCTACAATTTCCATCCTTTTTAACACTAAACATCCTAATGATATGTGTGTGTGTGTGTGTCCATTTTAAATTTCATTCATTAAAATTACCCCACTTCTATTCTTCAAAAATTTAGACTCGGGTTTTCTGATTGAATACCATCAAACCAAGTGGTAACTCCACTTATAAATGAATGCTAAAGCCGACAACTTAACAAAAGGCCCATTGGCTTCCTGAACACAGTTTTCATCTAATAAAAAAGGTTTAATTCATCTGTAGGTCTCTGAACTATATGAGAATTTTCAAATAGGTCCCTATAATTTAAAAATTTGTAATTGGATCCTTGAATACATAGAAAATTTGTAATTGGATCCCTCGTACACTTTTCTGTTAAGAGTTTTGTTGGGGTTCCAAAAAGTAAATGGACCTATTTGAATTTTCCTAAAAAGTATAAAAA
The DNA here is from genome assembly GCA_030762895.1 of Sophora flavescens. Taxonomy (NCBI): domain Eukaryota; kingdom Viridiplantae; phylum Streptophyta; class Magnoliopsida; order Fabales; family Fabaceae; genus Sophora; species Sophora flavescens. Next base: position 142,511,535 of record CM061062.1, read on the forward strand.
CCTATTTGAATATTACCAAAAAGTTTAGGGACCCACAAATGATCACTTAATGAAATCCTAGCAGATACTTAACAAAACCCTAACGGAAAAGTATGAGGGACCCAATTACAAAGATTAATTTAACCAATAAAAAATGCTTATTAACATAATGTTTCACTTATAGGACAACACTGAAATTTCAATATAGAAAAATAGATATCTAGGCAAGATTGAATTTCAAAACAGAAAAATATCTTTAAGTGATGAAGAAGAAAGACAGGAAAATCCCAGGACTCCTACCTAGCTGCTTGTTCTGAGAAACTGCTATATGGTTGCCTCTGCCGCAGCACATGCAAATCCCCACCTGGACAATACTCCATAACCAAGCAGGAGAGCTTATCTGTTGCAATATGGGAATAAAGCGTAGGAAGAAACGGATGATCCAGCATCTGCAGGATCTCTCTTTCAGTTTGGGCCCTGAACATTTTCTTCCGGCTTGCCAAAAATTCACTGTCCATCACTTTCAGTGCAAAAAGGAAGCTTTTGCCAATTAGTTCTGCAAGATAAACAGTTCCAATGTCCCCACTACCAAGCCTCCTTAATAGCTTGAAGTGCTTCAAACTTAAATTGCCATGCTGCTGGTGAACAGAACGAACAGCTTCCCACCTCAAGTGTTTTGACATATGAGGCCTGTGGCCACCGCGACTGGAACCACTTAGATTGCTCTCTTCACTGATGCTCGTGCTACTACTATACTCACCAATGCTACTTTTTGAGCTTTGGGAGAACTCACCCTTTTCCTTCAATCTTGATTTCTTATCAATTTTTGTCACTAGAAACTTAGTTCTCTTATTGCAATCCAAACTGAAACCAGGTTTGCTTGAATCCATACCAACTTTAATTGAGTCAACTTCAATGCTATGATTTGAACAGCTGGGAGACGATGTCTCGTTTTCTTTCATTTCATGCTTCAAATCAGAATTGCCAGTCTCCTTTTCCAAATTACTTGTACTAGCACCCGGATCATTGTCAACTTTTCTCATACATGGTGTGGAGCAGCTCGAAGCAGAACATAAATCTTGCTTTACTTTTTTCTTAAAGAAGTTCCTGTTATTGAATATTGGCTTTGCCAAACTTTTATTAATGCATGCGGGTTTATCCACTCCATTACCAGTGCTAGAACTAGGTGGAGAAGCATAATGTAAATTTGCTTCCTGCCCCTTATCTGCCATTGAAGAACGGAGAGAAGCTTTGCTTGAGGAAGCAGGATCCATTCTAACCTCTGGCACTTCCTCACTTGCATCAGCAACTGGTGACAAATTAGCAAGTACTGTTTTTCCACTCCCTATGGTTGGCTTCTCACCCTCAACATCTAACGGAAGAGGAACAATCTGATCTCGTGATGCTGACCTGATTGTCATTTCTTTTGGGTTTGTTGCATCAACCAAAGGAATAGAATAATTAGAACTTGAACTTGATATAACTACACTGGGCAATTTATCAGAAGGTGCAGGTATCTCGGGCACTAGGGAAAATTCCACCAAGTTCCCTTTCCCCTCATCTACCACTGCTGTGTACAATTTTTTTATGGTGCCAGCCTCTGAAACTCTTGATGAACTGCATTGCTTTGATAGTCTCTTCAAAGCAGCCATCTCTGATGCCTGAGAGATGCACAACCCTCTAAGTGCCTGCTTCAAACTTACAGGCTCGGAGATGCCAATTCCTGATGCCTGGGATGAACCAACTTTTATCGGCTTTTTCATAGCACTCTTTTGTGAACGTGATGTACTAGGACCCCTAGATGAACTTTTAATGTCAATGGCCTGGAAAAGACGATTAATATCATCTTCAATCGAATACCTTTTTCCTGATTTGTAGGAACAACTACTCTCGGGCTTTTCATTCATTTTGAAGTCAGACATTATCTCTTCCCTTGATTCCACTATCTCACATGTACTAACATAGGTATCCATATTTGATAGATGTATTTGATAAGTTGCTAAAGATTTAGCACAATTCTAAAGATGAGTCACAAGGAATAGCACAGAAATCAAAAACCGCAGAAGGCACCCTCCAGATTTCTCCAGTCATAGTTCTCAGCAAAATTGATCGGTCAACTCGAGTCCCAACATTGATTACAAAATGAAGCATCCACACCTGACAATTTGTAATGTTTCAGATTGATTAGTACAAGACTTGCTGTTCAAATGAAGGGACTTACTTCAAAACATATGCATAAGAATTTATCCAAGATTCCAACCCAAATATTCATTATAAATTCAGAACATACTTCATTTATAGGTACATAGACAAGGAAAATCAAAAGAAATAGGCCTATACTGCTTATCCTTGCCTTCGTATTCAAGGAAACTCAAACAGCCAATTGCACCCAAAAAAAGAAATAAGTGCATTTCACCCCTAGCTATCCTTATAATTCGAAAAGCTCAACTTATTTCTGCTACTAAACTATAAAAAGTGACAATTTATCCCCCACCCCAACCTTTCTAATTCTCTTCACTTTTATATCTGCCATTACTCATCCCTGTATCCATTTCTTTCTCTCTTATTGTCTAGTTGGAGGTGGAAGGTGCCCTGTATGTTTACACTTCAGATTTTGTGTTTGATGATGTGAATGTGAAAGTGGGCAAATTTTCTTGATCTAGTAAATAATGGTAGGCACGAGTGAAGGTTGATATCAGGGCAAAATTAAGGATCAAAACACACAACACGAAATTTTAGAATTAGAATTAGAATGAGTTAAACTTATTCAAAAGCAACCTTGGATTTAAAGCCAGTTGGAGAGGAGGGAATTTCAATGAAAGAGAGAAATTAAAAAGAAACAAGAAAATCTAAGTAGAATCACTTCAACAAAAAAAAATGAATACATTCAATTAACTTTCATCCCCATATAGCAAGATTTAAAATTAAAAAAAAGGGGCATCTAAAAAAAGAAACTTTACAATTAAATTGAAAAATCAATAAAAACATAATCTTGCAACCACCCCAAAAACGAAAACTGAAACTAAAAATCAAGGCAATGAAGAGAGAGAAAAAAAAAAGGAACAAAAAGTTATCAAGTTGAGCAAAGTTACAGTGACAAAGACAGAAATACATTACCTGAAACAAAACCAAAATCCGAGAAACAAAGCTGTGAAGGAAAATTCAAAGACCCCAAAACTGAAGAAAACGTGGAAATTAATCATAGATGGGAGCGGCCTGGTAGATTCAAAAGGCCTACTAGGGTTTGAAATTTGAAGTTTCAAGTTTGAAAAAGAGAAAGAGAGAGAGAGAGAAAGGAAGTTAGAAGTAGAGTGAATGAATGAGGAAAGAGAAAACAGAAAAGGTTGAAATGATAATCACGAGAAAGATGAGAGGCAGAAAGAGAAGTGGGCACAGTTCAAATATTACTATAGATAGCTACTACAGCTACATAACACCTATAGAGGAGGAGAGAGTCACCTAATTCTCCAGCTACTTTCTTTTTCTTTTCCTTCTCTGTAATGTTAATTGTAATGGAGGAAACCATTTATGTTAGTTATGTTGGGTTGGGTGTGTACACGGCAGTAACATTGACATTGCAGAGAGACACACAGACAGTGAGGGCAGCATAGTATGTATGAAAATATGAAATAGAGTAGTGTTATTTGTATATCAAAATCAAATATAAGCACTTATTTTTATAATTTTTTTATATATTTTTTTATTATTTTTTTATCATCTTTCGTTATTTTCAAAAATCAAGAAAATCAAGCGATCCAACTAATTCTTCTTTTACTTTTTTAAGAACATTGTACACTCCCGAGGTGATTAAAGGATAGATTAGTAATTGTAACTCGTTTTTTTACATAAATCAAGACAATTAAGCTAAATTAACTAACTTCCTTAATTAGTGTGAAATTAGTTAATTTTTCTTATAATTGAGTCCAGAGGGAGTAGTATGTAACGTGTTCACTGTGTCTTAAACTTAGGATATGTCTGAAAATTTTAATTTTAGGCTCAATTGCAATTTTGATTCTACAATTGGTTATGTGTGATTTTGGTCTCTAAAGTTTTTTTCGTACACATTTGGTCTCCATTTTTTTCAATAATGAAAATTTGGTCCGTCTGTAAATGTCTATCAATTTTTTCAATGATCAAGTGTAACATTCCTGGCTGCTCTATGGATTGACGAATTGACGACTGTCCCCACAAGCCAACTCTTTTCAGCATGATTTGTCCTCACTCACACGCTTCCTGGAAGGACTTCACAGGAGGTCACCCATCCCAGAATTGCTCCAAGTCAAGCACGCGTAACTGTGGAGTTTTTAAGTGACAGGCTCCCGAAAAGATGATGCATCTTGTTAGTATAGGTAGTACCAACCAATTCATATAAGTCATCCTCAACTGTATAGTCGCATACCTACATAGTCTCAGGATCCCTCTCATTCCGGTGTGTAATCGGTTCATTCATATGTCCCTCTGCCTAGAAGCCTGCCAGGAGCCGCTCCTTGTCCGTGCCTTCTTGCACCGGCGACAACTCCCCGCCCTCGTCAGCCCCGAGTGTCACATGCCCACCAGCTTCCGCATGGTTCGTCCCCAAACCACACCGTACTGAGAGAGGTGCCGCTCTAATACCATTTATAACATCCCTGACTGTTCTATGGATTGACGACTGTCCCCACAAACCAACACTGGTCTTTTCAGCGTGCTTTGTCCTCACTCACGTGCTTCCTGGGAAAACTTCACAGGAGGTCATCCATCCCATGATTGCTCCAAGTCAAGCACGCTTAACTGTGGAGTTCTTAGGTGATGAGCTCCCAAAAAAATATGTATATTGTTAGTATAGGTAGTACCAACCAATTCATATAAGTCATCATCAACTGTATAGTCCCATACCTACACAGTCTCAGGATCCCTCTCATTTCGATGTGTAATCGGTTTATTCATATGTCCCTCCACCTAGAAGCCTTCCAGGAGCCGCTCCTTGTCCGTGCTTTTTTGCACCGGCGACCACTCCCCTCCCTCGTCAGCCCCGGGTGTCACATCAAGATTGAGGAATCACTCCCCTAAGCACACATAACCATTGTTCTAAACGCATATAACCTTTTGTTGAACTTTTGTGGTAAATGATCATGTGGTAGAAAAAAAAGGACACGGAAAGGAGAGACAAAACCAATGAATAGTAGAGAGAAACCGTTGAATCATGTTGAATCAAAGATGCAGAGGAAGAAGAAACTTAACCAGAGGTTCTATGTACTTAAAAGAGACGTGGTTCCTCTATGATCATTAAAAAAATTTGACAAGCATTGGGTAGAAGGACCAAATTTGCAACATTAAAAAAACAGGGAAGTCAATTATGCACGAAAAAAACTTTAGGGACTAAAATCGCATATGACTAATAACAGGGCTACCAAAACTATAATTAAGCCGTAATTTTTAATAAAGATATAAAGGAATCATCATATCATTTATAGTTAGGTATGTTAATATGAATGCTTGAAACTCATGATTAACCTATGAAGAAACAAATGAAGAAACAAAGTTATATCTGACTCTGATATCATGTTAGATTCCAACCTACAACCAATTGGTATTAAGTGAAGTTGCCTAACAGGTATTTAAATCGCACCCTAGGATATGTGGGACTTCCAACAATCTCTAGGTAATATATACATGTACTACGAGCGAATCATTTAATGATTAAGGCTACAAAGCTTGAATTTGACTTGTATAAATAATTGAACTTAACTTTGTGCTTGAACTTGTTTGTTTAGGTAAACAAACGTGTTTGATTAAATGTTTAATAGATTAAGCTTAAATAATTCATAAATAGTACTCATTTATTTATATATACAAAAGTGTTCAAGACATTTTGTTTTCCTTCCAAAAAATTAAAGACTCGAAGTGTTAAGATTCTGTAACCCTCATTAACTATTTAATCTATTCTTTGAAGGAACTTCGTAAGCACACTTTCCTAAATTTTGTTATTCCATTTCATATTTTTCCCTCACTTGCTATTGTCTCAAATACACGTAGGTATTATCTTTGCGAGAACAAGTCATGGAAGCATACTTTCGCGTATTAATGTGTTAGTCAAAGTTGAAAAGATTCAAATCTCTTTGACAACGTAGATTTGGGTTCGATACTCGAATTCATGTATATGTAAAAAAAAATAATAATAAGAGATTCCATCTTAGCTTATTCCAAGAAATAAATCTCTCATATATTGAATGACAAGATATTCTTGACAAAAAAAAAACATTTTTTCACATCAAAAGCTCGTAGTATGGCATTGGGCATGGTGTCGGGGCTAATCACGGCGGGAAGTGGTTGCTAGTGTAAAAGATGAATCACATGGATAACGAAGGATTCCTAACAGGCTTCTACGCGGAAGGACACGTGAATGAACTAGTTCCACATCATAATGAAAAGGAACTCGAGACTATGCAAGTATGAGATTTTATAGTTTAGAGGATCTTAAGAGCTTGTCTGGGAATGATCAATTTTTGGACTTTCAGCTGATTTTAAAGAAAAAAGCTTTTTGATAAGAAGATATTATGTTTGGTTCATTTGCTTAATTGTTAAGAAAGTTTTTATTTTGTCAAAAATATTGTTTTGGAACCATCACTCGCGCAGGATTGTTGGATGAAAAAATTATGATTATTTCTCTCCAAGATTGCCTTCTCTCGTAATAGCTCCTCTCGTTGGACGTGCACACATAATTTGTACACACACTACCTTTTTTCTTTTAAAATTTTATATATTATAAACAAATGAAACTTCAAACCTTTTCGTGTAATTTATTATGTAAAAATAATTATTCTACACCACCTAAATGAAATATATTATTTTAAAATTATTTTTTAGCAAACATACCCAAACAAAAACATATTCTGATTATAATCAATTACCACAATAATCGATTATACAACAATTGATTATCAGCATAATCTTTTTTTTCAGCTTTCCCAAACACACTCTAAGATTGTACAGGTATAAGACTCTAAAGTTGAGAAAACTTAAAAAAATTAATTGATACTACTTATACTAACAAGATACATCTTCTTTTGGGGAGTCTATCACTTAAGAACTCTAAGGTGAAGCGTGCTTGAACTGGAGTGATTTTAGGATGGATGCCCTCTTGGAAGGTTTTCCTAGAAAATATGCGAGTGAGGACAAAGCACTCTAAAGAGACCCGTGTTGGTTTGTTTTAACAAATGTAAATTCGAAAAGCAGCCCGATCGTTGAAAGGGTCCATCCTTAAAATATTTAATCCATGGATCGACTCAACTTGAAAGGAACCGCATCACTGATTCTAGGTAGAAAAGAGGTGTTTGCGAATCGGTTATGATCGGTTTTGAGTCGAAAATTCACTCAATTCAAAAATTAAAACAAGTTGTGGTTAGGTCTGGACTGGACTAATTGCTATATCAAATCTCCACCAATCCATTAATCCGATTTAAAGAGATTTAGATTAGATTGAATCATTCAATTTTTTCAACACAATAACTAAAAAGTAAGTTTAAATAACATCGACATATAACATGTAACATACAAAAATTAAAACATCATAAACTTAACGAGTATCAATTCTATCGTCGGCCAAGTGGGCGAGGCACAGCAAATGAGAAAATTAGACTGAGGGAGATGGAGAGGTGTGTAATCTGTAATACACTAATAGTTTAATACAACGACACATACCAATAATAGAATAAATTAAATTTTATATATGTGAATCGATTTCATTAAAATAAAATAAAAAACCGAACAGATTGATTTAAAAAAAAACCAAAAAATTCAATAAAATTGATTTTATTTAATTTTTGATTTTTTTTTATCGATTTTGGTATCTCTTTAGATTGATTTGAATTGAAAACCCTAGGTAGAAACAAGTATGTTTGGAATTAATTTAGGGTCATTTATTTTATATTTAAAATAATTTATTAGAAAATATTTTGAAAATTTCAAATTATTAATAATAATTATTTTTAAATAATCTAATCTATATATTTTTTTTAAATTATTTATAAAAAATCGTAAGAAAATTAATATAATTAATATTTCATTTATTTTTAATGAATTTTTTTATTCAAATTATTAATTATGAAGTTAATTATACGCCACGCTTCAAAACATATTTTGGAGTGCTCGTAAAAAAAAATTATTTTGGAGGAGATGACTTAAAATAACATTTGTCTATGTAAAATTAAATTTATTTTGTAGAATCATACTCGACTTATTTTAAGTTCATGAATTATCCTAATTTAATAAAAAAAATGTCAAGTCTTATATTGATTGAACCTTTAAGTTTAAATTTGTAACTACGTAAATTTCATATTTTTGCATATATTTAATTTAAAAATATTTTAGTCAGGTTAATATGTGCAAATTAATTTTGATTTATTTAATAAATGAGTCAAATTTATCATTATTGAATGAGAAATATTGTTTGATACTAATTTCGTATTTCGTATGAAAATAATACGACAAACAGATACCATTGATTACTCAAGTGTTTATATATGTATATATATATACACACACAGTGATTACTGAAGGTAATGCCACTTTTTCAACTTAAATTTTTAAATGTATAACCTCATTGATCTAATTAACTGGTTCATATCTTTTTATCAAATTTGATGCGTACTATATAACACTGTTATCGTTGAATTGTTACTGATTTTAATTTCCATGCATTGATACTGTAAAGTATTTTTTACAGATATCTAATAATATCTTGATAAATTAATATTATTATTATTTCTCTATCTTATTTATTAAAATAAAAACACAAATATCAAAATAGTAATGAATATCAGTATAAAATATACTTTTTATACCGAGAGTGCATACTACTTTTTTTTTATAATATAAATTTAGGATGAGGGGATGGTGCCACAGTCCAAGACAGGAAAGCCTTCGGGCTAGCTCTATGAGTACTTACAAAGGGATTTACATTTATCTCATCCCGAAAAGACTAGTGAGGGCTCGAACCTGCAGCCTGTCAAATACAAGACCCTATCATACTCTACTAGACTAATCCTTTGAGGTTAGATTGGATACTACTTTAATCCATGGTTAATAAATCAAGTCACATAATACTTTTCTTTGTCGGATAATTCTACATTTAGGTAGATAAAATTTATAGTGAAAAGAAATGTTTTAACGTTACAAGGTTAAGATAAGACATATGTCACAAATTTCAACTATATCCCTGCTTACAAGGTTGTTGTCTTTTTTTTTTTTTTCAAACTTTAATGTTAAGTTTATTAGGAAATAAGCAAATAAAGTTATCATACTCTTATTAGGATATCATTATATTCCTTTTTATATCGAACCTTTGATTGCTAATGAAATGAAATAGTTTGGTTTCTTTAAAAAAAAAAAAAAGGTTGAATTGAATCCAATTTAATCTATCATGTGAGTTAGTTGATATTATGTGTAGGAAGTTTATATGGAAGTTGCAAATAACTGTGAAAGGTTATTTGTTGATAGGGGCCATCTCAGCCTATGAGATGACGTGGGATTTGGTATGCTTGTACAAATTAATACATGAGTGATTCATGCCATTAGTTAAGGATATTTATATGAAAAGGAGTTCATACCAACATTATAAAGCAGCATCGTTTTCAGTTTTGATCATCGAAGTATAGCTTATGTATGATATTCATTTGTAAACTTTATTTTTTTGGATTTTTTTGTCACTCACTTTTTTTTTATGTATGTTATTTTACGGTCTTAATGTTGTTGGTCTTTGACAGGATCGTGTCCAGATATTTTGGGGCATAAGACATAATTATTAGAGAAAGTTTTTTCAAATTTTATATTGTATATATAGAAAAAAATAACCATTACTTTATTAATTTCAATTTATTGTCATTAACAAAATCATATACGCAAAATGTTTAATCTTCTAAGATGAAAGGAACAAACAGTTTCAATTGCAAATCAATTTTTTCTTTTCCGAAATTTCACTGATACACACTCATAAGTATTAAAACCGTCCCGTTTAAAAAATACGTATTAAGATTGTTGGATCATATAATTATAGCACTTACTGCCAGCTTGAGCTAGAAACAAAAGATAATTTTAATTGAACCTTCTGAAGTTATTTATAGGGTTACTATAGGATGCTCAAATGCTCCTTTATCAGGTTATTTATACCTCATCACTTTTATGGAAAAGCCCACTTAATGTTAGGTTAACCCATAACTTAGTATTTGGGAGCAAACGAAATATGTCTCTAATTTTATTATGAAGCTCATTTATTTTTATTTATTTTTTTAAACACACTAATACTTATTATTACACTCTAATAATTTTATAATGTTATAAATAATTTATAACTGTAAGAGTAAGCCCTTTTGAGGTTTTGATGTATGACAAACAATGTGAATTTTATATGAGTTTTTCAATTTGATTATACACTAATAAAGTGTTCAAGTGTTTACAAGTTTACTCATGAAGGAGAAAGGATCAAAGGATGAAATGACAAAGTTCAAAGAAGATCATGAGATCCAAAGATCCAAAGGAGATAACATGGAACAAAGCATCAAGACCAAGTTAATTGAAGATCTTATGTTCTTAGATGCTATTGTAAGAATAGCACACTCGATCTCTTAGTGAAGCTCTTGGAAAACAAATGAAAACCTAAGTTTTTTAAAGACTAATCAATCAGGTTTTTCATGAAAAGGATTTTCAAAATATGTTAATTGAAAAATGAAATTAAGTGAAGTTATACACCTGTGTGTTACACGTGTATATTCAGTTAATTTGCTAAGAACAAGTGAGAATTTTGTAGTACACCCGTGTACGCGAGTTGTACACATATGTATTAAAGCTGGTTCTTGAGAAATATGAAGGATACATCAATGTAAAGAATCATACACCTGTGTATATCTTAAATCAGAAGCTTCAGGATTTAAGTTTGTGAACTCAACCTGTGTACATAATATGTGTATGAGGTTCTGGGTTGAATGTTCTAATATACACCGATGTATAAAGATGATAATCTGTGTACTCAAGAACAAAGCAAGAGATACACAGATGTACAAAGAACGTAATCTGTGTATACATGTATAAAAGTTGAAAAACATTTTAATACACAAATGTACTACACAGATTATGTCATGACATTTTTTCAGAAAATGATTTTGTTTCACTTGTAACCGATTCTATAACTTGTCCAATGGATCTATTTCTTCTTATTATTATAAAAGGACATTATAGAAACACTTTTCAACAAGAAATCAGAACTATTCATTCAGAAATCATAATCACGAATTATGGAGTTTTCTATTGAGCTTCATCTTTGAGAGAAGTGTGTAATATTCACTAAGTTCTTCAATTTGTAATATCCGACTTCTAGAGTCATATTACTTTCATTCAAGTTTCGGTTTGTTGATTAGGGAGAGGGTATCTCTCTGTTGTATTACAGGGATAGAAGGGATCCCTGGGTTGCAAATCAAGTGTGCCTTTCCTGAAGGTTTTCAAGGTAGTGAAGTCTTGATGATTTAAGAGAGGGTATATCTTAGTTGTTTCGCAGATTTAAGATAGGGTATCTCTTAGGTTTTTCACAGGGATAGAAAGAATCCTTGGGTAGAAAAAGCTAGTGTGCTTTTTGGTGAAGTTTTGGGCAAGGTAGTGAAGCCTTGTGATGATTGTAATTGGATATTGTCATTTTTTATTATAGTGGAGGAAACCACAGAGGAGTGGGACTGGATGTAGATTACCAAAGGAGGTAGCTGAACCAGACTACATGTTTTCTTGATTGGATATGTATAATGTGTTTTGTAGTTGAATCTTTATGTTGAAATCTGTTATTTAAAATTGTTAGAACAATTGGTGCATTAATGTTATAATCATTCCCACTTTAATTGCAATCTGAATCTTGAGAAGTAAAATTCTGCAATTTGAAAAAACCACTTTTTGCAAGAAAACTCCGTTTTTGTGTAAAGTGCTGAAAAGTTTTAAATACTCAATTCACCCCCTCTTGAGTTTGTAGCCACAACCAACAAATGGCATCAGAGCTAAAACACTTGTTACAAAGCTTAATCGCTTCAAGAGATGGCTACAAATGATATCCTAGGTGATGGGGCTTCTCTAACTAAACCCCTTGCTTTTAATGGTGATGCATATATGTATTGGAAAGAAATGATGCTAATTTTTCTTGAGGCCGCTGGTTTTAATATATTAGATGTTGGAACCAAAGTGGTTTTGGATTTAATAATCTTTATGTTTTGATGCTAACAAAAGGATTAAATTTACTTGGCAAAGTGTTAGTTGAGATCTAACATGTGCTTTCAGTTATGCAGGAATACTTTAATATAAGTAAAATAAACTTGGGTTAAGTTCTAAATGAAAAAATACGTATCCACCCCTGTAGACGAGCTACTCAAATACTTTGGTAAAGTTATTTAATTAAGTAGTCTGGCTTTCTTAACTAGATGAGGCTCTAAATATTTACTAGATGAATACCTAAATAACTTGTTAGGTACAACAAGTCCAAAGACTTGATAAATAAGCACGTCCATCTTGCCACGTAAGCAGACGGAAGTAATTAGTACAAGTAAATGAACTGAAACATAAAGTAATCTAGTAGACGAGCTCTAACCGCCACGTCACTTGACGGAGATCTTTATAACTCATTAAGGAATAACAAGTTGGAAGACTTGATAGACAAAAGGATATGCCACATCATCAGATGAGCAAAATAAAATATTGAGCAAACTTAGTCTCTCATATAACTAAGTAGACGGAGTTTCTTCTTAGATGAGCTCCATCTTTGAAATGAATTAAATGCAATCCAAATCTCTTGAATTTATTTCAAATGATTGATATTTATTTCAATAGAACATTTGTTCTTCACATTTGTTTTATCTGCTTTAATGTTTCACCTTGTTGTAAAAGAAACATAGTATAATCAAGAAATGTAAAAAGTAGAATCGTACAATAAGATACTGCAAAAAGGTCTATACGATGACAACTTTATGGCTGAAAAAGCTGGTTTATACACAAAGAAGGAACAACAAGTGCTCAAGCTGCAATACTCATAGGAGTGAACCTCCATTTTTATGTTACCTCGATAACCAAGAGTACTATTCAGCATTGCCACAATCAAGCTCTCAGTCACAACGGATATCATGCATTAAATGCTATCTCTAAACGGGATTATTCAAAGTAACCGTTGAAGAAATACAAGTGAAGAAGAAGGACACTATAAATAGAAGGCCTCAAGTTCTGAAGAACAACTTTTGCCAATCAATAATCACTCATTCTAATATTCTTTCAAGAGCAAGTGTCTGTATTCTTTAGTTTGAATATTGTTGTAATATTCAACTGATCTTAAACTGTCATATTCTCACACATAGTGAGTTAAGAAGATCAAACATTATATCTCTTTGTTAGAGTTAGAGCCTGAAGAGGCTTGGTAAGAAAGAAATACTTGTATCCTGGAGAGGTGTTGAATACTCGGTTGTAATCTATTTGGAGAAATAGTGGATAAATCCTTCAAGTCGAAGGGACTGGACGTAGCTCTTGGTTGGAAGAGAGTGAACCAGGATAAAATCTCTTGTGTGAATCTTTTATCCCTAAACTCTTCAGTTTTATTTTCTTATATTAACTGTGGGGTTTTGATATTGCTTTTGTTAAAGTCTTTTAAAAAGGATTTTTGTCTTTGTGCTTGCTTCTATTTCTAATCTCCTTGAGTGCAAAAATTGTTTTAAAGATTGTTTTCGAAAATTATTAACAAACACAATTCAAACCCCCCTCTTGTGTTTGCCTGTGTCAACTTCAGTTGGTATCAAAGCTCAGTCTCGAAAGGGTTGAGCATCTAACAAGTGCTGAGGGAGTACGATCCAACAACCATGGATGCAGAAGGACAAGCTATCAACAGACCTCCTCTCTTTGATGGTTCTGATTATGACTACTGGAAGAAGATGATGATGGTATTTTTGGATGCACAAAGTCTAGACATCTGGGAGCTCATAGAAACCGGTTATACAAAACCCAGAAATGAAAATAGAGCTGTTGTTGCTAGAGCAGACTGGACATCAGATCAAAAGGCAAAGCATCAACTCAATCTTAAAGCTAAGCATTATTTGATGTGTGCCATCACCAGATTTGAACATGACAAAGTTCACAGCTGCAATACTGCTAAATAAATATGGGATACTCTTGCCCTACCTCGTGAGGGTTCCTCACAAGTTAAGGAATCCAAGATCAGCATGCTGGTTCATCAGTATGAGCTGTTCAAGATGGGTGAACATGAAACAATAGACCAAATGTTTGGAAGATTCCAAACCATCACCAAGAGTCTCAAATCTCTTGGAAAAATTTATGAAAATAGAGATCATGTCATAAAAATTCTGAGAAGTCTATCCAAGCAATGAAGACCCAAAGTAACTGCTATTCAGGAAGCCAAAAACCTGAATACACTCTCTCTGGAAGAGCTTCTTGGATCTCTCAAGGTTCATGAACTTGAACTTAATGAAGAAGAAAATTCCAGAAAAGGAAAATCTATTGCCTTAAAGGCAAAGAAAGCAAGTTCATCAAAATTTCTTAAACCGGCTGAGTCATCTGATGAGTCCAAATCTTCTGATGATAATGAAGGATCAGATGAGGATGAATTATCCTTTATCTCCAGGAAGATTCAACATATGTGGAGAAAGAAATGTGGTTTCAGAAGAAAGCAACTCCACAAAAAGTTTTCCAAGGAGAAGTCAGACTCCAAGGAAAAAGGTCCACCCTTGTGCTTTGAATGCAAGAAACCTGGTCATTTCAAAGCTGACTGCCCTGAGCTAAAGGATAAAAAGAAATTATTCAAAAAGAAGAAAGGCTTAATAGCTACATTGGAGGATCTTGATCTGTCTTCTTCGGATGAAGAAAATGAAGCTGAGGAAGAGGCAAATATATGTCTCATTGCAGACACTACATCAGAAAGTGCATACACTGATGCTCAGGTAATGGACTTTGACCCGTCCACTCTTCAAAATGCTTTTGATGAATTGTTGCATGAGTCATCTATACTATCACGAGAATATAAGAGTATCAAAAAGTAGTTTTCTAAACTGTCTAAAGAATATGATAGGGTCTGCATTGAGAAACAAAATCTCAAAAATGAAAACGACACACTAAAATTAGTGAATGTCAGTCTAGCTGACAAAGTGGTATGTGAACCTGATGTCTCTTGTGAAGTTGCAAAACCGAAACAAGATATAATATATCTAACTGATTCTCTGTCAAAGCTTGCAGGTGGATCAGATAAGCTTAACCTCATTTTAATGTACTCTAGGTCACCTTATGATAAATCTGGTCTTGGTTATGACAAAGAGAAGTGAGACGCATCTCACAAAAAGTCAAAATCACTTTAACAACATAGAGCTTCAAAAGATCAAAATAAATATACCAAAGCTAAGTCTAGCTCGTCCAACACCTTTTGTAAAGTGTGTGGAAAAAGTGGGCATGTTACATCTAGATGCATACACAATAAACATGCTAAGCATACTCGTCCAGTGACAACTAACAAGAAAGGACCCAAGTCAGTTTGGGTACCTAAAGATAAGATAATACCTGTTGCAGATTTGCTTAACAACAGGAAGAAAACAGATGTCTTGGTACTTGGACAGTGGCTGCTCACGACACATGACGGGAGAAAGGTCTATGTTCCAAAACCTTAAGCCCAAAGATGGTGGCTGGGTAACATTTGGAGGAAATTAGAAAGGGAAAATCATTGGTATAGGTAAAATTGGTAAACATAATTTTCCCTCCATTGATAATGTTCTTTTAGTAAATGCCTTGAAGGACAATCTATTGAGCATAAGTCAATTATGTGACAGTGGATATGAAGCGTCTTTTGATAAGAACACGTGTACTGTCAAGAAAGATGATGGATCACTTTTATTCACTGCACAAGGTAAAACAATCTCTATAAGATTGACTTGGGGGACCTCTCAAATCAAAGTGTCTCATGTCTAGTGTCCATTGAAGATGAGCGATGGATTTGGCACAAAAGGCTAGGTCATGTAAGCTTGAAATTAATTTCAAAGCTAAACAAGCATAACCTCGTGAGAGGACTACCAAACCTTAAGTTCAAATTTGATGCTCTCTGTGATGCATGTCAAAAAGGAAAACAAGTCAAAGGTTCTTTTGAATCTAAGAATGTTGTTAGTACTAATAGACCACTAGAGTTGCTACATCTTGATCCTTTTGGTCAAACAAGGACTGCCTCTGTCAGCGGTAAGTAATATGGTCCTGTCATAGTAGACGATTACACTAGATGGACATTGGTTATGTTCCTAACTCACAAGGATGAGTCTTTTAAGGTCTTTTCTGTATTCTGCAAACGTGTACAGAATGAAAAAGGCATATGTATCACTTCAATCATAAGTGACCATGGAGGAGAGTTTGAAAATGAGCTATTTCATAAGTTCTATGAAGAAAGTGGTATCCTTCACAACTTTTCAATACCTAGAATACCACATCAAAATGGTGTGGTAGAGAGAAAGAACAGATCTCTTCAAGATATGGCTAGGACTATGCTCAATGACAACTTTGTCCTTGGACACTTATGGGCTGAAGCTGTTAATACCACCTGTTACATTCAGAACAGAATATACATTATACCTATCCCGAATAAGACTCCTTATGAACTGTGGAAAGGAAGAAAACCCAACATATCTTATTTTCACCCCTTTGGTTATAAATGCTATATACTGAATACTAAAGATCAACTTGGTAAGTTTGATGCTAAAACAGATAGTGGAATTCTATTAGGATATTCTGAAACATCTAATGGCTTTAGAGTTTATAATTCTAGGACTCTGATAGTAGAGGAAAGTATTCATGTCAGGTTTGATGACAAACAACCTGATAAGAAATTATCAGAGCTAGATGAAGCATTTGCAGATCTTGATCTAAGCATTCCATGATACTCACCTGAGATAAAAGTTGATGATCAAGAAGATGACCCCACTCAACAACCAGAAACTTCCACTTCTCAACATGGTACAGTTCAAAAATCTTGGTACTTCAAGAATTATCATCCACAAGATCAGATCATTGGAAACCCCAAAGACAAGCTAAGAACCAGATCAACCTTTATAGAACAAGACAATTCTGTACTAGTCTCTGAGTCGGAACCAAAGACAGTAGACGAGGCTCTGCTGGACGATGGTTGGACTCTAGCTATTTAAGAAGAACTCAACTAATTTGAAAGAAGTGATGTTTAGACTCTGGTTCCACTGCCCAAAGACAAATAAGTGATTGGAACAAAGTGGGTTTACAGAAACAAACTTGATAAAAATGGTAAGGTAATTTGAAACAAAACAAGACTTGTTGCTCAAGGTTTCTCTCAAGAAGAATGTATAGATTATACTGAAACCTTTGCACCTGTTGCTAGATTAGAAGCTATTAGAAATCTACTTTCATTCGCTGCACATCATAGTATTATGCTTTTTCAGATGGATGTTAAGAGTGCTTTTCTAAATGGCTTTATTAATGAAGAAGTCAATGTTATGCAACCTCCGGGTTTGAGTGTGAAACTCATCCGGAACACTTATATAAGCTTAAGAAAGCTTTGTACGGTCTCAAGCAAGCTCCTAGAGCTTGGTATGACAGACTAAGTTCCTTTCTTATGGAAAATGGATTTAATAGAGGAAAGGTTGACACAACCTTATTTAGAAAAGTCATTAAGTCTAATTTCATAGTTGTACAGATATATGTTGATGATATTATTTTTGGTGGTACTAATGAGTCTCTATGCAAAGAATTCTCTAAGTTAATGCAGAAAGAGTTTGAAATGAGCATGATGGGAGAACTCAAATTCTTCCTTGGACTTCAAGTAAAACAAAAAATGGACGAGGTGCTCATCCACCAAACCAAGTATACAAAAGAGTTTCTGAAGAAGTTTAAGATGGATGATTGTAAACCAATGAATACTCCTATGCACCCCACTTCCATACTGAACAAAGATGATAAAGAGAAAAAGGTAGACCAAAAGGTATACAGAGGTATGATAGGATCTCTCTTATATCTTACTGCGTCTAGGTCCGATATTATGTTCAGTGTATGTTTATGTGCTCGATTTCAATTTGATCCTAGAGAATCTCAATTATCAGCAGTTAAGAGAATTTTTAGATATTTAAAAGGTACTACTAATCTTGGTTTGTGCTTTAAGAAAAATGAAGATTACAGATTAGTTGATTTCTGTGATGTTGACTATGATGGAGATAGAATTGAATGAAAAAGCACTAGTGGTGGATATCACTTCATTGGAGCTAATCTTGTCTCATGGTCAAGCAAAAGACAAAGTACCATTGCTTTATCAACCGCTGAAGCTGAGTATATATCAGCTGCAAGTTGCTGCTCACAACTTCTCTGGATCAAACATCAATTGGAGGACTACAATGTATTTGTAAGTAGTATTCCGCTTATGTGTGATAATACCACTGCAATAAATCTATCTAAGAATCCAATTTTGCATTCTAGAGCTAAGCACATAGAGATTAAACATCATTTTATTAGGAATTTTGTACAAAAAGGTGTGATTGATATTCAATTTGTAGATACTGACCATCAATGGGCAGATATATTTACTCAACCTCTTGCAGAGGACATATTTATCTTTATTAGGAAGCATCTTAATATGATGTGTGTGGATTAATTTAGGTGTCTAGCCTCGAGAAAATTTTGTTTTGTTAATCCTGCATCTATTACCTAAGCTCGTCTAATAACTATGTGTAGTTGTGTGCCTATTGCATATTGTATTGCACGTCCATATGATGCGTCCATTGATACTGGTTATCGTATCCATTGAATAGTTTCAGACGAGTTCACATCTGCCTATGCTTAAGCATATATTTTTGTTAATAAATGCATTTATTTTGTCTCAAGACAAATTTATCCTTTATTCTCTCAGCTGAGTTAGTACTTCCATCAATCCCATCAAGACTTTTTTATGGTTCCAAGTTACCAACGCCGATTTATCATAATGACATGTCATGTCAAAAGTTTTTTTTAACCTTTAATATTCAAAATTCCTTTAAAAGTACTCTTTTCCCTATGAGAAAACTTTACGCTTCCATAACTTCTCTAGCTATCTCTCTCTTTACCTCTCTCTGCTTTCAAACCCTAAGTTCTTTGATCACCTAAAATAGCTTCTTCTTTAACCTTTAACGTGGACAAGCTCAACTTGGCTATAAAGCATCATTTCATTCTTGGAGTGCTGCAAGACTACAATCTAGACATAAGCAAATATGCTAATGCATCTGGGTGGGGAGGACTCTTCGTCGAGAAAGTCTCTGTCTTTCCCAACCTGATCAAGGATTTCTGGAGAAACGTCCAACTGACTGATACTGATTTCTCCTCAACGGTATTAAGAAAGAATATTGTAATCTCGGAGAAAACTATTATTGATACAATTTCCTGTGCTCAGGAGATTGGTCTTTACTGAGTCATGGGAAGAAGACTTGGGTGGCTCTGAGACTATTGAAGTCTGTCTCATGAAGGAAGATACAGTCAGAACTCACACCTGGAAGGCTGTTGAAATGAAGGACATTGTTCGTATCCTTTATCAGCTTCTCAACAAGGTGGTTCTTCACAAGGTTGGATCGAAGGACAACCTCTCCTCTCTGCACAAATTCTGTCTTTGCCATCTTCTCACAGAATCAAAAATCAATCTTCCAAGAATCCTGTACGGAAGATTCAGAGATGCCGTGATGAATAAGAAAAGACTCTCAACAATTCCCTTCTGCCATCTTCTCTCCAAGATTTTCAAGGCTCAAGGAATTCATGAGATTCTTGCTACAAAGTCTCTTGAGGAGCAAGCTAGGATTTTGACTGAAAAACCAATGTCTGCTGCAGACTTTGGAAAAATGAATATAGCCAACATGAACCTCAGTACATATGCTGCTGCTGCAATGGCCAAGACTGAGGAGTTGATGAAGGCTTAAGAAGAGATGGTTGAACAAAATAATGCTGAAGTCCTAGGGGTTAAAA
The DNA here is from genome assembly GCA_030762895.1 of Sophora flavescens. Classification (NCBI taxonomy): domain Eukaryota; kingdom Viridiplantae; phylum Streptophyta; class Magnoliopsida; order Fabales; family Fabaceae; genus Sophora; species Sophora flavescens. Next base: position 142,531,491 of record CM061062.1, read on the forward strand.
GGGTAACTAGGCAAAAGACCACTGCTACAAGGAAGTCTGCCCCCAAGAGACCAGCAAGTGACATTATTATCAAGGAAACTTCTGATGCCCCTGCTTCTAAGAAGTAAAGAAGAGTTGTCTTCTCTCACAATGAAGATGAGAAAGCTGATGAGGATAGCATTCCTATAAGTTCAATTCTAAAGAAGCAGAAGACCTCTGCTGTTGCTGCTGATGCCGTTGTGCCTGTTCCAACAATTGTTCCAACTAAACCAAGAAGGTAATCGGCAAGAAAATCTAGATCAACTAAGACTTCTAAGGTAACCATCTCTGCTCGTGATCCTGTTCAAATAGTAGTAGATGCCCTTGTGTCTAGTTTAGAAACTAGGATTGATGATGTGTCTGTCTCCTCTACAAATGATGAATACATTCCCACACCCCTTTCACCCTAACCAACACAAATAGCCACTTCACAATTTCAACCTATTATCCATGCCGATGATCCTTAGTTGAATCAACCAGATGATGGCATTTCCCCTGGTGCTCCTTTCCCAAAACCTTAAAGAACCTTATTTCCCTTCACCCCAACTTCTGTCCTTTACAATGGCAAATCTGAGGATTGGGCCAAGGTAAAAAGGGAATGGAAAATTCTATTTCATTCCCACCAACCTGAACCCGAACACATTCCAACTAGATGGTATCCTCTACCTAAGTATGAGGAAGAAATCAGCCCATCTGTTGAACCCCTTTACCTACCTCATCCTGAGTGTAAATCAATCAAAAATGTGCCTTCTCAAATGCACAATAACTTAGGGCCATTAGTCACTCATCTACCCTTAACCAAATTCCCCCCCCCCCAGAAAAATTTACCCAAACCTTGTCAAAACTCCTCCTTTCATACCACTTACTGATGGAGTTGAGAGACATATCATACCCGTCTGGGAGTCTGACCCCAAAAGGAAAAATCTTCCTACCATTCCCAAGAGAAGAGCAAGATCATCTAAGCATGTCCCCATGATCATGCCAAAGGACACAAAATGGGTGTCTTTTGAGCATCCAGAATCTATGGGAGGGCCTCTAACTTCTTTCTGGATCAGCTCTACTATGAAATGCTGAAGTGAGAATTCAGTCAAATCAGAGCCGATAGAGCCGCGCATTTTGTCCCTCCATCCTGGCTAAGGCATAATGAAGCAACCAGAATTGGAATCAAGCCCTACAGGATTTGTCCATGACTGCTAATGTTGGATCTAAATAAGGACAAGGACTTGAAAAACAGAAGATTCAAGGGAGTGATGCTTGAAGCTGAATAAGCTATGCTTGATCTTGATCAAGAAACCTTTGACTACTCAATGCTGGATTTCCTTCTGAATACTGAATCCACTGGGTTGATCAATGAGCATAGAGTTGCTGAATTCTGGAAGTCTCATATTATCCATTGCACCAGAGAGGCATCTTCCTCTGGTCCGACTGAAGAATAGAAGAAGGATATTCCCAAGGTCAGAGGGAAGTGTGGTCTTTCACACTTTAGATATATGATCTATAAAGACCTATGGGGACTTCCAATAAACAGTAGGAATGTGGAATTCATCTACCCCCTTATATGGGCTAAGGAAATCTCAGTAAAACCTCCACCTACTTCTGAGCCTATTCCAGATAAACCTGTTGCTGTTGTATCTGAACAAATTGCCACTGATGTTGGATTGGAAGATACAGCTGAATCCACTCACCAACAGAGCTCATCAGAAAGACAATCTTCTCAACCTTTAGCTTTAGTTATAATTCACCCTGAAGATCATTCAAGAACTCTAAGCACTTTTCAAGAGTCTGCAGAAAGCTCAAGGCAACAGGCTCTGCCATCTAATATTGAAGAAGTTCTTGGAAAACTGGTTGATGAAAGGGTTGGCAAGATAGTTGATGAGAAGGTTGACAAGATAACTGAGAAGATTAAGGATGATGTCCATCAGCAAGTTCATACTTCAATGGCTCCAACCTTAGAAGTTGTGAATAAAATGCTTGAATTCCTCATGGACTTCAAGAAAAGTCAAGCTCAGAACCCTCCTCCTCCACCACCACCTCCTACTTAATCTTTACCTTCATTTTTTTTTCTTTTGTACTGACAATGATGGTCCTCTCCTTTTACCTCTTTGGCTGATGACAAAAAGGGGGAGAAAGGAAAGAACAAAAATTTATATATATATATATTTATACCTCTTTACCTTCATATTTGTTTGCATTTGCATATTCTCTTCTACTTGCTAAACTGCTCTGATATTTATGTTTATTTATTTGCTTTGATATCTGTTGCCTTGATACTCATGTTTATTCCCTTATATATATTCTAAGTATGATAAGCTGTTGCACTTAATTATTAGCTTTCCTGCAGTTGTTTTTCATATGCTTTTTCTGCTTAATATTTTGAATGCTTTGTCTTAGGAGGAGCCCTGCAAGCTCTCTTAGACTTTGATTTTCAAATTTAATTAGTTTTGTGATCATCAAAAAGGGGGAGATTGTTGGAACCAAAGTGGTTTTGGATTTAATAATCTGTATGTTTTGATGCTAACAAAGGGATTAAATTTGCTTGGCAAAGTGTTAGTTGAGATCTAACATGTGCTTTCAGTTATGCAGGAATACTTTAATATAAGTAAAATAAACTTGGGATAAGTTCTAATTGAAAAAATACGCGTCCACCCCTGTAGACGGGCTGCTCAAATACTTTGGTAAAGTTATTTAGTTATTTAATTAAGTAGACTGGCTTTCTTAAGTAGACGAGTCTCTAAATATTTACTAGATGAATACCTAAATAACTTGTTAGGTACAACAAGTCCAAATACTTGATAAATAAGACGTCCATCTTGCCACGTAAGCAGACGAAAGTAATTAGTACTAGTAAATGAACTGAAACATAAAGTAATCTAGTAGACGAGCTCTAACCGCCACGTCCCTAGACCGAGATCTTTATAACTCATTAAGGAATAGCAAGTCCGAAGACTTGATAGACAAAAGGATATGCCACGTTATCAGACTAACAAAATAAAATATTGAACAAACTTAGTCTCTCATATAACTAAGTAGACGTAGTTTCTTCTTAGATGAGCTCCATCTTTGAAATTAATTAAATGCAATCCAAATCTTTTGAATTTATTTCAAATGATTGATATTTATTTCAATAGAATATTTGTTTTTCACATTTGTTTTATCTACTTTAATGTTTCACCTTGTTGTAAAAGAAACATAGTACAATCAAGAAATGCAAAAAGCAGAATCATACAATAAGATAGTGTAAAATGATCTGTACGATGACAACTTTATGGCTGAAAAAGCTAGTTTATACACAAAGAAGGAACAACAAGTGCTCAAGATGCAATACTCAGAGGAGTGAACTTCCATTTTCATGCTACCTCGATAACCAAGAGTACTATTCAGTATTGCCACAATCAAGCTCTCAATCACAACGGATATCATGCATTAAATGCTACCTCTAAATGGGATTATTCAAAGTAACTGTTGAAGAAATACAAGTGAAGAAGAAGGTCACTATAAATAGAAGGCCTCAAGTTCTGAAGAACAACTTTTGCCAATCAATAATCACTCATTCTAATATTCTTTCAAGAGCAAGAGTCTGTATTCTTTAGTTTGAATATTGTTGTAATATTCAACTGATCTTAAACTGTCATATTCTTACACATAGTGAGTTAAGAAGATCAAATATTATATCTCTTTGTTAGAGTTAGAGCCTGAAGAGGCTTGGTAAGAAAGAAATACTTGTAGCCTGGAGAGGTTTTGAATACTTGGTTGTAATTTATTTGGAGAAATAGTGGATAAATCCTTCAAGTCGAAGGGACTGGACGTAGCTCTTGGTTGGAAGAGAGTGAACTAGGATAAAATCTCTATTGTGAATCTTCTATCCCTAAACTCTTCAGTTTTATTTGCTTATACTAACTGTGGGGTTTTAATATTGCTTTTGTTAAAGTCTTTTAAAAAGGATCTTTGTCTGTGTGCTTGCTACTGTTTCTAATCTCCTCGAATGCAAAAATTGTTTTAAAGGTTGTTTTCAAAATTATTAACAAACACAATTCAACCCCCCTTCTTGTGTTTGCCTGTGTCAACTTCATTAGATACTGTAGAAAATGGGCCTTATGTCCCCTTTACTCTTGATGATAAAGGAAATAAAAAGGAAAAACCAAAAGATGATTGGAATGATGATGAGAAAAAGAAAGTTGGTTATAATGCTAAAGCAAAGAATATTATAACAACTGCTTTGAGTTATGATGAGTTTTTCAGGGTCTCTAATTATAAGACAGCAAAGCAAATGTGGGACATTCTCCAACTTACTCATGAAGGCAAGAATGATTGTCCATCCCTTCAAAATAATGAGAAGATTGCTAGAAAGTTTAAGAAGGAAAAGAAACCTAAATGTGCATACATTTTTTGGGAGGATAACGATCTTGGATCAACTGATGATTCCGATGGTGAAGATGTAAACTTGTGCTTAATGGCTAATCTTCATGAAGAAAATGATGAGGTAAATAATTCTAACTTTGATGAATTACCTTCTTATGAAGAATTGCAAAATGCTTTTGAAGAACTTTATAAAGAATCCATTAGACTTACTAGATTGCTTACTAAGTCTAAGAAAATCATCACATGACTAGAGGATAAAATTTCTATTTTAAACAAAGATGTAGATGCTGTAAAAAACAGAAAATTGTGATTTAAAAGTAAAATCAACTACTATTTTGGATCCACCTATATGTGATAACTGTCCTAAGCTGGAAAAACAAATTAATGATTTGAATGTTGATCTATCTAGGCTTACTAGAGATAAAGAAAACTTGAATGTATTACATGGACAACAACAAGAAATGAAAAACCAAGTTGATTCAATGTACAATATTGAGAGAGAGGCAATGAAAAACCAAGTTGATTCAATTCACAATATTGAGAGAAAGGCAAACATCTTTAGAAAATTGAATGTTTCTAATTGTACTAATACATCACAAAATGTTAGATGTTATTATTGCAATAGAAAAGGTCATATAGCTTTTGTTTGCAATTTGAGAAGTAATTATTCATTGCGGATAAGGCAAATATGGGTTCCCAAAGGAACTTTATCTTATACTAACCATGAAGGGGCCAAGAAAAGTTGGGTACCTATAGAACACACATAAATTCTGTGTTGCGGGTGTGTTTGAAGGCCAAGAGCTCAAATAGGTAACATGTTAGAGGCTTTTTCAAACACATTACTGGTAACAATAAAGAAATAATATTTATTGAATATCTTTTCTAATTATCATTATTAATCTGTGATTGTGCATCCTTCTGTTTAAAGTTATTTGAACAATCATGAATTAATCATTGTAACCAAATGAATATTTCTTATGAACAAGTTTGATGAGAATGAAACCATAGTGAAAAATAAAGCTAGATTAATGTCCAAGGGCATAATTGATCTCTAAAATGATTGATATATGATGATTTTGAATGTCTGTATGTTCTTAAAAAGTGCTTTGATATGTGTTTTGTAACACCACGTTTTCTCGCATCTTAACCGGTAATTATTTTCTGTATTTTTACCGGGGATCCAGAAAATGATTTTGAGGAAAACAAAATCATGGTTGAGACCTTCTATATCGAAAGTAGACTTTTGACTGTACTGTTAATTCACATGGAAAATCATTTGTGATTTCCTATGGATGTGTCAAATACTCTGTGTATTTATATATGTACTAGCTATGTTTGTCATCAATCTGTTTTGAGTTGGTTTAGTTTCATCGTCGCATATTTTGTTGTCTAAGTTTTATGTGAAACAATCAGAATTGTATTCCTGTTAGCCCTAATGCAATTATCTTTACAGTTTTGCTAACTCATCCTTGTTGGGAAATCTATTTGGATATTCCCTTACCGTCGAGATTTGTAAACTTGACTATTTATTTTTTCCGCAAATGAGTTCAATTGAGAAATGGTGTGATCTCTGACAGATCATATCTTGTTAGCCTTCGTAGGCAAAAAGTTGTAAATTCCGCCATATGAAAATTTTACAATTCACTTCAAATTATTTTATGCCAAGTGAGTTAGAGTTACTCCAAGTGAGGAAACTCGTAAAATTTTTATTGTTATCTTTTAAAAGACCAAGAGTTAGTTTGACTTGAATCCTAGATTTTTGGAAAGAAATAAAATCACCGTCTTCAAAGATTTTTCTTTGGAAGGAAATTCTCATGGGAAGAGGAATCATATTAGAGTCAAGTTTGTAAATCTGTACTGGTCGGGCACTTTACATTCAGGCTTCTATTAAGGAGTCTTTTTCATATAAAATATCCTCTGTCTTTTTATTCATTCTACTTTATTCCTTCTTGTAAGAGTAAATCCTAGATATTTACTTTTTTTCCTCTCGCTGAACATTTCTGTTGCAAATTTTAAGTTCTTGTTTTATCAGTGGAGTGTCAGAACCGCCACTGAGGATAGAGTCAGAGTTTTGTATCGTTCATGTGTCAGAATCTATCTGATATATATGTACTTGATTCTATTGGACATTCGACTTTTCATAATGTACTTCGAGTCTTGAGAATCAAAGAGGGATTTGCCTTGATTATTCTTCTCGTGTAGTCTCGCTAATACAGTACAAAGTCTGGAAGAGAGTCTAATCTATGAAGTACTTTACGTCACTTTCCGAGAAACGACAATGATTCGCAGATAGAGCACGAGATAGAGGATCGGTATCCGTGTTCGTTTTCCTTAGATCGGTGAATTTCAGGGACGAAATTCCTTTTATAGGGGTAGTATTGTAACACCCCGTTTTCTCGCATCTTAACCGGTAATTATTTTCTGTATTTTTTACCGGGGATCCAGAAAATGATTTTGAGGAAAAAATCATGGTTGAGGCCTTCTATATCAAAGGAAGTTACGATGAAAGTTGGGGTTTAAGACTCAGACGAAACTGAAACCAAAAAATCATTGTTGCCTTGATTATTATACCGATCTGTGTTTTTACTAACAGTATAGTTTTATACCGGCAGAAACCCTATTTTGACCCGAAACTGACAATTTTCTAGATTTTATCTATTGATAAAGTCTATTTCTAAAATTTGCGCAGAAAAATATAATATAATAGTTTATTCGGGCGAATTTTGACGAAAAACGATCGAAAACCCTAATCGGGTAAACGATGGAGCCAGAGACGGGACTGCAGAGGTATACCGGAAGATAGGAATGACGAGTCGTCACCTACATGAGTCACCATGGTGAGTCACCACCCTGATTCATCAAAGTAATGATGAAAATTTGAAAATATCTGAAACTCCTTGCGAAATGACCTAAATGCCTTTGGATTTCTTTTTTAATTTCTTTTTTGTCCAACAATCTTTGGACCATTTTGTCCTCCCTCACCATGGTGAGTCACCACCATGATTCATCAAAGTAATGATGAAAATTAGAAAATATCTTAAACTCCTTGCGAAATGACCTAAATGCCCTTGGACTTCTTTGTTCATTTCTTTTTGTCCAACAATCTTTGGACCATTTTGTCCCCCTCTCCATAATATTTTGGAGCTCCTCTCTCACTTATACACCTATTTCATTTCATTTTTCATAAAAACATATTCTATGCTTAAGTCTTAAAATTTCAAGATCAAACTTATCATTTTCATTTTCCCTCATTTGTTCTTGAGAAGTTCATGACTTTTTCTTCATTTATCCTCCATGTCTCATCAACTTAAAGACATGATTTCATGATTCTTAATTCATGAAACTTGTTCCCTAGATCCTTGTATTCACTTTGAGCTATCATGTTCTTAAATCCAAGAACATCCAAGCTTTCTCTCCTAATTCTCAAAATTCGGCCAAGCCCCTAAAACCCTCATCCAAGTGTTTTTTTGAAATTCTAAAACCATATCTCAACTCCCCTACATGATCTAAGCACTTTCTATCTCACACAAAAATCCATTTAGAGCTTGTTTTCAAAATGGGTTTTTCATGACCATTTTCGGGAAATATCACAATACCATGATCCAAGAGCTTGTTTCACAAGTCAATCATAGATCCAAGATCCTCTCCTCTTCCTAGGGCTATCTCATCTCACAAGAAAATTCAGTTGGAGCCAAGAATCCTTTCCTTCTTTCTTCCCACACAATTCGGCCACCACCCAAAAGTCATGAACCAAATGTTCTCTTGAGAAACCAATATCATATCTAGCATCCTCTCATCAATATTAGATCATCTTATTTCATAAGACTTGTCATTTTGATCCTTCTACAAAAATGAGTATTTCTTGGTCAAGAACACCAATCACTTGATCATCAACCTTTTCGCTTGAGTTAAGTGATTCAAGTCTTGATTTTACTTCCTTGGTCATGTCCAAGTTCATGTGTGTAATCCTTTTGGCTTATTGTTGGTTTTTCTAGGTTTTGAGGGCCAAAAACATGGCCACCTCTTGGAGGAATAACCATCACTTAGCTTGTTTTGCTTGATTTTCAAGTGATCTACAAGAGGTATGGGGGATAATAACCTTCATCTACCATTTAGTGGGTGTGTGTGTGGTTTATGTTGTGTTTGTGTTATCTTGAAAGCCCTAAGTATTAGGGTTGTGGCTTTGTGTATATGTGATCCTCTAAGAGGACTTGATGTGATGATTGTGTTATTCATGTGGTGAACTTGTGATTTGTGGAGTATATGCTTATTTGATATATGTTGGTTTGAAGAAAAATGATGATTTAGTTTACTTGATCTTTGGTAGGAAAACAAGTTTAAAATGTTAAGTTATATGCCATGAATCTATGTATTGATACATGAATATGTATATGTGATTGTGAGCTTGTTTAGTGAAGTAAGAACCTTCACTTTGTTGATGCTTGGTTTCGACCAAGCCTAGAAGAAATGACATGACAATTGTAATTTCATCGAACTATGTAATTCTATGGTTGCTAAAAGGTTTAAAAAAGTAATAAAACCAAGAGGAAAATGATAGTTTTAAAAACTGTTTTCAAGGTTGTGAAAACTGACTTTTATGGTTTAAAGACCCCAAAATTAGTTTTGATTTGAGTTAAGTCTTAAGAGGACAAAAATCGAGTTTTAGCGGACTTAAAAACAAAATTTTCAAAGAACCGGACATGTAAAATGAGCTAAGGCATTAATTCGGACAAGACAGATTTTGGACAAGTAGATACTATTTTAAGACCTAACTAAGTGTTCTAAGACTCCAAAATGAGTTTTGGACCATTAGGGTTAAAAATCATTGAAAAAGGAGTTAGGCGATTTTCGAACGTAACAACGTTCGATCGAGTTTTAGGGTTTTTGTATAAACCTTAGCGTAACACTTCGAATTTGTGTTTTAATACCTTAACATGGGTATTGGAACTTAGTAAAGTAAAAGATTTTATAAATAGAGTTAGACTTTGGAAAATACGAAGTTTAGGCCGAAATCCAGTAAAAAAAATGGTAAAATGGTATTTTAAGTATTTCAAGTGGTTTCGAAAAACTATTTTGCGAAAGTTGGTATCTGTAACAGCCTGATTTTTAATTATGCTGTTTAACCGGTTAAAATATAATTAATTATTTTTTAATCTGATAGTTAGAAAGTGATTTTGAATAAAATAAAATCATATTCATGGTCTCTCTTATGGTAGAAGGTTACGATAAAAATTTGGGTTCAATATTCAGACGGAATCTGGTCTGCGTTTTCACTGACAATAAGATTTTACTGAGCAGAAGCTCTAATTTCGACTCGTGAATGAAACCATTAGGTTTTATATTTTATTCCGGAGTATTTTCCAGGTTTTGAAAAAATTCTTTAGGAATGAAAATAATATTATTTTATTCGGGCGTAATCGTTAAGAAAACACGTAAAATCTAAATCGGGGGATAAGTTGGGTAAACTACGGAGTCGATTATGGAGCTGAGGTATTAGGAGAAATTAATGTAGCAGAGAGGACAAGGAGTCAAGCATTAAATGCTAGTAATCTTGAATTTTCAAGTGAAATGACCAAAATACCCCTAAGCTTAACCTAACCGACGTTGAGTTAAATTTTAACCATGGTTAAGGAACCAAGGTTAATTTGTGTGGACAAGAAGCAGCCACACTGATAGTGTGATTTTACATCATGTTTTCTATACACTTTTGCATGCATTTTTTCATATAGATTAGGCATTCTTTATTTTATTTTTAGTTAGTTTTCCCTTGGAACGGATAAGGCGGTGTTGTGGTGTTGTTTTTCAGAAATTAAAGATAAAATGCCCAAAATGAGCCATGATGGAGCCTGGATTAAGTTGGAGCTTTAAAAATGAAGAAAGGATAGCATAAATCAAGAGTGAATTATGAATTGGAATCTCAAGTGGCATTTGAGAGAGGTTCAACGTGAAAGTTAAGGTTGTTGGATGAGAAAAAAATAAAGAGTATTGAATGGAAAAGTTTAACAGCTGCGTTATTAATGTGGAAGATTGAAATGGGACAGTTATGTGAATAAAAATAAAGATAAGGCAGTAATGAAAAGTAACAGACAAAGAAGGAATTGTTGGTTTATGACAATTGAAATCAATTAGTCCAAAGGGGTCCACGTTAATTAAGGCTAAAGAGAAGACAAAGTGATTTGCAATGTGAAAGTGAGAATAGAAAAGTAACGTGAATCAAGGAAATAAACTGCCAGCAACATGAATTAAATGCACAAGGGACCCGCATGAGAAATCAAAAGATGCAGATTGAGAAATCAAAGATTAAAAATCTGGAATTTATTGCTAGATGGATACAAAAGACCAAGGGGCAGCGTCAGTTATGACAAGGAGGCCAAAAGGCAGCACCATTGAAAGAGATATAATTCTCTCAGAGACTTGGACAGAGGGAGATATTATTCTCTCAGAGAGAGACCAGGAGGGGCGTGATTTTCTTGAGTCAGAGGCAGCTTCTGGAGGATTGCTCCCATGGAATCCCTTCTTTCCTTCATCTATGTTTCTTTGTATTCTTTTTTTATGAGTAGTTAAATCCCTGTTGTTGGGATTAGATGTAGCCAACTGATAATCATGTATTTATCTTGACTGATTATTCTATGTTTATGCCTTCGTATTAGTGGTTATTTTTCTATGCTTAATGCTTGTTGTGGCTAGCACCCCCATGACTCGATTTGTGTTTTAGTACGTAATGGAGACGTTCATATTAGAACCGGAATTGAATTTAATCACCTAGTAACCCTTACATCTAGAGATGGAGTTTGGTTTGCTAGTAATCGCGTAATCCCTAATCCTAATGCAATTTCATTAATCTAGGCCACCTAAGAGATTAGGGTCTATTAGTGGAATTAGGCTCTTGTCATCCGAGAGATCGGGACTTGAGTAGTTTAGTGGATTGATTTTAATATCTGAAGCATGAATGGGAGGTATCTAGTCCTGATATTGCATGAGATAGAGGGTTGGTGAAGTCTGGTCCCAACATATCATTTTTTGATTTCTCATGCGGGTCCCTTGTGCATTTAATTCATGTTGCTGACAGTTTATTTCCTTGATTCACGTTACTTTTCTATTCTCACTTTCACATTGCAAATCACTTTGTCTTCTCTTTGGCCTTAATTAACGTGGACCCCTTTGGACTAATTGATTTCAATTGTCATAAACCAACAATTCCTTCTTTGTCTGTTACTTTTCATTACTGCCTTATCTTTATTTTTATTCACATAGTAATACGGTGGTAAGACCGGTTTATCGTATCCACGGGGATTGGATGTCAACTACCAATTCGCAAACTTAGCAACTATCTAGACTAAACAGAGAAATCAAGAGAATTCAAAATAAACAAAAGAAAAGAAATAAAATCTTTTTGTCTTTTTATCGAACACTTGGAGTGCAGAAATGATATGTTGGGACCAGACTTCACCAACCCTCTATCTCATGCAATATCAGGACTAGATACCTCCCATTCATGCTTCAGATATTAAAATCAATCCACTAAACTACTCAAGTCCCGATCTCTCGGATGACAAGAGCCTAATTCCACTAATAGACCCTAATCTCTTAGGTGGCCTAGATTAATGAAATTGCATTAGGATTAGGGATTACGCGATTACTAGCAAACCAAACTCCATCTCTAGATGTAAGGGTTACTAGGTGATTAAATTCAATTCCGGTTCTAATATGAACGTCTCCATTACATACTAAAACACAAATCGAGTCATGGGGGTGCTAGCCACAACAAGCATTAAGCATAGAAAAATAACCACTAATACGAAGGCATAAACATAGAATAATCAGTCAAGATAAATACATGATTATCAGTTGGCTACATCTAATCCCAACAACAGGGATTTAACTACTCATAAAAAGAGAATACAAAGAAACATAGATGAAGGAAAGAAGGGATTCCATGGGAGCAATCCTCCAGAAGCTGCCTCTGACTCAAGAAAATCACGCCCCTCCTGGTCTCTCTCTGAGAGAATAATATCTCTCTCTGTCCAAGTCTCTGAGAGAATTATATCTCTTTCAATGGTGCTGCCTTTTGGCCTCCTTGTCATAATTGATGCTGCCCCTTGGTCTTTTTTTATCCATCTAGCAATAAATTCCAGATTTTTAATCATTGATTTCTCAATCTGCATCTTTTGATTTCTCATGCGGTTCCCTTGTGCATTTAATTCATGTTGCTAACAGTTTATTTCCTTGATTCACGTTACTTTTCTATTCTCACTTTCACATTGCAAATCACTTTGTCTTCTCTTTAGCCTTAATTAACGTGGACCCCTTTGGACTAATTGATTTCAATTGTCATAAACCAACAATTCCTTCTTTGTCTGTTACTTTTCATTACTGCCTTATCTTTATTTTTATTCACATAACTGTCCCATTTCAATCTTCCACATTAATAACGCAGCTGTTAAACTTTTCCATTCAATACTCTTTATTTTTTTCTCATCCAGCAACCTTAACTTTCACGTTGAACCTCTCTCAAATGCCACTTGAGATTCCAATTCATAATTCACTCTTGATTTATGCTATCCTTTCTTCATTTTTAAAGCTCCAACTTAATCCAGGCTCCATCATAGCTCATTTTGGGCATTTTATCTTTAATTTCTGAAAAACAACACCACAACACCGCCTTATCCGTTCCAAGGGAAAACTAACTAAAAATAAAATAAAGAATGCCTAATCTATATGAAAAAATGCATGCAAAAGTGTACAGAAAACATGATGGAAAATCACACTATCAAATCACCCCAAGCTTATTCAATTGCTTGTCCTCAAGCAATCACTAAGGCCACAAGATCAAACTAATCAAGGCAGTGGATAGTGAACCAAGAACCCGAGTAAATACTAATCCAAATAATAGGCATTTTAAACAATTCAGCAGGAGACAATCAATTCAAGTCCAATTAGAGGCTTAGGTTCTTTAGACTCATGTTCTCAATTATTTGGGCAGTCTTTCTCACTTGAAGCTCACCCCAAGCTTGTTCATTTGCTTGGCTCTCTTTCTCACCTCACTCAATTGTTTAGGGGATAAGACATTTCACTCAATTTTCCTCAAGGAATGAATCCTACCATAGGCTTGACTATCAACCAAATCTCTACGTTATTAATGAAAACACATTAGAATCAAGAGGTCTTTCACTTGGTTGTAATGTGGCCATGGGATTAATCGTTAGGTGGGGAAATCAATAAAAGGACATTTCAAAAGGCTACACAAAACATTAAGCATTGCAAACATGACCTTCTAAAATACCTTCTTGGGTTTTCAATTTATTTTTCCACCTTTCTTTTCTTTCTTTTTCTTTTTATTTTTTTTCATTTCTTTTTCTTTTTGTCTTCCCCTTCTCTATCTATTTTTTTTCTTCTTTTTTTTTTCTTTTCTTTTTCTTTTATTTGGAGAAGGGAAGAATTTTCAAATCAAGAGAATTATTTTTTCTGATTCTTTTCCCAAACTTCCAACTACCTTTTTCACCCTTTTGTTATACTTTAGAATGTCCCTTAGCAAACATATTTATCAAAACATTTCAGGGTACCAAGAAAAGCATTTTTATTCTTTCAGGCTCAAAATTGGGCAACTAAGGGGTAGCATTTCATCATTCAAAGCTCAGAAGGCCAGAAAAATACCTATTGCCTCAATCATTTTCAAAAAATGTTTTCAAAATTTTTTTAAGCTTTGAAATGGTTTCAAGTCAAGTTCTAGAGAAAACAAACCAAGAGGAATACACTCTACACAAAGAATGGGGTAAAATTTTGTGAGTACCCCTTTGGCTCAAAATCTCACATTTTAGTTCAGAATCAATGAAAAACAAAAATCTATAGAACCATATGCTAATTATCAACTATCCAAGATTATTTCAAACATTTTCATTTGCAGCCATATCACAAGAATAACAAATTGGGTTCAACAATTCACTATCTCAAATTATTGGGCACTTAGTTCTCACAATTAGATACAAAATTCTGGCAAGGGCAATCTAATTGTGTGAACATGCAAAGCTATCATGCAAAACTATATGAATGCAACATGCAAAATACAAATGCAAAATACCCCTACCCCAAGCTTAAAAATTTACATTGTCCCCAATGTAAACAATCAAGATGGAGAGAGGGAATAAAAATAAACTAAAGCAAAAAATTGGAACGACTTACCGAGGCGGTAGCGGGTGTTGACTTTCATTTCAGTCAGAAACTGCCTGAAAGTTGGGTTGCTTTTTCTTGTCTTATTGCTCTTCCCTCCTTCCTTCTTACCCTGAAATCACTTGGCAATTTTATTAGTAAAAGAAAACTCTTGATCTTCTCAAATTATTCAAGAGTTTAAAAATCAAAAATCAAATCTAACTAAACAAAAAGGAAAAAAGGAAAAAGGAAAAGGGAAATAAAACTTGGGTTGCCTCCCAATAAGCGCTTCTTTAATGCCACTAGCTTGACTTATTGAAAAGCATCACCTGGATCCTCCTCCCGGATCAAATGGAAATTGGGGTGGTGATTGCAACAGTAATATAACTTTATTCTCAATTCCACCCAGCCATTGGGTGGAAATTCCATTGACCTTTGCAATTATAAATTCACTTCCTCTCGGGTCAAGTGGAATTTTCAAGAGGAAGTGTGACATACAAGTGGAAGGGGCTAACTTACCATTATCCACACATGCATGCAAGCCAACATATTTATTTAATGCAGAAAATTCAGCAAGCATGGTGGAGGGAGTGCTTTCCAAATGCACCGCCTTCTCACTTGTTGTTTCCCAAGGATTTGTGGAAGGTAATTCCTCTTGTTGTGGTTCACTTACCACCACCACTTCATCTTCATTGTGATCCATTCCCACAACCAGATTTTTCTCAAATGCGGATTCTTGTGGCTCTATGGGAATCATACATGGTGGTGGAGGTGGCAAATAGGAACAAAAGGTTTCCCAATCCTCCTCGGAGAAGTTATATGTAAGCCTTCCCGTCGTATAATCAACTTGTGCGGGAGTAACATGATCCATCAAATCCATGACGTCTCCCAAACACCAGTTGTCTTCCAAAACGTGACTGGAGGCTTCCTCATCAGGTGGATAATAAAAATTTTCCATGAATTTCGTCCACCTGGCACTACCAAAGCTCAAAACAAAAAGATCAAATATATACAGAAAATAAAAGAAATAAAAATGTCTAAATTAGTTGCCTCCTTTGTTACTAATGATATTGGCAAAACCAATCCCCGGCAACGGCGCCAAAAACTTGTTAGACGAATCTGGGCAAGTATACCCAGTCGTGCAAGTAATACGATGGTAAGACCGGTTTATCGTATCCACGGGGATTGGATGTCAACTACCAATTCGCAAACTCAGCAACTATCTAGACTAAACAGAGAAATCAAGAGAATTCAAAATAAACAAAAGAAAAGAAATAAAATCTTTTTGTCTTTTTATCGAACACTTGGAGTGCAGAAATGATATGTTGGGACCAGACTTCACCAACCCTCTATCTCATGCAATATCAGGACTAGATACCTCCCATTCATGCTTCAGATATTAAAATCAATCCACTAAACTACTCAAGTCCCGATCTCTCGGATGACAAGAGCCTAATTCCACTAATAGACCCTAATCTCTTAGGTGGCCTAGATTAATGAAATTGCATTAGGATTAGGGATTACGCGATTACTAGCAAACCAAACTCCATCTCTAGATGTAAGGGTTACTAGGTGATTAAATTCAATTCCGGTTCTAATATGAACGTCTCCATTACATACTAAAACACAAATCGAGTCATGGGGGTGCTAGCCACAACAAGCATTAAGCATAGAAAAATAACCACTAATACGAAGGCATAAACATAGAATAATCAGTCAAGATAAATACATGATTATCAGTTGGCTACATCTAATCCCAACAACAGGGATTTAACTACTCATAAAAAGAGAATACAAAGAAACATAGATGAAGGAAAGAAGGGATTCCATGGGAGCAATCCTCCAGAAGCTGCCTCTGACTCAAGAAAATCACGCCCCTCCTGGTCTCTCTCTGAGAGAATAATATCTCTCTCTGTCCAAGTCTCTGAGAGAATTATATCTCTTTCAATGGTGCTGCCTTTTGGCCTCCTTGTCATAACTGATGCTGCCCCTTGGTCTTTTTTTATCCATCTAGCAATAAATTCCAGATTTTTAATCTTTGATTTCTCAATCTGTATCTTTTGATTTCTCATGCGGGTCCCTTGTGCATTTAATTCATGTTGCTGACAGTTTATTTCCTTGATTCACGTTACTTTTCTATTCTCACTTTCACATTGCAAATCACTTTGTCTTCTCTTTAGTCTTAATTAACGTGGACCCCTTTGGACTAATTGATTTCAATTGTCATAAACCAACAATTCCTTCTTTGTCTGTTACTTTTCATTACTGCCTTATCTTTATTTTTATTCACATAACTGTCCCATTTCAATCTTCCACATTAATAACGCAGCTGTTAAACTTTTCCATTCAATACTCTTTATTTTTTTCTCATCCAGCAACCTTAACTTTCACGTTGAACCTCTCTCAAATGCCACTTGAGATTCCAATTCATAATTCTCTCTTGATTTATGCTATCCTTTCTTCATTTTTAAAGCTCCAACTTAATCCAGGCTCCATCATGGCTCATTTTGGGCATTTTATCTTTAATTTCTGCAAAACAACACCACAACACCGCCTTATCCGTTCCAAGGGAAAACTAACTAAAAATAAAATAAAGAATGCCTAATCTATATGAAAAAATGCATGCAAAAGTGTACAGAAAACATGATGTAAAATCACACTATCAAATCACCCCAAGCTTATTCAATTGCTTGTCCTCAAGCAATCACTAAGGCCACAAGATCAAACTAATCAAGGCAGTGGATAGTGAACCAAGAACCCGAGTAAATACTAATCCAAATAATAGGCATTTTAAACAATTCAGCAGGAGACAATCAATTCAAGTCCAATTAGAGGCTTAGGTTCCTTAGACTCATGTTCTCAATTATTTGGGCACTCTTTCTCACTTGAAGCTCACCCCAAGCTTGTTCATTTGCTTGGCTCTCTTTCTCACCTCACTCAATTGTTTAGGGGATAAGACATTTCACTCAATTTTCCTCAAGGAATGAATCCTACCATAGGCTTGACTATCAACCAAATCTCTACGTTATTAATGAAAACACATTAGAATCAAGAGGTCTTTCACTTGGTTGTAATGTGGCCATGGGATTAATCGTTAGGTGGGGAAATCAATAAAAGGACATTTCAAAAGGCTACACAAAACATTAAGCATTGCAAACATGACCTTCTAAAATACCTTCTTGGGTTTTCAATTTATTTTTCCACCTTTCTTTTCTTTCTTTTTCTTTTTATTTTTTTTCATTTCTTTTTCTTTTTGTCTTCCCCTTCTCTATCTATTTTTTTTTCTTCTTTTTTTTTTCTTTTCTTTTTCTTTTATTTGGAGAAGGGAAGAATTTTCAAATCAAGAGAATTATTTTTTCTGATTCTTTTCCCAAACTTCCAACTACCTTTTTCACCCTTTTGTTATACTTTAGAATGTCCCTTAGCAAACATATTTATCAAAACATTTCAGGGTACCAAGAAAAGCATTTTTATTCTTTCAGGCTCAAAATTGGGCAACTAAGGGGTAGCATTTCATCATTCAAAGCTCAGAAGGCCAGAAAAATACCTATTGCCTCAATCATTTTCAAAAAAGATTTGATAGTGTGATTTTACATCATGTTTTCTGTACACTTTTGCATGCATTTTTCATATAGATTAGGCATTCTTCATTTTATTTTTTATTAGTTTTTATCTTGGAACGGGTAAGGCGGTGTTGTGGTGTTGTTTTGCAGAAATTAAAGATAAAATGCCCAAAATGAGCCATGATGGAGCCTGGATTAAGTTGGAGCTTTAAAAAGGAAGAAAGGATAGCATAGGGACATTTAAAATCAAGAGTGAATTATGAATTGGAATCTCAAGTGGCATTTGAGAGAGGTTCAACGTGAAAGTTAAGGTTGCTGGATGAGAAAAAAATAAAGAGTATTGAATGGAAAAGTTTAACAGCTGCGTTATTAATGTGGAAGATTGAAATGGGACAGTTATGTGAATAAAAATAAAGATAAGGCAGTAATGAAAAGTAACAGACAAAGAAGGAATTGTTGGTTTATGACAATTGAAATCAATTAGTCCAAAGGGGTCCACGTTAATTAAGGCTAAAGAGAAGACAAAGTGAGTTGCAATGTGAAAGTGAGAATAGAAAAGTAACATACCCTTGGAAAATAAACTGCCAGCAACATGAATTAAATGCACAAGGGACCCACATGAGAAATCAAAGATTAAAATCTGGAATTTATTGCTAGATGGATACAAAAGACCAAGGGGCAGCGTCATTTATGAGAAGGAGGCCAAAAGGCAGCACCATTGAAAGAGATATAATTCTCTCAGAGACTTGGACAGAGAGAGATATTATTCTCTCAGAGAGAGACCAGGAGGGGCGTGATTTTCTTGAGTCAGAGGCAGCTTCTGGAGGATTGCTCCCATGGAATCCCTTCTTTCCTTCATCTATGTTTCTTTGTATTCTCTTTTTATGAGTAGTTAAATCCCTGTTGTTGGGATTAGATGTAGCCAACTGATAATCATGTATTTATCTTGACTGATTATTCTATGTTTATGCCTTCGTATTAGTGGTTATTTTTCTATGCTTAATGCTTGTTGTGGCTAGCACCCCCATGACTCGATTTGTGTTTTAGTATGTAATGGAGACGTTCATATTAGAACCGGAATTGAATTTAATCACCTAGTAACCCTTACATCTAGAGATGGAGTTTGGTTTGCTAGTAATCGCGTAATCCCTAATCCTAATGCAATTTCATTAATCTAGGCCACCTAAGAGATTAGGGTCTATTAGTGGAATTAGGCTCTTGTCATCCGAGAGATCGGGACTTGAGTAGTTTAGTGGATTGATTTTAATATCTGAAGCATGAATGGGAGGTATCTAGTCCTGATATTGCATGAGATAGAGGGTTGGTGAAGTCTGGTCCCAACATATCATTTCTGCACTCCAAGTGTTCGATAAAAAGACAAAAAGATTTTATTTCTTTTCTTTTGTTTATTTTGAATTCTCTTGATTTCTCTGTTTAGTCTAGATAGTTGCTGAGTTTGCGAATTGGTAGTTGACATCCAATCCCCGTGGATACGATAAACCGGTCTTACCACCGTATTACTTGCACGACTGGGTATACTTGCCCAGATTCGTCTAACAAGTTTTTGGCGCCGTTGCCGGGGATTGGTTTTGCCAATATCATTAGTAACAAAGGAGGCAACTAATTTAGACATTTTTATTTCTTTTATTTTCTGTATATATTTGATCTTTTTGTTTTGAGCTTTGGTAGTGCCAGGTGGACGAAATTCATGGAAAATTTTTATTATCCACCTGATGAGGAAGCCTCCAGTCACGCTTTGGAGGACAACTGGTGTTTGGGAGATTGCATGGATTTGATGGATCATGTTACTCCCGCACAAGTTGATGATATGACGGGAAGGCTTATATATAACTTCTCCGAGGAGGACTGGGAAACCTTTTGTTCATATTTACCACCTCCACCACCATGTATGATTCCCATAGAGCCACAAGAAGCAGAATTTGAGAAAAATATGGTTGTGGGAATGGATCAAATCGAGGATGAAGTGGTGGTGGTAAGTGAACCACAACAAGAGGAATTACCTTCTACAAATCCTTGGGAAACAAGTGAGGAGGTAGGGCATCTGGAAAGCACTCCCTCCACCATGCATGATGAATTTTCTGCATTAAATAAATATGTTGGCTTGCATGCATGTGTGGACACTGGTAAGTTAGCCCCTTCCATTTGTTTGGAAAACTTCCTCTTGAAAATTCCACTTGACCCGAGAGGAAGTGAGTTCATAATTGTAGAGGTCAATGGAGTTTTCACACCATGGCTGGGTGGAATAGAGGATAAAGTCATATTACTTCTACAATCACCACTCCAGTTACCATTTGATCCAGGAGGAGGATCCAGGCGATGCTTTTCAATAAGTCAAGCTAGTGACATTAAAGAAGCGCTCATTGGGAGGCAACCCAATTTTTCTTTTCCTTTTTCCTTTTTCCTTTTTGTTTAGTTAGATTTGATTTTTGATTTTTAAACTCTTGAATAATTTGAGAAGCTCAAGAGTTTTCTTTTACTAATAAAATTGCCAAGTGATTCCAGGGTAAGAAGGAAGGAGGGAAGAGCAAGATGACAAGAAAAAACAACCCAACTTTCAAGCAGTTTCTGACTGAAATGAAAGCCAACACCCGTCACCACCTCGGTAAGCCGTTCCAATTTTTAGCTTTATTTTATTTTTCTTCTCCTCTCTCCAACTTGATTGTTTACATTGGGGACAATGTAAATTTTTAAGCTTGGGGTAGGGGTATTTTGCATTTGTATTATTTTGCATTTGTATTTTGCATGTTGCATTCATATAGTTTTGCATGATAGTTTGCATGATCGCATTATTAGATTGCCCTTTGTTTTGAATTTTGTATCCAATGGTGAGAACTAAGTGCCAAATAACTTGTGATAGTGAATTGTTGAACCCAATTCTGTTATTCTTGTAATATGGCTGCAAATGAAAATGTTTGAGATAATCTTGGATAGTTGATAATTAGCATATGGTTCTGAGGATTTGTGTTTTTCATTGATTCTGAACTAAAATGTGAGATTTTGAGCCAAAGGGGTACTCACAAAATTTTACCCCATTCTTTGTGTTAGAGTGTTATTCCTCTTGGATTGTTTTCTCTAGAACTTGACTTGAAACCATTTTAAAGCTTAAAAATTTTTGAAAGCATTTTTGAAAATGATTGAGGCATTAGGTATTTTTTCTGGCCTTCTGAGCTTTTAATGATGAAATGCTACCCCTTAGTTGCCCAATTTTGAGCCTGAAAGAAAATACTTTTCTTGGTGCCCTGAAAAATTTTGATGAATATGTTTGATAAGGGACCTTCTAAAGTATTACAAAAAGAGTAAAAAAAAAAAATGTAGTTGAAAGTTGGGATGAAAGAATCAGAAAAAAAAATAATTCTCTTGATTTGAAAAAATCTTCCCTTCTCCAAATAAAAGAAAAAGAAAAAAAATTTTAATAAATAGAGAAGGGGATGAAAAAAAAAGAAAAAAAGAAAAAAAAAAGAAATGAGAAATAAAAAGAAAAAGAAAGAAAAGAAAGCTGGAAAAATAAATTGAAAACCCAAGAAGGTATTTTAGAAGGTCATGTTTGCAATGCTTAATGTTTTGTGTAGCCTTTTGAAATGTCCTTTTCTTGTTATCCCCACCTAACGATTAATCTCATGGCCACGTTACAACCAAGTAAAAGACCTCTTGATTCTTAATTGTTTTCATTAATAAAGTAGAGATTTGGTTGATAGTCAAGCCTATGGTAGGATTCATTCCTTGAGGAAAATTGAGTGAAATGTCTTAACCCCTAAACACTTGAGTGAGGTAGAAAGAGAGCCAAGCAAATGAACAAGCTTGGGGTGAGCTTCAAGTGAGAAAGAGTGCCCAAATCAGTGAGAACATGAGTCTAAGGAACCTAAGCCTCTAATTGGACTTGAATTGATCGTCTCTTGCTAAATTGTTTGAATTGCATATTGCTTGGATTAGTGTTTTCTCGGGTTCTTGGTTCACTATCAATGTTCTGTTTATTCTTTTGGCCTTAGTGATTGCTCGAGGACAAGCAATTGAATAAGCTTGGGGTGATTTGATAGTGTGATTTTACATCATGTTTTCTGTACACTTTTGCATGCATTTTTCATATAGATTAGGCATTCTTTATTTTATTTTTTATTAGTTTTTATCTTGGAACGGGTAAGGCGGTGTTGTGGTGTTGTTTTGCAGAAATTAAAGATAAAATGCCCAAAATGAGCCATGATGGAGCCTGGATTAAGTTGGAGCTTTAAAAAGGAAGAAAGGATAGCATAGGGACATTTAAAATCAAGAGTGAATTATGAATTGGAATCTCAAGTGGCATTTGAGAGAGGTTCAACGTGAAAGTTAAGGTTGCTGGATGAGAAAAAAATAAAGAGTATTGAATGGAAAAGTTTAACAGCTGCGTTATTAATGTGGAAGATTGAAATGGGACAGTTATGTGAATAAAAATAAAGATAAGGCAAGTAATGAAAAGTAATGAGACAAAGAAGGAATTGTTGGTTTATGACAATTGAAATCAATTAGTCCAAAGGGGTCCACGTTAATTAAGGCTAAAGAGAAGACAAAGTGAGTTGCAATGTGAAAGTGAGAATAGAAAAGTAACATACCCTTGGAAAATAAACTGCCAGCAACATGAATTAAATGCACAAGGGACCCACATGAGAAATCAAAGATTAAAATCTGGAATTTATTGCTAGATGGATACAAAAGACCAAGGGGCAGCGTCATTTATGAGAAGGAGGCCAAAAGGCAGCACCATTGAAAGAGATATAATTCTCTCAGAGACTTGGACAGAGAGAGATATTATTCTCTCAGAGAGAGACCAGGAGGGGCGTGATTTTCTTGAGTCAGAGGCAGCTTCTGGAGGATTGCTCCCATGGAATCCCTTCTTTCCTTCATCTATGTTTCTTTGTATTCTCTTTTTATGAGTAGTTAAATCCCTGTTGTTGGGATTAGATGTAGCCAACTGATAATCATGTATTTATCTTGACTGATTATTCTATGTTTATGCCTTCGTATTAGTGGTTATTTTTCTATGCTTAATGCTTGTTGTGGCTAGCACCCCCATGACTCGATTTGTGTTTTAGTATGTAATGGAGACGTTCATATTAGAACCGGAATTGAATTTAATCACCTAGTAACCCTTACATCTAGAGATGGAGTTTGGTTTGCTAGTAATCGCGTAATCCCTAATCCTAATGCAATTTCATTAATCTAGGCCACCTAAGAGATTAGGGTCTATTAGTGGAATTAGGATCTTGTCATCCGAGAGATCGGGACTTGAGTAGTTTAGTGGATTGATTTTAATATCTGAAGCATGAATGGGAGGTATCTAGTCCTGATATTGCATGAGATAGAGGGTTGGTGAAGTCTGGTCCCAACATATCATTTCTGCACTCCAAGTGTTCGATAAAAAGACAAAAAGATTTTATTTCTTTTCTTTTGTTTATTTTGAATTCTCTTGATTTCTCTGTTTAGTCTAGATAGTTGCTGAGTTTGCGAATTGGTAGTTGACATCCAATCCCCGTGGATACGATTAACCATGGTTAGCAAAGTAACCCTAGTTAAGTTAATTATTAACCATAGTTAACTATTATGTTATTTAATATTCACAAAACCCATTAATTTAAATCCTAAGAACCAAACAAAGCCTAAGATCTACCCTATAAATACCCCCAAAACCGCAGCCTTGGCCCCCTTCGCTCATTTCTTCTTTTTCTCTCACTTTTCTCATGAACACTTTAAGCAAATTTGTGAAGGACTTTATAGCTGTCAGTCAATTGGACACTCTGATGCCAACTGTAGAAAGAGTACTAAGATGATGAGTGATGCTAATGGAAAGGATGGAAATCCAGAAAAATTACCTATCTCAGTCCCTAAGACTGTTATGAAATATGTTCCTAAAGCCGTTGGGAGGGATTATAATAAGGAAAGTGATCATACTGATAAACAAGTTTCCAATCAGGGAGATAAGGTTGATCAGCAGCAACCTTTGGTGGTGAAGTAATCAAATTCTCTTCAACGGTCTTTGGTGGCAGATCCTCAACAACCTTTGGTGGAAGATGAAATTATTTCTTCAGTGGTAAATACTCCCCAACAAATTCTGCATTTACAGCAAGAGATTTTAGCTGATCCAAATCCCTTGCTTGGTTTTATTGGTCAGAATGCAGTGGAAGGTTGTAACATGGATAATCAGAATATCAATTCTCTTGCAGCCCAGGATAATATTCCTCCAAAAGATTTAAATGGTCAAACTATTAGGATCGTTGATTCTGACAGTAAGACTGTGGTGGAAGATTCTTTGTGTTCTCCTATTAATGTTTCCTTGTCTAGTGATCCTATAGATCTGAAGGAAATGCTTCCTCTAATCCTGCTTCAGATCAGGATGTTGTTGTTTCTAAAGCAGCCTCTGGTTTAAATCTAGCTGATATTGTTGTGACTCCAGTTTCTCAATTCACTAATCATGTTGTAGCCAAGGATATGAGGATTGTAGGCGCTCTCTGGAGTGATAATGTGGATAATGATAATGAGGAAGAAAACTCAATTCCTCAACCGAGTGCTGACCCAAGTAAGTATCTACAGGATGCTGAGAAGCAAAGTCCTAATGAAGACTTCACTGTTCTATTGACCAAGTCTCAAAAAGAAAATGAGAAAGAAAGCTGTTCAGAAACAACAGGCTGCAAGGAACCGTGCCTTGTCCAGGGGTGGAATTCGAAATTTTGCTTAATGAAGGTGATTTTTTGGAACTGTAGAGGGTTTGGTAACCCTGCTACCAGGTTAGTATTGAAATATTTCTGCCTTCTTCATAAGCCTGATATGGTTTTTATTGCTGAACCATGGATTCTTATTGATGCTGTTCCTTTATCTTTCTGGAGGGAATTGAATTTAAGTCCTTTTATTGCTAATGATAGAAATGGCCTTTTGGCAAATCTTTGGGGAGTCTGTAAAGGAAATTATACTCCTACTGTCATTTCTAACACAGCTCAACAGGTTTCAATTTCTGTTTCCATTGAGGGGAAGTCTGTTTATTTAGTGCAGTGTATGCTAGTAACAACTATTTAGTTAGAAGACAACTTTGGACAGACCTGCATGATCTTCAAGCTTCTAATCCTGGTCCTTGGTGTCTCTTAGGAGACTTTAATGTTGTTATTGGTTCTCATGGAGTGAGAGGTTCTTACTTGCCTCTTAGAAGTTCTTCTGATGATTTTTCAATTTTTTACTGACAAGGATAAGCTAACTCATATGATTACTCGGGGAGCTGAGTTTACTTGGAGTAATGGGAGAAGAGGAGCTGTGCTTACTGAAAAGAGGCTTGATAGAAGTATTTGTAATGACAGTTGGATGGATTTTTGGAGTTCCTCGGCTTGCTGTACTTTAGTCAGGTCCAAGTCTGATCACTTTCCATTGATGCTGGTTCCTAATAATGGAAGTCAATCTTTTCCTTCCTCTTTCAAATTCCATAAAATGTGGTTGATGCATCATGATTGCAAAAGGCTAATTTCATATGTGTGGCAGAGAGCAGTCCAAGGTTGTCCTATGTACATTCTCTCTCAAAAATTGAAGGTTGTTAAAGTTAAGTTGAAAAACTGAAATAAGCTGGTGTTTGACAATGTTCACTTAATAGTTGAAAATGCTTTTGCTTCTATTGACAATATTCAAAAACAAATTGATGATGCCGGTGCTTCTGATGATTTGCTAGTGCAGGAAGCTACTGCTTAGTTGGAGTTGCATCAGGCTTTGTCTTTTGAAGAAGACTTTTGGAGGGAAAAGTCTAGAGTTAGTTGGCATTGCCAAGGAGACAAATACATGTTTTTTCCATCGAGTTACAAAAATTAGACAGGTTACTAAATCTATGTCGGTGCTAAAGAATGGTGATTTGATCTTGGATGACAATGATGCTATAGCTAATCATGTTTTGAGTTACTATTCCTCTCTTATGCCTTTAGCAATGATTGTAACCCGAATGATTTGATCAGCTCAGTGGTTCCTTCCTTAGTTTCTTCTGATGATAATAATATGTTAAGCAAGATGCCTACTCATGAGGAAATTAAGGATGCTGTTTTTGCCTTAAATGGGGATGGTGCCCCAGGTCCTGATGGTTTTGACGGATGTTTCTATCAAGCTTTTTGGGATATTGTGGGAACTGATGTCTGCAGATTTGTGCTTCAATTTTTCTCTCAAGGTTGGATGCTTCCAAATCAGAACTCTAATCTTGTTGTTCTGATTCCTAAAATAGTTGGAGCGGATAGAATAGAAGATTTTAGGCCTATTGCTTTGGCCAATTTCCAATTTAAAATTATAACATAGGTTTTGACTGATAGGCTAGCTTCCATTGCCCCTAAAATCATTTCTAATCAGCAAAGGGGTTTCATTAGAGGGAGGCATATCCAGGATTGCATTTGCACTGCATCAGAAGCTATCAATTTGTTAGATTATAAGGCTTTTGGAGGTAATCTTGCTCTTAAGTTGGACATTAAAAAAGCCTTTGACAAACTGGACTGGGATTTCTTGCTTAATGTTTTAGTGGCCTTTGGTTTCAATGACAAATTTTGTAGCTGGATAAGGACAATCTTGCAGTCGGCCAAGCTGTCTTTCTTGGTTAATGGTAGACCGGTGGGTTTTTTGACTGTAAGAGGGGGGTCAGGCAAGGAGACCCCTTATCTTCTCTTCTCTTTTGCATTGCAGAAGATGTTCTCAGTAGGGGAATCACTTTTTTGGTTGAATCTGGTCTTTTAAATACAATCACAGGTCCTAAGGGCTTTTCTACTCCAAAGCCATGTTTTATATGCGGATGACATGTTGGTTTTTTGCAAAGGGACCAAAAGGAATCTTGAAGCCTTAAAGAATTTGTTTAAAGATCACAGCCAAGCTTCTGGTCAGAATCTTAGTCCGAGTAAGTGCAAATTCTACTATGGAAGTATTTTAGCTAGGAAAACAACATTTTTGGCTAATTTGCTTAGTTTCTCAACTGGCTCCCTTCCATTTAACTATTTGGGAGTTCCTCTTTTTAAAGGTAAGCCTAGGAAGACTCATTTGCAACCCATTGTTGATAAGATTATTTCTAAACAAGCTTCTTGGAAGGGTTCTCTCCTTTCTATAATGGGCAGAGTGGAGCTTGTCAAATATGTCATCCAAAGTATGCTCCTCCATAGTTTCCATGTCTATGCTCGGCCTCTTTCTCTTCTTAAGCACCTTGATAAGTGCATTAAGAATTTTATTTGGGCTGGTGATATCAACAAAAGGAAAGTGGCTACTGTTGCTTGGAAAAATTTATGCTTACCTACTAAGGAAGGTGGTCTTGGAATCAAGTCTTTTAGGATTTTAAATGATGCAACCCTTTTGAAGCTTGATGAGTGTGATTTCAACTCATATTTCATTGTCATTTTGCATGCATTTTCATATAGTTTAGGCATTTCTAATTTGATATTTGTTAATTTTTTACCTTGGAATGGGTAAGGTGGTTTTGTGGTGTTGTTGTGTAGGAATTAAGGATTAAATGCTTGGGATCAACCATGATGGAGCTTGCATGAAGATGGAGCTTGAAAAGTGAAGAAAATGAG
This sequence comes from Sophora flavescens, assembly GCA_030762895.1. NCBI lineage: Eukaryota > Viridiplantae > Streptophyta > Magnoliopsida > Fabales > Fabaceae > Sophora > Sophora flavescens. Next base: position 142,559,134 of record CM061062.1, read on the forward strand.
CCAAACAGAGCCCATCACGGCCTAGCCGTGACAGCCATCACGGCCGTGATCGAGTAGAGCTTAAAAGAAAGAATGGAAAAGTCAGAACTGGTCACGGCCAGCCCGTGATGCCCATCACGGCCGTGACATGTCAGCTGAACCATACCCTCACAAGCAAAATTGATCACGGCCTAGCCGTGATGGTGGTCACGGTCGTGACAGACCAATCAGTGAAGCAACGCCCACGGCAGAATCCGTCACGTCCTGGCCGTGATGGCCATCATGGCCGTGACGCGCAATATTTGGATCTGAAGAAACTGATTTGATCTGAATTTGTGTTTGATTGAGATTCAAATTACCCTAATCTATAAATAGGGCAATTAGGCAGAGACTCTGGGAGACTTTTGGGCTGCTACACTTAGGCAAAATTAGGATTCTCTTCTTCTTCTTCTTCTTCTTCTTCTTCTTCTTCTTCTTCTTCTTCTTCTTCTTCTTCTTCTTCTTCTTCTTCTTCTCCTCCTCCTCCTCCTCCTCCTCCTCCTCCTCCTCCTCCTCCTCCTCCTCCTCCTCTTTTAGGTTTTATTTCATGTTTTTGTGAACCAAGCTTGTCATCACCATGGCAATGCTTGAGTAGTAGCCTTGTTTCTAGGGATTGGGGCTATGTCCAAGATCTGATTTATGTTATGAATTGATGTTTTATCTTTGTTAATTTCGATTTTGCTTTAGATCTGATTTCTATTGTTTTAATTACTCGTAAATTTGGTGGCCACTTATTTTCATGTCGTAGATACTCTAAGGAGGAACCTAGCGGTGAACTTAAGTATCGGATCTATAGGATCAGACTTAGGACTTAAATCACGAGAGTTAGAAGCGGTCCTTCGAGGGTTAACGAATTGTCACAAAGCTTAAAGGGTTCAATCTAAATTCAACTACCACGAGAGTAGGGGTTGGTTTAATTGGGCACTGTTTTTGTAACCCGAGAGGGAGCATTAACTTATTTAGGATAAATTCGCCTTCAAAGCAATTTCGATAATTAACAAGGGGTAGTCAATTTAGTAACATAAACAATCTTGTTGGTAACCAAATTCCTAGGAATCTCTTTAGATTTGAAAAACCCCAAATTGATTTACTTTCCTATTTTGTTTAATTGCAATTTTAAATTTGATTGTTACTTGATTCTTATTTCAAAAATCAAAACCCTTTCAAAATCCCTTTTTATATAGTCCAGTTTAATTGATTTGATAATTAGTTGTGATTTGAGATCACGGTCTCTGTGGGATCGATCTTTTGATTACTTGGCAACGAATCCGGTACACTTGCCGGAATCCACGCACATCAAAGCTCTCTTAGGAAATGTTTTCCTCTAATGAGGAGTGGGCGGTTTTCTTTAGAAGATTTACTCTCTTAAATAAGCCAATTATTAAGTATATCAAGTCTTCAATTTGGCCAGGAATCAAGGCGAATCTAAATTCTGTTATGTCCAATTCTGTTTGGCAGCTTGGGGATGGCAAAAATATCAACTTTTGGCTGGACAATTGGTTAGGTAGACCTTTGGTTGATTCTATGCATATTCCCATTCATCTGCATAAGTTCCTTATAGCCTCTGTGGCAGACTTTATACAAGATAACAAATGGATGATTCCAGCTCCTTTGCTGTCTCGCTTTCCAGAATTTGAGAATGACATTAGGCAAATCATTATTCCAAAAATTTGTGCAGCTGATCAATTTGTTTGGAAGCATTCCATCGTTGGCAGCCTTGCTTTAAAAGATGCTTTTTTGCATTTTAAGCCTTCCAAGCCGGCTGTTCCGTGGTGTCACTTGATTTGGAATTATCTTATTCCCACTTCCAAGTCTTTTATAGCTTGGAGATTGATTTCTAATAGAATGCCAACGGATGAGAATCTTCATAAGAGAGGTTGTGTGACTGTGTCTATTTGTAGTTTATGCTATAAAGATGCTGAAAGTTCATAGCACCTTTTCCTTAATTGTCAATTTGCTAGGTCCCTTTGGCTCTGGCTTGGTTCGTCCCTACAATTGTCCATTGATACCTCCTCTTTGGAAGCCCTTTTATCTACTTGCAACAAAGGCTGGAGTATGCAAATGAAAGATGTCATTTGTGCAGCATTTATTAACATTTTTTGGATCATTTGGTTTTGTAGAAACAAGTTGAGGTTTGACAATAAACTTGTTTCTTTCAAAGCCGCTACTAGCATGGTGGTTGCTTCAGTCTCCCTCACGGGGAATCTGTCTAAGAATAGTATAGGCGTTTCTATGCAAGAGCACTCCTTTTTAAATTGCTTTGGGATTTCAGGTCATCCAGGGGCAGCTCCAAAAAATTTACAAGTTGATTAGATTCCTCCTTATTGTGGTTGGATCAAGGTTAATTCAGATGGTGTAGCCAAAGGTTCTCCTGGTCATGTTGGAGGTGGAGCTATTTTTAGAGATAAAAGTGGTGCGGTTCTTGGTTGTTTTGCGAACTATTTTGGCATCACTGATTCTCTTCATGCAGAGTTATTAGCAGCCATGTCTGCTATTGAGGTGGCTAATGAGAGGGGTGGGCACAGACTTTGGTTGGAAAATGATTCTTCTTTAGTAATTCAAGCTTTTTCAAATCCTCAGATAGTTCATTGGAGACTAAGAAATAAATGGAAGAATTGTCTTATTATTACTTCTACTATGCACTTTAAAGTCTCTCACATTTATAGGGAAGGAAATAGTTGTGCGGACAAATTAGCTTCCCATGGTGTGTTATCTAAATGTTTCTCATGGTGGGACTTGGTCCCAAATTTCATTAGGATAGACTTCTACCATAATAGGTTGGGTCTACCCAATTTTAGATTCAAATAATGTTTCCTTTCGCATGGGTTTGGTTGATGTACCCCCATGTTTATGTATTCCTTTATTTTTTATTTGATATATGAATTTATGGTTTGCTGTAGATGATTGGTAGAGCCTGGGGTGCCATCCTAGTTGGAATGTCTTGCTCTATTGTGATGCCTTAGTAATCCGTTTTTTACTTAAAAAAAATTGTGAAGGACTTGGTCCATTCTTTTCAATTTTCCAACATCTAAGAGGTATACCTTACTCTTCTTGATCAATAAACATCATGTTCTTCATTGATTTCCTTGTTTCCAAGTCATGTTCATCAAGTTTTCATGAGTTTTTCATTCTTAGATCTAGAATTTCAAACATTTCTAGAAAATTGTAGAAAAATCATTTTAATGTGAAACTAATTGCTATGATCTTGTTATGTCTTCTACTTTCATTATCTAAGAGCATGTAAGCAAAATCATTTTCCTTCCTATTTTTCTCTACAAGGCCGAATCTAGTCATAAGTGGGCTAGATGAGTTTTCTTCAAAGTTTTGCATAAATGATGATGGTTCTAGGCTATCTAAGATTTCTAGGTTTTAAATCTAAGAGTATGTAAAGAAAAAGAAACTTCTAACCCTATTTTTATGTCTTGGCCAAATTCTATACTACAGGGGTTAGATGAGTTTTATTCAACTTTAACTTGGATGATGACTTGAAATAAGCTACTTGAAATCCCAAGAGTGATAATCCAAGAGCTTGCAATCAAAAACAATTTCTAGCCTATTTTACTATACATGGCCAAAACCCTAACCCTAGAGGTTAGAGGATTTTGTTTCAAACTTTTGTCCTGTAATAATTAATCTATGTTAGTTAAGACTCTAGTAACTATGATCCAGAAGGTGGCATTAAGAAAATAACCCTAAAACATTTTCTTAGTCTTGGCCAAACCTAGCCCTAAAGTGTCATAGATGGATTTTGTTTGATTAATAAATTTTTGTGTTGATTTTGTTGAAGGTTAATTAATATTCATGGTATAGTAACGAGGATCGGGAAGTTCGTGAATCCAATGATAAGTCAGGTGGGGGAAAGAATCATTCTACCATCGGAATCGATAAGTAGTATATTACATAATAATTGTGTAGGGCGACTTAAACCCTACTAGTAGCCGAGTAATCGACCTGACCAAAATCGCATTGGAAACCTTTTTTGTAAAACCAATGGTGATTCGGGGATTGTAGGTTTGTCGACATTAGGTTGATTTTAAGTATTTGATGATGTCTGACTTTGTTACTTATTTGATTTGATTGTGATACGCTGGTTGAGGTATTCTAATGCATGTGACGAATTATTTTTGGTGTTTGAATATTCTGTTGATTAATGTGTTATGCATGATCTGCCTGGTTTGATAATGTGCTTAGTTGACATTTAAGGAAAGATATATGTTGTTCGGTAGATGTTCATATGGGTGATAGAATGGATGTGACTTAGAGGTGCTTAGCTTAATTAAGTTGTATTATAGATGAGATTACGAGATATGATTTGAAGATTTATACGAGTTTCTAGTGAGTGGTTGGGGAACTAAGTTATGATTCCATAATAGTCGGTGGGATTTCTATAATATTGTGTGTAGCAATTGGGCTACTAGAGATATATTGGTATGTGTAGCAATTGGGCTACTAGAGACATAGTTGTGTGTGTAGCAATTGGGCTACTAGAGTTATAATTTTATGTGTAGCAATTGGGCTACTAGAGATATAATATGATAGAGGGGAGTGCTCGCTCGGACGAAGGACTAACATTCCTATTTGGATGGAGATGGTGTGACAAGATTGTAGTGGTCACATTCGCATAAAGGTTTAGTTGTATGAGAGTGAGGGTAAAGGATGATATCATAATTTGAGGATGATTGTTAGTTACGTGTGATGTCTGTATTTGACTGTTGTTATATTATATGCTATGGTTTCTTTTCCACTTTTAATGATAGAACCGTTTCTTATCCCTTATATTTTATGTATGTTGTATTTTATTTATTATGTGATCTTACGAGAAGACCTTATGGAGGAGCTTGTTGCTGAGGAGTTAGATGTAACTCCGTATGAACCAGATGCGGGAGGACGAGCTGTGTATTCCAACAATGTAGTTTAGTGTCTAGGGCCAGTGAGTCTTATAAGATGATTTATATTTTTTCGCTAAGTATAACTTCTGTTTAAGTATATTCATGTGAGGGATCCTATTGAGAGGATACCCTCAACAATGTTTCGTATTATGTGTAAAAAGTGTATTCGTATTATAAATATGGTGTGTTGTTTTTAATTATCCAAAGTTATATGCTTATTAACTTAAGTTTTTAGTTTTTACGTATTTTCACGTTAAGCGTGCGACTAAGTAATTAAATAATGAGGTTTTAATCTAATAACCCAACGGGGCACAACGGGGTGTCTCATTTTGGTATAAGAGCAGTTCGATTCTAATCGGACTGTGAGGTTTAGGATGTTGTTACTAGCCGTGTCTAGTTGAATCCACATCGGATATTGGCTATGCTTAGAATTTGGGTAGTGAGTCTGAATGCGATAACTAACATTGGTATGCAGCAGTCGATAGCTGATGATAGAGGAGCTAGTGTTCAGAGAGGAGGAGCTGGAAAAGGAGTTCCAGCAATAGGACTACCGATGGCCAGACCACAGGCCACTTGGAGAATGTTTACTGTGAGGAGAGCTGAATCCTCTCAATCTGGGGATCTTATACAAGGTATGTATTTGATATTTGGTAGACTTTGCTTGTTTGTCTAAGTAGCATGATAGACAAGAAAGTGATGAGAGTTTTGTTGAGGTATAGTTGTGACTAATTGGATGTAAACCCTTAAGATCAATATTAGTGAGTGAGACAATTATTATAAGTCAAATGATGATCGAGGCATAGTATTACTAAGAGAATCTAAGGTAATGATCAAATGCTTGTAGCTAAGATTGATGGTATGAATTTGGAAGATTAAAAGGAAAGTATCTATAGTAGTTTTACCTAAGTTGAATATGAGCAAGAAAGATGATTTCTTTGGTTTTAGTTGCATTAAGAGATGTAATAATGTTCTTTTGAGGTTGAGATGTGTGATTTTGATATAATCGGAATAGTGGAATACGCTCCAAGGATCTAAGACTGTGATTGGATACATTGAGTATGAAGTTAAGGTAGTTTTGACCTTGGTGCTAAATGTAGGAGGTAGATGGTGAAATAAGGACTTCCGGTGGACTGGCATAAAAAAGAGAAAAAGGATTACGTTTTGATTATGTCCTTCAAGGATAATAGATTAAGTTGAAAAGTTAAGGATAAAGAACATGATGTAGTGATGGATAGTCTCAAGGACAATAGAATGATATAAGGATGAATTCTGTTATGAAGTTACCGCTGTCACTTAGGGGAAAGACAGCAATGAGAAATACGATGTAGGATCTTTAGATTAAGAAACATTTGTAAGATGTTACCCTATTTTGAGTCACGAAATTCCAAGGACATAATTTTTTTCTAAGAGGGGTAGTAATGTAACAGCCTGATTTTTAATTACGCTGTTTAACGGGTTAAAATATAATTAATTATATTTTAATCCGAGAGTTAGAAAGTGATTTTGAATAAAATAAAATCATATTCATAGTCTCTCTTATGGTAGAAGGTTACGGTAAAAATTTGGGTTGAAAATTCAGACGGAACCCGGTCTGCGTTTTCACTGACAATAAGATTTTACTGAGCAGAATCTCTAATTTCGACTCGTGAACGAAACCATTAGGTTTTATATTTTATTCCGGAGTATTTTCCAAGTTTCGAAAAAATTCGTTAGGAATGAAATTAATATTATTTTATTCGAGCGTAATCGTTAAGAAAACATGTCAAATCTAAATCGGGGGATGAGTCGGGTAAACTACGGAGTCGATTATGGAGCTGAGGTATTAGGAGAAATTAATGTAGCAGAGAGGACAATGAGTCAAGCATTAAATGCTAGTAATCTTGAATTTTCAAGTGAAATGACCAAAATACCCCTAAGCTTAACCTAACCGACGTTGAGTTAAATTTTAACCATGGTTAAGGAACCAAGGTTAATTTGTGTGGAAAAGAAGCAGCCACACCCTCCTTTAATTGTTAGCCACAAAAATATTAACCATGGTTAGCAAAGTAACCCTAGTTAAGTTAATTATTAACCAGAGTTAACTATTATATTATTTAATATTCACAAAATCCATTAATTTAAATCCTAAGAACCAAACAAAGCCTAAGATCTACCCTATAAACCCCCAAAACCGCAGCCTTGCCTCCCTTCCCTCATTTATTCTTTTTCTCTCACTTTTCTCAAGAACACTTTAAGCAAATTTGTGAAGGACTTAATCCATTCTTTTCAATTTTCCAACATCTAAGAGGTATACCTTACTCTTTCTTGATCAATAAACATCATGTTCTTCATTGATTTCCTTGTTTCCAAGTCATGGTCATCAATTTTTCATGAGTTTTTCATTCTTAGATCTAGAATTTCAAATATTTCTAGAAAATTGTAGAAAAATCATTTTAACGTGAAACCAATTGCTATGAACTTGTTATGTCTTCTACTTTCATTATCTAAGAGCATGTAAGCAAAATCATTTTCCTTCCTATTTTTCTCTACAAGGCGAATCTAGTCATAAGGGGGCTAGATGAGTTTTCTTCAAAGTTTTGCATAAATGATGATGGTTCTAGGCTATCTAAGGTTTCTAGGTTTTAAATCTAAGAGTATGTAAAGAAAAAGAAACTTCTAATCCTATTTTTATGCCTTGGCCGAATTCTATACTAAAGGGGTTAGATGAGTTTTATTCAACTTTAACTTGGATGATGACTTGAAATAAGCTACTTGAAATCCCTAGAGTGATAATCCAAGAGCTTGCAATCAAAAACAATTTCTAGCCTATTTTACTATACATGATCGAAACCCTAACCCTAGATGTTAGAGGATTTTGTTTCAAAATTTTGTCTTGTAATAATTAATCTATGTTAGTTAAGACTCTAGTAACTAGGATCCAAAAGATGGCATTAATGAATTAACCCTAAAACTATTTTCTTAGTCTTGGCCGAACCTAGCCCTAAAGTGTCATAGATGGATTTTTTTTTTGATTAATACATTTTTGTGTTGATTTGGTTGAAGGTTAATTAATATTCGTGGTATAGTAACGAGGATTGGGAAGTTCGTGAATCCGGTGATAAGTCAGGTGGGGGAAAGAATCATTCTATCATCGGAATCGATAAGTAGTATATTATATAATAATTGTGTAGGGCGACCTAAACCCTACTAGTAGTCGAGTAATCGACAAGACCAAAATCGCATTGGAAACCTTTTCTATAAAACCAATGGTGATTCGGGGATTGTAGGTTTATCGACATTAGGTTGATTTTTAGTATTTGATGATGTCTGACTTTATTACTTATTTGATTTGATTGTGATACGCTAGTTGAGGTATTCTACTGTATGTGACGAATTATTTTTGGTGTTTGAATATTCTGTTGATTAATGTGTTATGCATGATCTATCTGGTTTGATAATGTGCTTAGTTGACTTTTAAGGAAAGATATATGTTGATCGGGAGATGTTCATATGGGTGTTAGAATGGATGCGACTTAGAGGTGCTTAGCTTAATTAAGTTGTTTTAGAGATGAGATTATGGGATATGATTTGAGGATTTATACGAGTTTCTGGTGAGAGGTCGGGGAACTAAGTTATGACTCCGTAATAGTCGGTGGGATTTCTATAATGTTGTGTGTAGGAATTGGGCTACTAGAGAGATAATTGTATGTGTAGTAATTGGGCTACTAGAGAGATAATTGTATATGTGGCAATTGGGCTACTATAGATATAATGGTATATTTAGAAATTGAGCTACTAGAGATATAATGGTATGTGTAGCAATTGGGCTACTAGAGTTATAATTTTATGTGTAGCAACTGGGCTACTAGAGATTTAATATGATAGAGGGGAGTGCTCGCTTGGATGAAGGACTAACATTCCTATTTGGATGGAGATGGTGTGACAGGATTGTAGTGGTCACGTTAGCATAAAGGTTTAGTTGTATGAGAGTAAGGGTAGAGGATGATATCATAATTTGAGGATGATTGTTAGTTATGTGTGATGTGTGTCTTTGACTGTTGTTATATTATATGCTATGGTTTCTTTTCTGCTTTTAATGATAGAACTGTTTCTTATCCCCTATATTTTATGTATGTTGTATTTTATTTATTATGTGATCGTACGAGAAGACCCCATGGAGGAGCCTGTTACTGAGGAGTTGGATGTAACTCCGTATGAACCAGATGCGGGAGGACGAGCTATGGATTCCAACAATGTAGTTTAGTGTCTAGGGCCAGTGAGTCTTATAAGACGTTTTATATTTTTCCGCTAAGTATAACTTCTGTTTAAGTATATTCCTGTGAGGGATCCTACTGAGAGGATACCCTCAACAGTGTTTCGTATTATGTGTAAAAACATATGTGTGTATTCGCATTATAAATATGGTGTGTTGTTTTTAATTATCCAAAGTTATATGCTTATTAACTTAAGTTTTTAATTTTTACATATTTTCACGTTAAGCGTGCGACTAAGTAATTAAATAATTAGGTTTTAATCTAATAACACAACGGGGCACAACGGGGTGTCTTAGAATCTATGTACCTTTGTTGGGGTTTTCCTTCAAAATGATTTTGTTTTTGCTAAAGGTTTTGGTTTTAAGTCAAAACGGATTTTAGTCTTCAAAGACTAGTATTTACAGTAAAATGCAAAACCCAAGCAAGACCATTTGTCACAAACTGTGGGTAATTCAATATCCACACATCCATAAGACTTAATCGACTCAGAATAATTTGATTTCTTGAAAGCCAAGAAAAAGGCTCCACTAGAAAAGTGCAAAGAAATAAATAATTGGACCGTCGATCCAATTCCATAATGTGTTAGGACTTTAAGGAAGTGCCTTAAAATATTTTTGCACATACATGGAAAGTATGCTTGAGAACTGTGGTTCAAGGAAGGGCCGATGATTTGAACCCAAGGATATCGTCCGTCTGAAATTGACTTCAAATGGATTCTAGTGGAATCACGAGGTTTATCCGGTGGATAGACAAATTGGACGTATTCAGGCAATTTCTTCCCAAACACATAGTTGATACTATATTCGGTGAGGCCGTTGTGCCTAGGAAGTCGAGCTTCTCGGTTGTAGAGGTTTCATAAAGGGCCTGAAGTCTTACAAAGAGTTTGAGATCACATGTGATTATGATTGTACGTACCTTATGATTTAAGCCTTGTGTTCCTAGTATGCTAGTCAAACCTGATGCATAAGGTGGGCGGATGTGAAACCTGTACCGACCAATTTCTTTCCAAAATGTCAATTAGCTCCGGAGTTAGGATTATATATTCCTTGAGGCAGTGTAGGTATGGGACTATACGGTTTCAATCAGTTTTCTCTGTATTCTCGTGCCTCGATGAACAGACAGTGTCTGGTACGCTTTGATAAACTTACCGTTTATCCTGGTATTGTATATCATTGGAGTTTTGATCTGTGGACTGAGAATGGATGATAATATGGATATATGTATGCTGTAATATGTATGTGGGTCGTACCACTATTGCTTTATGTGCATGATGAATGGGGATCTCACCTCATTTGTTTGTGTTTTATGGTCTTCTGCTTTATTTTATGTTCTTCAACAAAGATGGTAGAACTGCTTCACCATCATAACCAGCTTGGGCTATGAGACGGACCGGTCATGAGGATGTATCTTCAGGGATCAATATATGGGAGATGTAAGAGCTCAACCCCAGTGTGACGATGTATCGTCCTCAGTTGTTATCATTGTACAATGATGACACCTCATCGTCGTTTTGTACTGGCCAGCAAGATGAGTCCTTGTGTTTAGGAATAGTTTTATGGAGTTGCGTCTCCAAGGTTATTTATGTTTTTATTGGTCATGTTATTTTAATGGCGTTGTTATTTCCGCCTTTTGTTGTTTATGTCTTTTCATGACTTTTATCTTTTGAAAGAATTTATGAAAGTACTATGTACATACGGGGAATGTATGATTATGTATTGCTTATTTTCCCATTTCTTGGATGTATATGTCTTAGGCCTATTAGTGGTTGGAAGATGTTAATAAATGATATGTACATGTTAGACGAGGTATGTTAAGTACTACCTAATTTCTTATTTGAGAAAAGGAATAGGAAAAAATAAACCCATATCTTCAGAAAATTTATTTTCCGCGTTAAACTATATTGCAAGAATGTCACAGACAATGTAGCACTCGAGAAGGATGTTACATGTTTAACATGATATAAATCAATTAATATGTGTTATACATTGATTGTTATGTATCATTGATTGATTTTGAATTTCAGTAGTATATGTACATAGATTGAGTACATAGGTGTATTGAACATTTGTGGTGTTTAAGTGTTTGTACACGGATGGCATATATCGGTGTACTTCGTGTTTTTAGTTGATTAAGTATCAGTACACAGGATATGTATACAGATGTACAATATATTTGAGAACAGAGAAAACAACTTTAAAAGGCAACAATATAGTGAGAGATGAACTCTTTGTACTTCAATATACACAGGATATGTACATATATGTATATATTAGTACATATATCCAGTGGCGGACCTTGACTAGAATTTTGGGGGGAGCTACAATCTACTAACTAAAATAATATAATATATATATATATATAATTTTTTTATTAAAAAATTATATATAATTTTATTAAGTTTCTAAATAACATATTAATGCAAAGTAACAAAAATATATATAAAAGGAAAATGAATTAATTTTCTTATGCTTGATCATTATTTTTTTCTCAAGATAATTATCCACTCCTAAAACATATGAAATTAGTTACATAAAAAATTAGAGTTATGTTATTTGAACATCAAATTTTGGACATCGTACGTGATACCGTATATATTTATCTATCTCCCACTTACTTTTTATCTTCTTTGTATACACGTTTCTCGAAAATACACTCGCAAAACAAAGAGGACGCCTTATGGCGTTCCCATTTTGTGTACAAAAATAATTCCTCGAAAAGTTATAACAACTGTATAGGACAATTGTAGCAATATAGCAGTGTTATTTAATAATCACACTAATCTAAAAATTATAAATGAAAGATTGATTGTCTAATTTCTTTCAACCAGGCATCATTTGTTGGATTGTTCCTGTGTGATGTATTGTCTCATACTAAACAAATCATCTCAATTGTTCGATTCTTTCAATTTCTTTCTTTCATCTCACATCATTTGTTTCTCACTTAGTTTGAGGGGTACCATGAAAAAAAGTTTATACTAAAAAAAAATATAAAAAATTTGGGGGGAGTCGTTGAGAAGGACCGCCAGTGCATATATCAGACTTCATATCTGATGCACTATACACAGATTGACAAATCTATACACAGATGTATAAATTGCAACTTCTCAAAACTCAAATTTTCACTTTAATACATCGATTACATCAATTGATTCTGAAACAAAACAGAAACTTCATATTTCTGTTCCCTCGTGTATACAGATTGACACTTTCATACACAGGTGTACAATTAACAAAAATGCTTAAATACACAGATGTACATAATTGGTGTATAAAGCCTATAAATATTTAAAAAAAAATCAAAATTTCGATGTTCTGGTTGTGTTTTGTTAATCTGACTATGTTTAAACCATGTTATGTTTTGATGTTACTGCTCATGATTTGTAATGATGAATTTTATGAAAGCAATATCGATTTTAGTTTGGTTTATATCTTCTATATTTCTTTTTGATAATGACAAAGGGGGAGATATACCATATATTGTGATGAGGAATATGAGCATGACAAAAAGTGCATATTGCTTAATTCTGAAAAATGCTCTAATACATTGATAAATGTTCTGACATTGAGAAACACTGAATTTGAATTTTTATGAAAAAGAAAATGACTTTCTATTATAATGATATGATAACACTTGATCTTTTGAAAGATGTCTATGAGATAGCCAGGGGAAGAATCAAATAGAATCAAGATCCATGCTTAATGAAATGCTGCAATCTGATATATAAAATTAAAGTTTAAGTATGGTAAAGTTTGTCATAATTAAAAAGGGGGAGCTTGTAAGACTAAGCCCTTTTGAGGTTTTGATGTATGACAAACAATGTGAATTTTATGAGTTTTTCAAATTGATTATACACTAATAAAGTGCTCAAGTGTTTGCATGTTTACTCATGACAGAGAAATGATCAAAGGATGAAATGATAAAGTTCAAAGAAGATCCTGAGATCCAAAGATCCAAAGGAGATAACATGGAACAAAACATCAAGACCAAGTTGATTGAAGATCTTATGTTCTTAGATGCTATTGTAAGAATTGAACACTTGATCTCTTAGTAAAGCTCTTGGGAAACAAAGGAAAACCTATGTTTTTAAAAGACTAATCAATCAGGTTTTTCATGAAAATGATTTTCAAAATATGTTAATTGAAAAAGTAAATTAAGTGAAGTTATACACCTGTGTGTTACACATGTGCATATTAAGTTAATTTGCTAAAACAAGTGAGAATCTTGTATTACACCCGTGTACGCGAGTTGTACACATGTGTATTAAAGCTAGTTCTTGAGAAATCTGAAGGATACATCGATGTACATAATCATACACCTGTGTATAGCTTAAATCAGAAGCTTCAGGATTTGAGTTTGTGAACTCAACCTGTGTACACAATCTGTGTATGAGGTTTTGGGTTGAATGTTCTAATATACACCGATGTATAAATATGATAATCTGTATACTCAAGAAAAAATAAAGAGATACATAGATGTACAAAGAATGTAATCTGTGTATACATGTATAAAAGTTCAAAAACAGTTTAATACACAGATGTACTACACAGATTATGTCGTGACAGTTTTTCAGAAACTGATTGTTTCACTTGTAACTGATTCTGTAACTTGTCCAACGGATCTATTTCTTCATATTATTACAAAAGGACATTATAGAAACACTTTTCAACAAGAAATCAGAACTATTCATTCAGAAATCATAATCGTGAATTATAGAGTTTTCTATTGAGCTTCATCTTTGAGAGAATAGTGTGATATTCACTAAGTGCTCCAACTTGTAATATCTGACTTCTAGAGTCATATTCTTTTCATTCAAGTTTTGATTTTTTAATTAGAGAGAAGGTATCTCTCTGTTGTATTATAGGGATAGAAGGGATCCCTGTGTTGCAAAGCAAGTGTGCTTTTGTTGAAGGATTTCAAGGTAGTGAAGCATTGATGATTTAAGAGAGGGTATCTCTTAGTTGTTTCACAGATTTAAGAGAGGGTATCTCTTAGGTTTTTCATAGGGATAGAAGGAATCCTTGGGTAGAAAAAGCTAGTGTGCTTTTTGGTGAAGTTTTGTGCAAGGTGGTGAAGCCTTGTGATGATTGTAATTGGATATTGTAATTTCTGATTATAGTTGAGGAAACCACAAAGGAGTGGGACTGGATGTATGTTAACAGATGAGGTAGCTGAACCAGGATAAATCGGTTTTGCCCATTGTTCTTACCCTTAAACTTTATATAAGTTTCATATAAATGTTTTCCTGATTGGATATGTATAATGTGTTTTGTAGTTGAATCTTTATGTTGAAAACTGTTATTTAACATTGTTAGAACAATTGGTGCATTACTGTTATAATCATTCCACTTTAGTTGGAATCTGAATCTTGAGAAGTAAAATTCTGAAATTTGTGGAAACCACTTTTTGCAAGAAAACTCTGTTTTTGTGTAAAGTGCTGAAAAGTTTTAAATACTCAACCCACCCCTTGAGTTTGTAGCCACAACCAACAATAACATGCCAAACAAATTCTTCATCCCCCCCCCCCCCTTTTTTTTATAACAAGTGTACCTTGTACTATTTTTGGCGGGTATCACAATTACATTATCAAAAGTTTTCCACTGTCCTAGAATGATATAATGATGCTGATTGGAATACCCTTTCGGATGACTCCATGGCGACCAATGACTTTATTTTTAGGTTAGCTGGGCGACCGTAGGGCCAAAAAAGCCCACAATAAAAGGCTCATAAGGCCCAAAAGCCCCTGGGCCAATTGGGTTAGGACCAGCCCATGGGTCGTCCCACTACAAAAAACCTTAATTATGTAGCATATGATAATTATTTCTTGTTGAGTCATTTTTTCTTTGATGTGCAACAAACACCATAAACCATATTGTTCCACAACAACTGGTTTACTTTTACTTAATGATGTGAACTCGAACACGAGTACTTGTTAAATAAATTATATATAGTTAGAAAATCTTACAAATATTAAAACATTTTGCACCAAATCTAAAAACAATAAATGAAGAGGTTGTTCCTTCTGCATCATTTTCTTATCATAAACAAGACCCCACTGACTTGGTGCACCTAAGCCAGTATCATACTCCTTGGTACCTAATATAACAAGAGGAGCCTAACATCTGAGGTTGTTTCAAGTGTTAACAACATCAAGTCTACACAAATAAGACAACCACTATAAATGCATTCACAACATAAAATTTACACTATCAAGTAGAGTTGAACATTTCCTCTAAACACCAAACAAGGAGACAATATAATAAGTTATTTATATTACACAAACATCTTTATTACTTATTGATAAGTTCTTGCATGTGAAGTCCTTTTGTGTACTTATTAATTGGATGTTCTAGATGATTCCTGTCTAAATAGAAAAAGTGGGTCACCATGTGTACAATCAAGCACAATGGCTTTACCATTAGCAAGCAATGTTTTAAAGTGACATTAGTGTGCAGCCTTTTTTTTCCTTTCTTATTTCTCTTTTAAAACTTACAAAACTTGGAGAACGCAGTTGTAACACCCTATTTTCTCGTCTCATGACCGGTAATTATATTATATATTATTATCAGGGATCCATAAAATGATTTTGATAAAAAAAAATCATAGTTGGAACTTATCATGTCGTGCGAAGTTATGATTCAATTTTGGGTTTAAAACTCAGACGGAGACCAGTATGCGTTTCCGATGATAGTATAATTTTATACCGGCAGAAAATACAAACTTGACCCAAAACTGAAAATCTTAGATTTTATCATTTTCTTAGTGATAAAGTCTATTTCTAAAATTTTCACTCAAGACTAAAAATTGTATTTTATTCGGGCGAATTTTGGCAAAAAACAAGCTGAAACCCTAATTGGGTAAAACGTCGGAGACGGAAATGGAACCACAGAGGTATGTAGAAGGGCCTGGAGGATGAGATCACATGGACAACTCACCCTATTGTTGGTAGTGGCTTCTAGATACTCAAGAAGGGGGTGTTGAATTGAGTATGTGTGGTTTTTGAAAGCTTTTCCCCTTTATGCAAAAACTGAAACTTTTCTAAACTTCTTGAAAACGTTTTGTCAACCAACTAACCAAAACAAGTTTTTGCTTAAGAAATTGATTCAAGACTTTGTTCTTTTAATAAGAAAGAGAGATGAAAAGATTGATTTCAGATATTTAAAATCCACTAGTTAATCCTTAACAATTGCCTAAATCAAGATTAAAAGAGTTAACGGATAGAGAGAAATGAAAACCAAGATTTTATCCTGGTTCAGCTACCTCCTATAGTAACCTACATTCAGTCCCCACTTCACAGTGAGTTTTTTCCACTAAAATCAAAACAATTACAGGATTCTTTACAAGTTTCAACTCCCAGGTTCCTTCAACCCAATTGATAGCTTTTCAGCCAAAGCAATCTTGCAATTCCCAAGAGTCCCTTCTACTCTTGTCAAACCACCAGGAGTTCCTTCTACTCTTGATCTACACAGAGAGAACACCTTCTCTCTAATCTTCCTTTTGCAGTAAGAAAGGTTTTTGATTCTGATTCTAAGAAATCAATTATTACAAATTTAAGCTCTAACAGAAATATTTCAAGTATTCTCAATGAAAATCTCTCTCAATGAATTTCGTGTTTAATCTTAGTATTGAATGAATTGTTATTCAAAAAGTGTTTGCCCATGCCTTTATATAGTAGTATATCAAAATAGATCCGTTGGCACACGTCAAAAGTCAGTTAAGATCAAAACAAAATTTTCTTGAAAAATTCAGTTATCAGTCAATCGATTGTGTAATCGATGTATTAATCAAATATTCAATTTTTATAACTGAATACATCGATTTTGTTCTTGAAAATCATAAGCATTCTCAGCCCAGAAGTTTTTACATCGATTGGTAAATCGATTGCATAATCATTCTCCAAAGTCTTTGCCTCTGTTTGGGCTTATGCATCGATGTACTAATCGATTGTTCTAAAATTTTCAAAAGACCTTACTTCTGTTATATGTATATGTCGATGTACCAATCGATTGGATGCATATTACAACAAGCGTTAGCTTCTGTTTATCCTTATGCATCGATTGTGTGCTTCTTTCAAAAAGTGTTAGCTTCTGTTTCACCTTATACATCGATTGTGCAATCGATTTACAGAAGCTTGTTTTGCATACTTATCAAGTCAGTCACAATCAATCGATGTATATATTGA
This sequence comes from Sophora flavescens, assembly GCA_030762895.1. Classification (NCBI taxonomy): domain Eukaryota; kingdom Viridiplantae; phylum Streptophyta; class Magnoliopsida; order Fabales; family Fabaceae; genus Sophora; species Sophora flavescens. The sequence continues at coordinate 142,576,473 of CM061062.1, forward strand.
TGTATACTATTTATACATTGATGTACACATAGGTTTTCATTAAAAGTTAGTTAATTAAATGAAAGTACATTGATGTACAGAGCTTTCAATTAATTCTTTTTCATTCTAAGTTCATTTTACTTTATGAAAAACCTTTTTGATTTGTCTTTAAGAGAGCTATTTCACAAAGAGAAACTTAAAAAATTTCTTTACATTAAAATCTAATTTTGCTTCAGATGCCTTGTGATTCAACTTTGAGATTCTTCATCTTCAAGCATTCCTTCACGATCCTTCTTTTTCTCCTTTGATCCTTTGCATCCTTTTCCTTGCACTTATGAAATCTTGTACAAACATTTAAACTTGGCAAGTAGTTCATGAATCAAAGTGTAATTCAAATTAGTTTGGTCATTAATCAAAACACAGTAGGGTCATTTATCCACAAACTCCCCCTTTTTGATTGATGACAAACTAGCCATTTGCACAACATCTTCATAAGTTGGAGTTGCTTCTAGAGGTGGAGGTGCAGTGATAGGGATTCCCAAATGTTGATGTATAGTGGCCATCTGCCCCTTAAGAGTATTGACGTTTAGACTCATGTAGTCTAAAGTCCTCTTGATCATCAAGTTTTGATTATTCTGTCTTTGCTCAAAAACTTCAATCATCTTGGCATTCATTTCAACATTGTTTTCCATTGGAGCTCTTGGCTCATCTCCAGCCACTCTTACCCATTCTCCTTCTAAATTCTTGGCCAGCTTCATCTTGCTTATAGTGCCCTTACCAAACTTGTGAGTCACTTGGCTTGCTTGGAGCCTCTCCTCATGTTCCATTGAGACTCCAAAGTTCTCAAGCAGTTTTACAGCTAAACCAGGGTAAGGTAGTGTTGCTCCACTGATTCTACAGTCTACCATGTGCCTCACAATGATATAACTCCAACTAAGCTGTTTCTTTACAATCATTGCCCACAGCATTAGAATATCATTGTTTTGTAATACATCATGGTTCCTTGATCTTGGAAGCAAAATCATACTTAGCATATACTGAAGTAGCCTGTGCTGAATGTGCATAGAGCTAATGCTAATCAGTCTCCCTTCAGGTGCATTTTCAACCAAAAGCACCTTTTTAGCATCTTCCTTGTCATAGGCCTTCAACCAATAATTTTCAGGTCCTATCCCAGCCATGTTACTCCCCAAATAATTCATCCCAGTAAATTGAGAAAACTCATCAAAAGTCATCTCAATTCTCTTGTTCTTAACTTCAGCAGAAAATCCTATGTTATCCATTTCCAAAGTGCAGTAAAATGCTTTAATCAAAGTTGGATAAATGTCACTTTTTTTTTTGCAGGAAATCACTTAACTTGTAACGTTCTAAGATCTTGTGAAAAGTGAAGCCATTTTTCTCAAAGTAGTTGAAATCCACAGTTCTTGTCTCATGCATATCTCTATGCTTAAAATATTTCTTATAAAGCATGATATATTCTTCATCAGAGAAACACCTTTTAAGAAATTCAATCTCAGCATTAAGATCCTCATCTTATTCTTCTTCCTCTCTCCTCTTCCTCTTTTTCTGTTCAACCTTCTTCTTTGGTGCTTCCTTCACCACTTTCCTTTTCTTGTCTTGCTTGTCCTTATGACACCTTTGCTTTCAGGAGAATGCCATTTCGCCTATGCAATGCTCCAACAACCTTCCAGAGATGTATGATGGCAATGTTATTTGACCTGATTGAAAAATCCATGGAAGTATTCATGGATGATTTTTCTGTGTTTGGAGAAACTTTCCAGACATACTTGGTGATTCTAGAGCAAATTCTGGACAGATGTGAAGAGACTAATCTTGTTCTAAACTGGGAGAACTGCCACTTCATGGTGACAGAAGGAATTGTGTTGGGACATAGAATTTCCAGAAATGGTATAAAGGTGGACAAGGCAAAGATTGAAGTCATTGAAAAGTTGCCCCCTCCAACTTCAGTGAAAGGCATCAGAAGTTTCTTGGGTCATTCTAGATTTTACAGAAGATTTATCAAGGATTTCTCCAAGATCTCCAAGCCACTTTGTCAATTGTTGGATCATGATAGGACTTTTGAGTTCACAGCTAAAAGTCTGAAAGCATTTGAGCTCCAGAAAAATGCTCTCATCTCTGCACCTATCATTGTTCCACCTGATTGGGAGAAGCCTTTTGAGCTTATGTGTGATGCAAGTGACTTTGAAGTGGGAGCAATTCTGGGACAGAGGTATAATAAGGTGCTTCACCCTGTCTATTATGCAAGTAAGTACTTGATTGATGCTCAAATCAATTATACCACCACTGAAGAGGAGCTGCTTGCTGTGGTATTTGCCTTTGAGAAGTTTAGATCCTATCTTGTGGGTAAAAAAGTGGCAGTTTACACTGACCACTCAGCAATCAAATACAATTGACAAGGATGCTAAACCCAGGCTCATAAGGTGGGTGTTGTTGCTTCAGGAATTTGACTTAGAAATCAGAGGTAAGAAGGGAGTGGAGAATCAAGTAGCTGACCACCTTTCAAGATCACTAGAGGGCGCTGCAGCATCCAAGGGAATAGCCATTGATTAATCTTTCCCTGATGAACAACTGCTAGCAATGCAAGATGTTGCAGCACCATGATATGCTGACCTGGTGAACTTTTTGGCTAGTGGTGTGGTTCCCCCAGATATGAACTCTCAGGAAAAGAGAATGTTCTTTCATCAAGCAAAACAATATGTCTGGGATGAACTATACCTCTACAAGATGTGCCCAGACAATCTGAACAGAAGATGTGCTGCAGATGAAGAATTCCAGGATATACTGACTCAGTGTCATGATGCAGCATATGGTGGACACTTTGGTGGCATGAGAACTGCTGCCAAAGTCCTCCAATCAGGTTTATTCTGGCTTACCTTATTTAGAGATGCATATGAATTTGTTAAACATTGTGATAGATGCCAAAGGGTAGGGAATTTGTCTAACAAAAATGAAAGTCCCCTCAACACTATTTCAGAAATTAAACTTTTTGATGTATGGGGTATTGACTTTATGGGACCATTTCCCCTTCCTTTGGCAACCTTTATATTCTGGGAGCTATTGATTATGTGTCTAAATGGGTGGAGGCTGAGGCAACAATAAAAAATGATGCTAGGGTGGTGACAAAGTTTTTACAAAAAAATATCTTTTCTAGATTTGGAACCCCTAGAGCAATCATTAGTGATGAAGGTACCCATTTTTGCAACCAAGTTTTCTCCAAATTGCTTAAAAAATATGGAGTCAAGCATAAAGTAGCCACAGCCTACCATCCCCAAACTAATGGTCAAGCTGAGTTATCTAATAGGGAAATCAAAAGGATCTTGGAAAAGATGGTCAACCCAAACAGGAAGGATTGGTCCTCACATCTGGATGAGGCCTTATGGGCTTATAGGACTGCATTCAAAACCCTTTTGGGGATGTCCCCATATTAATTGGTGTATGGAAAGGCTTGCCATTTGCCCCTGGAGTTGCAACACAAAGCTTAATAGGTAGTTAAAAAATTGAATTTTGATCTTCAGTCTGCTGGAGCAGCTCGCATGCTGCAGCTTAATGAACTAGAAGAACACAGGCTGTTTTCCTATGAAAATGCTGAAGCATACAAGGTAAAAACCAAAGATTGGCATGACAAAAAGATCCATCACAGATTATTTCATGAAGGAGAGCAGGTCCTGTTGTTCAATTCAAGCTGAAACTTTTCCCGGGCAAGTTGAAGTTGAAACACCCCCCTTGGGCATTACCTCGTAACACGTGCGGCAATAAATAAAAAATTCTATTTGCTGGTTGCTTTTGGAAAATTTATTTATTTTAAGTCGGAAAACACTAGTGTAAAAATTTTTCTTCTGCGAGGACACTGTGTAAAACCAAGATACATATATTAATCGGTAATATCATATTCATAACAAGAATCTTCACGACATACACATTTGCACTAGAAGTTTCAATTTTCAAAAGAGAAAAGTTAAACCAAAGACTCCTAAGCTGGTCTCCTAACAAGACATTTATTAGAAAGACCCCCATGGTCGTTCCCATGATTGAACAACTCTTCAAGCATCTAGATTTAAGTCTTCGAGTGACTTAGAGAACTCATCCGCATCATCGGTACTAGTATCCTAAGGTACAACGACAAATACCAGAAGAAAACCTGATATATTTGTAAGGGTGAGATGCCAATATATGATTTTATAACGATAATCACATGCACGGCATACAAGATTAGCACATAGACATATATAGCCACAACAACATAAGATACTCATAACTAAACAAGTAGTTTATCACTGGGTCTCATACCCGATCATCGTCATTTTTTTAAAAAATATGCATGACACTTCAATGTTCATCGTCTAACTTTCATACATAATCTCCGGAGATCCCAATACCATATAAATGAGCTGATCAATCTCGATTGCCAAATAAGGCACAACGTATTACCATAGGCACACTGTCCAACACAAGGCACAGTGATCAACGTATATGGGTTTTCATTGTCCACCAGGGCACAAATGAAACAACATAGCCTGAAATATCTTACCCTGCAAGGCATTTAGACATACAACGTGGCATGGAATACCTTAATTATCAAGGAACCATACATAACAATGTGGGCACGTCTACCAATGAATGCATATAAAACATTTTGTTCTCATTATTTTTCTTTGTGTTCATTCTTCTTTTGTCTAAGCTCAAGATGGCTTACGACTATTCGTAATTTTCAGCATGTTAGATTTTTCAACGTTAACACAGGACGCGAAGTTTGAGTGCTCAGTCACAACACCTTAGACCTTGCAATGAGTCTTAGGTTTGTGGTGATAGAAAACAACATTCAACTTTAACAACGTAACCCACAACGTGGATAGGACAAAGTCCATAACAACGTAACACGGATCAAAGATCTTCATGCTTATATTAAATAACACTAGTATTATGACGTCTCTGATACTAGGTTCGCGTTTCAACGTTAACACTGTTTTCGTTCTGCAAAAAGAAAATCCTAAACAAAGTCTCTGCAACTTATCTAAGTTGTCGGAAATCACACCGTTTAGTAAAACTCGTTTACGGAAAATCCTTTGTAAAATCATCAATTACTTGAAATCTATTTCTGAAAATTTTATGTTTAAAAAAGGGAGTCCCTTAAGGCTCAGTCTTGGTTTAAAACACGTACTGCCATTTTGGAATTCCTTGCCGTAAATACTTTTCCAAATTACTGTCGTCTAGCATTTTTAAAGTCATTTAAGCCAATTCTTAAACTTTTCCACTTAAATATTTTTCTAAAATCATAATTAAGTTATTTTCGAAGATTAATTTCATAAAATAACATTTTATATTATTACGGAATTTCTTACGTAAAAATTACAACAACAACAACAACAACAACAACCAAGCCTTATCCCACTAGGTGGGGTCGGCTACATGGATCATACGGCGCCATAATGTTCTATCATGAATCATGTTAACAGTTAAATCATTGGCCTCCAAATCTTTCTTAATAGTTTCTCCTATAGTTTTTCTTGGCCTACCTCTACCTCTAGCTATTGGATTGCCCTCCACTTGATCTACTCTCTTTACTACAGAATCTAAAGGTCTCCTCCATACATGCCCAAACCACCTAAGTCGAGATTCAACCATCTTTTCTACAATAGGTGCTACCTCAACTCTCTCTCTAATGCTATCATTCCTAATCCTATCACGTCTAGTTTTTCCGCTCATCCAGCGCAACATTCTCATCTCTGCTATATTGATTTTACTCTCGTGTTGACTTTTTACCGCCCAACACTCCGTCCCATACAACATCGCCGGTCTAATAGCTGTACGGTAAAATTTTCCCTTTAGCTTAAGAGGTACCTTTTTATCACACAAAAAACCCGAAGCCTTCCTCCATTTTGACCACCCTGATTGAATCCGATGGTTTACATCTCCCTCAATTTCTCCGTCATTTTGTATAATAGACCCAAGATATTTAAACCGAGTGACTTGTGGTATGTTGTGGTCTCCAACTTTCACCTCTAAGCTAGAGGTGTTTCGCCTTTTGCTAAACTTACATTCCATATACTCCGTCTTGCTTCTACTCAAGCGGAAGCCATGTGCTTCTAAAGCTTGTCTCCAAGTCTCCAACCTTCCATTTATATCATCTCTCGACTCTCCAACTAGGACTATATCGTCTGCGAAAAGCATGCATCGCGGTGCTGGCTCTTGAATGTGCTCCGTAAGTACATCCAAGACCAAGGTAAAAAGATAGGGGCTTAAAGCTGACCCCTGGTGCAGACCTATGGTTATTGGGAAATCTTCTGTGGCTCCACCCTGCGTTCTCACACTAGTCGTGGCCCCCTCATACATATCCTTGATAGCTCGAATATAGGCAATCCGAACACCTTTCTTTTCTAGGGCTTTCCACAAAACCTCTCTTGGCACCCTATCATACGCTTTCTCCAAATCAATGAAAGCCATGTGTAAATCTTTTTGATCCCTTCGATATTGTTCCATCACTCGTCGTAGCAAGTAAATTGCTTCCATGGTCGACCTCCCGGGCATAAAACCAAATTGGTTGTCAGTGATTTTTGTTTCTTTTCTTAGTCTTCGTTCAAGCACCCTTTCCCATAGCTTCATAGTATGACTCATAAGCTTAATCCCCCTATAATTTGCGCAATTTTGTATATCTCCCTTGTTCTTGTAAATCGGAACTAAAGTGCTTCTCCTCCATTCGTCCGACATTTTCTTTGACCTCATAATCTCGTTAAAAAACTTCGTGAGCCAACTAATGCCTCTATTTCCTAGACTCTTCCATACCTCCACAGGTATAATGTCCGGTCCAACTGCCTTGCCATTATCCATCCTTCTCAAAGCTTCTTTTACCTCATGCTCTTGGATTCTACGATAAAAAGTGTAATTTTGGTCCTCCTCTCTGATGTCAAGCACCTGTGAGCATGATAAAACTTCAAATCCTTCATTAAATAACTTGTGGAAATAATTCTTCCATCTATCTTTAATATCTTGTTCCTTAACCAAAACTTTACCTTCTTCATCCTTAATACACTTCACTTGGTCCAAGTCTCTTGTCTTTCTTTCCCTATTTTTAGCAAGCCTATAAATAGATTTCTCACCATCTTTGGTGCCTAAGGATTGGTACAACCCGTCAAAAGCTTTAGTTCTAGCTTCGCTCACTGCCTTCTTGGTCTCTTTTTTGGCCACCTTATAATTTTCCCAATTTTCAGCATTTCTACATAAAGACCAAGCTTTAAAACATTCCCTTTTAACCCGAACCTTAGCTTGCACGCTTTCATCCCACCACCAGGATTCTTTACCCTTAGGTCCGAATCCTCTTGATTCACCAAGCGTCTCTATAGCTACCTTCCTAATCCCCTTGGCCATCTTGTCCCACATATCATTTGCACTTCCGTTTGCCTCCCAAAACCCTCCCTCCAAAACCTTGTGTTGGAAGATCCTTTGTTTTTCACCCTTCAGTTGCCACCACTTGATCCTTGAAACCTTTTCGTGGCCTCTTCTCTTCACACTCCTTTTAACTCTTACATCCATGACCAAGACTCTATGTTGGGTAGTCAAGCTCTCTCCAGGTATGACTTTACAGTCCAAGCAAATCTTTCTATCCGATCTCCTAATAAGAAAGAAATCTATTTGAGAGCTTGTCACCCCACTTTTGTACGTGATAAGATGCTCCTCACGTTTCCTAAAACACGTATTGGCTATAGTAAGATCGAAGGCAGATGAAAAGTCCAAAATAGACTTGCCCTCACCATTTACCTCCCCTAGGCCATATCCCCCATGAAAACCGTCGTAACCTCTAGGTGCCCTCCCTACATGCCCATTTAGATCACCTCCTAAGAAAATCTTTTCACCTAGCGGTATTTCCTGAATTAGGCCTTCTAAATCCTCCCAAAATTTTACCTTGAAGTGTTCTTCTAACCCTACCTGAGGTGCGTAAGCACTAATCACATTAAAGGTGTCTTGTTCCACTACAAATTTTAGGGCAATGATCCTATCTCCAACCCTTTTTACATCCACAATATCATTCTTCCAATATTTATCCACAATTATGCCCACCCCATTTCTCGATTTTACTTTGCCAGTGTACCAAAGCTTAAAACCCGAAGAGTCTAATTCCTTTGCCTTTTCTCCCACCCACTTAGTTTCTTGTAGGCACATGAAATTGATCCTCCTCCTAATCATAGTGTCAACTATTTCCATTGATTTACCTGTAAGTGTGCCTATATTCCAAGTTCCAAAGCGAATCCTACTCTCGTGAGCTAGCTTCTTTACCCACACTCGTTCACAAAAATGTGGGAACCCTTGCTTATTTTTCACTACATCCAGGCGGCGATGCAGCGGCCCTTGCTCTTTTGACACTGTACTCGAGCTATACAGTGCGTTGCTTCTGGGCAACGACCTAGCATTAGCATTATTACGTCGTTGATCCATGTCATAGAGATTCGACTAAGTTTTACGTTGGCTGTCGATGGCCTAACACAACCCTCTCCTTTTATCCGGGCTTGGGACCGGCTATGTTTATCTTTGTCACAAAGCACAACATAGCTCTTACGTAAAAATTAGCAGTACAAAAATAATTTCACGGTTACGTCCTCACCATGACTCATAATTCACTCTTACACTGATAAATCATTAAAATAATAATATTTTCCAATATTTTCTATTTTTTTCCAAATAATATTTTCCATCAATATTATATTCCAATATTTCACCGTTAAACATTGAATATAATTTATAAAGCTTCTTAAAGCTTTTATCTGGTTAATTGATTGGGCACTGACCACTATCAGACTTCTCAAACAACAATCAACAACAACATCATAGCATTATTCCCATGTAGATCTTGTATCACAACATCATAATATATAACCGCAGATAAACAATTTAATGCAGATAAACCATCGCAGATAAAATAACACAACTTAAACCAATTCAAAACAGACTAAACCAAATACCACAACCACAGACAAATATACAGACCAACAACAGATAGCACATGATTATAGGAAAAACTCCTCATGTATTCTCCCCTTACCTCTTGAAGATTCAAGCTTTGGTTTCACGAACGGTTTTCCGATTCGAATCCGGTTTCCTCTGTACAACTCAAGATAATCCACTAAGATTTATCCTTCAACAAATCATAACACAACAAGTTAAACAATGAAATAAAATCTCCTCTAACCTATATACTTAGGTTTGATCAACATAGGTTAATCAGGCTAGAGATGTCAAAATTTCACATACTCTTGGATCAATGATCCTTAAGCACTATGAAGACATAATCAATGATCATAAGTCAAGAACTTGAAGAAAATCCATCTAACTCACATGAGTTAGGTTTCGGCCTCTTTGAAAGAAAATAGATAGGGATTAATTTTGATTTCAAGTTTTTAGATCTAGCAAGCAGAAGTACTGCATAGACTAGATCAAGTGTTAAAGGATAGAAATTGAAACAAACATTCTTCCTCCTATTATACATAGGTTCGACCAAGCTTGGAAGAATAGGAAGGAATTTTTTTTTGATCTCATGCTTCTAAATATACAATATAGACATGATTACAAGATCATAGAAATTGGTTTCATGATCATAGGATTTTTCTACAATTTCCTAGAGATTTTACAAGATTCTAGATCTAGGAATTTAAAATGATGATCATGGCATAACCTTGTAAAATAAATGAAGATGAAGGCTTAGATAATTAAGGTGATGAGGTTTTACCTCTTGTAGATTGAAGAAATGAAGAAAATGATCAATGCAAGCTTGGTTCAAAATGAAAGCTTTTGAGACAGCTTTGAGGATGTGGTGGTTTTGTGAGTGTATCTCACGATATGCGCATCCAAAAATTATAAACTTTGGCTTGTTGGAAAGATAAGGGAAGGAAAAACTTTTATGTTGAAAGTTTTATTTGATTCAGATCAGAACAGGGGCATAAAGGGCATTCTTTCCACTATTCTCGTATGATGTTGAGAATTTTGGGCAGTTTTGGTAATTTGGGCATATCACCCAATATACGTATCCGTTTTTTATGATCGTTAGCTCGTTGGAAAGAAAAGATAAAGAGGAACAACTTTCATGTAGAAAGTTTTCTGAGTTTCAGCAAGGCAGAGAGTCATCGTTTCGGAGGGGTTTTCGTATTCTTATGATTTTTTGAAGCAAAGTGCAAATAGGAAGAAGATGAAGAAGATGAAGAGAATAAAATGGGGAAGAGGCTGTTGCGGTTTCAAGGGGTATAAATAGGGTAGATCTTAGGCTTTTTTTGGTTTTTAGGAATTGAATTAATGGGTTTTGTGATTATTTAATTAATATATGATTGACCATAGTTAATACTTAACTTAACTAGGGTTACTTTGCTAACTATGGTTAAAATCATGTGGTCAAGAATTCATGGGAGGTGTGGCTGATTTTAGACCACAAGAACTAACCTTGGTTCCTTAACCATGGTTAAAATTTAACTCAACATCGGTTAGGTTAAGCTTAGGGGTATTTTGGTCATTTCACTTGAAAATTTCCCGATCACTAGAATTTAAGGCCGGACTCTTTGTCCTCTCTGCTACATCAACCTCTCCTAATATCTCAGCTCCATAATCGACTTCATCGTTTATTTCACTTATCCCTCGCCTTAGGTTTTACGCGTTTTCTTAACGATTACACCCGAATAAAATAATAGTATTTCATTCCTAACGAATTTTTCCAAAATGTGGAAAATCGTCCGGGACAAAATATAAAACATAATGGTTTCATTCCCGAGTCGAAATTAGGGTTTCTGATCAGTAAAAACTGACTATCAGTGAAAACGCAGGAAACACAGACCTATTTTCGTCTGAATTTTCAGCCCAAAACTTCCTCGTAACCTTATAAAAATAAGTATGACATGGAAACGATATTAGAAAGCCGAAAAGTCGGGGTGTTACAGAAGTTAAGGTGGTCTGGTCGATTCAAAATAATGAAGGTCTATCCATATGGTGCTGTGGATCTGCTAGATGCTGAGAGTGGTAGAGAATTCAAAGTTAATGGCTAGAGAATCAAGCATTATTTTGGTGAGTCTTTAGACAGAATGAAGGTCACCACCTCTCTTGGTGACACTGAATGAGGCTGCAACAGGGTCAGACTGAGGACCTTATAAACCAAGCGCTCATGGGAGGCAGCCTACCAATAAATAGTATCTAATTTTGTTCAAGCATTACATAGCCAAGAAGTGAATAATGAGGCAGCAAAGGAGAAAAGAAATGAGTCCAAGCTACAACATAAGCAAAATACTGGGTTGCTTTGGAGCAATGCTACATCATGCTCCCAAATGCTAAGGACAGGAAGGGCAAATCTTTTGGATAGGGACTAACTCCTGACACAAGTACAAGGTGGGGGCCAGCTCAGGTTTTGTCCGTTTTGAAAATTGTAAGTTGGACAGTTTTTAAAATTATTTGAAATAGAATTCATGGGAGTGGGATATGGAGAGAGAAATTCACGGTTTCCATAACCATTCCCCAACCACACGATCTTTCTTTCTCTCTCCACTTTATTTCATTCTTTCCCACGCCTCACCACCCTCAGCACCCAATCCACCCCCTATCCTGACACATTAAATAGACCTCTCCTCTCGCTTCCACTCATCCACTACACTCAATAACCTCTCTTTCTTTTTCCTTCATTCTCGTAACCCTAAATCCAAACCCTCTTTCTTCAACTCACCCAAAACACCATGACAACAAAGAAAGGAGCCCGTGTGAAGCACCGTGCTGTAAAGAACGCCACACCCCCTTCCACTACTGAAAAGGAGCAGTTCACCACTTGGACCAGTGCTGAGGCCCAAGAAAAATTTGAAACGGAAATTCTAAAACGTAGCTTGCATCCATAAAAAGGTTTCAAATATGGAAAGGGCGTGAACTGGGGACTCTTGCCCGAGTTGGTGGAGGTGATTGAAGCTCATGACTAGAAGATTTTTGCTGCACATCCTGATGGCTTCTGCACCCAACTGGTGAGAGAGTTCTATGCAAATGTTGCTTCTGAGGCCCAAACCTTCGTGGTGATCAGAAGGGGAAAGGTGTCATTCTCTGCCAAGACCATCAATCTGCATTTGGGATTGGAAGAGGTGGAGAATGAGTACCAAGAAATCTTGAAGAGTGCTACAGAGAAGAGGCTACAGCAGATGAAGAAGGACTTGGCCTTTGATGGAGCAGAATGTATTCAGCAAGCTGAAGGCCAACTAAAGCTCCCAAGGTCCATGCTGCAGCCCCTGGCCAAAGTTTGGTATCATTTCCTCAGATACTCTCTCTCCCCCATTGCTCATCTAGAAACAATGGATAAAGAACGCTTGGTTCTACTCCACTGTATCATGAAAAAGAAGAAGATTAATGTGGGGGAGATAATCAAGAACCAGAGCTCCATCTGTTCCTGAAGCAAAAAGATAACCTGATGTTCCCCTTTCTAATCATTGATTTATGCCTGGAGCAAGGAGTGGAATACAATCCCTGAGAAAGGCTAGAGGCAAATTCAGTCCCCATAGATATGAATTGTATCTTGAGGATGTATTCCAATTTAGACAAAGATGGTGCTAATTCAAGCAAACTACCCAAATCAGGCACCCCAAAGCAACAGGATCGCTCTGGGATGCTAGAACAAAAAGTGGATCAATTGACCGATATGCTGCAACAACACATGCAGAAAGAAAGCTTCCTGGGAGTTTTGCTTCTGCTAGTACCAGTGAGAGAAGCAGACTATCAATCCCAACAATTGGAAACTTGAAACACCCATTCCCAAGTTCCCGAATGAAATTCTGCCACCTGTGCAAGAGGATGACCCTATTCCCTATGAGAAAACTGTCCCTAACCCTACTGCCGAGAACCCTAAGAACAACAACAACCTCAACCTGCCAATAGCTCTGTCTCTGATGAAGGATGGATGGGCATTCCACCATCCCAGCAGCAAGAAGACATTGTGGCCTCCGAGCCCAAACAGAAAAAGCCTACCTCACAAAACTCCCAGCAGGATCGAGGGAGTGTGAAGAGACCCCGTGTTGCAGCCTCAGAGAGAGTTCCCTCCTCCGCTCTTGTTGCAGCATAGACAACCCCCCAGCTCCCAAGCAAATAAAGAGTACCAAGGCAGCTGTTGAAAAGAGGAGCCCAATCATGAAGATATCTACTAAAATTGCTGAATTGAGGGAAGAAGAGGAGGATGAACTTCCTCTTTCCAAGAAAGCAAAATTCGCTGCACAAAATACTGCATCCAAAATCAAAATGGAGAAGGTTACAACATTGAGGGAGGAAGAGGCAAAGACTGCTACAACAGAAGAAGCTGAAAATGTAGAAGAAGCCGAGGTAGAGGAGGGAGCTAAAGAAGGAACTGAAGAAGAAGGAGTAAGAGAAGAGGAGGAAGAGAAAGAAGAAAAGAAAGATGTGCAAGTCACTGGAGCAACACCAGGAAAGGTGCCTTCCACCAAGAGTGAAGGTACCCAGAAAAGTTCGCGCGTTAGAGCACTTTAGGCTTGAAATAGAGCCATAGAGGATGTTGTAGCTTGCTGTAGCATCCCATAACATGATGCATGCTGAACCTTCCACCCTGCCAGCTTTATGTTCTTTTTAATTATTTGCAAGTAGTGGTCACTAGGACCTTTCTTATCTGTTTTATGGTAGGGCCACTAGGGCCATAGTTGTTTTAATATTCTGTTTGATGTTTGGCCATGCATGAGCCCACCTCTTGATTCCATGTGATTAAGATTAAATGGAAATGGCCTCTGGCCCTATTTGCTGTGATTAATTCAAAACTCTTGGAATGAAACTCTTGCTGAATAACCTAATACAATAACTTGACAGTGGACATTAACTTTACTGTACCACTGATTAGGTTAGAGGACACATGTGCTGCAACATTAATAGATAAATGTGAGCCTGACTGACCAAAGAACAGTACACAATATACATCACTCTCATGCATTTTTTGTAACGCTTGCTTTGATTCTGTTTAATCTAGACATACATGGTTGCCCATAATTTATGCTTGAGGCATTTTTGTTGTTTTGTTTTTATTTTGGTCAAAGCCTAAACAGCCAACCCTCTCAATCTATATGTCCTTAGTGTACCCCTTTGAGCTATAGCCCTTTATTGTAAGAAACTAGCACATTACAAGCCCTTAACTAGAAAAACAAAGAATGCTTAAAAAGGTAGAGCTTAAGGATACTTTTTGTAGCTGGTTCTGAGATAAGTTTGGGGGTAGCTTGGGGACAAGCATCAACTCAAGTTTGGGGGTGCTATGCTGCAACAACTGTGCAACCTCCAGCAAGGTTATAAAACTAGGAGAGGGAAAAAGAAGTAAAATAGTAAGGAACTCAAAAGTGTACAATGTGAAGCTGCAATTTCCCATGTTGTGTCTAAAAAAAATTGAAAAATGTGAACAAAGAACAATGAAAAACCTGAATTCAATAATAATTTGTTCTTTGTTCTCAGTAAAAATAATAAGTTGTGGTCTTGGTGAGGAAATAAAGGAATTATTTGAACAAAAGGTGTGGATTGTGAAAGCAATTGGGAAGTTAGCGAAATAGAAAAGCATCCTTTAGCTATACTTTGTGATCAGCTACTTATCCAAATGTCTTAACCCCACCTGTCCTAAGCCAAGTTACAACCTTAAAAGACCTGTTACTGTGTGAAATTCTGTGTTGTTTGAATTCTGATAGAATCTTATCAAGTTTAGACCAGATATGCATGTGTGTGGTGAGAGTGAAATTCTGGTAAGAGGGTGAGAAACAGAACCAACTGTTCTAAGTGAAAGTGTTGCAGCATATGTTAATCTGACCTTGACCCAGTGTTGTAGTAACTGTTGATGTGTGCGGGATAGAAAGAGTACTTTGTTAGGAATGCAAGTGTGGATTTCTGAGCTAAAAAAAATTGAATGAAGAATCTGAGTGATCTATGCATGCCATTCATTAAATAGAATTCTGTTGTTTCTTATGTTTTTGTTAGCATTACTTGGGAACAAGCAATGATTTAAGTTTGGGGGTGTGATAACTCTTTGAATGAAGAGTTATTTAGCTCATTTTTACCATTAATTGTGGCTTTCTTTGAAGTTTTGATTCATGGTTATGGTAGGAAATACTAGTATGTAAATACTTGTCTGAAGCAATGGTAATATCAACTATTTGTTCTGTTATGCTTTATCATTGTCTCAAAATTCCGTGTCTATGCATGCAGTAACATTGCTGGAGCAAGGCTGAAGAATGAATAAATAAGCTCTTGGTTATTGCAGTAGGGACTACTTTCCAGTGGCTCTACACTAGAAGACAAAACTGATATGGACACATTTTCTCTCTCCTCAAAAGCGCTGAAACCTCTCAATCATGGAATCCCACGCGCCTAGGGATCAGATTTCCTACACTTTTGGAATTGGGCTAGGGTTGGATTAATATAATGTATTTTGTTGGCCCAAAATGGAAGAAAGAGAATATGGTACTATATAAGCATTTAGGGCAACCCTAGAAAGGACACACACATTACTTTATGATATAATATTCCTAGTCCTACCTTGGAGGCTGTGCTGCTCATCTTCAACCTCCAGCTGTTGTCTTTTTGTTTTTCTTCCATTGTAATGACTTCCCTTACATTTTTATATTTTGTTCTTTGTAAGCTCACCATGAGCTAAACATTTTAAGCTTTGGCTATGCTTATGTAATGACTGCTTAGCTGAATTTATGCAATGAATATGTTATGCATTTTCCTTTATTATGCGTATAATGTTGTTTAGTTAAGAGTGATCAACTTAATTAAATGTCAAGCTTGCTTGGCTTGGAAGAATTAAGTGGAAAGTGATAAAGGATAGGGGTTAAATCATTAATTGGAAAATTAAATGGTGTTTAATAGACCAGGAATAGTTATTCAAGTTCCTAAATTAGCTGGACCTTATTAAGAGGATGTTGTAATTAATCTGAATCTAGGAATAGAAAGCAGTTAATGAACATAATCCTTAAGTGTTGGAAAACACATTTTTATTTCTTGGAGTTAAATGTTGGAGCATAGTCAGAGCATAATACAGGCTAAGTTGGATTTATGATGCAGCATACCTAAAGCTATTTTTCTCCATATTTGACAACACTCTCTCTTTCTTGCTTGATTTATTTAGTTCAAATTTTAGCTCAAGGAAATATTTACTTTTACTTTTACCCACACACACACACAACAAGTTTTTGATTACCCACTCTAACTCCTAGAACATATAATCAGATTTATAATTTTATTATACCATTATAATCCATGTGGGAACGATATCTGAACTTACTTTCTATATTACTTGATGCGATTGTGTATACTTGCACAAGCTTAAAGACATCTGTTTTTGAGGCAACAACACTTATGAGCACGAGCGTGCTGGTGCATGAGCACGGCCCAGAAAGTGGATTTTCACTTTGAAAGCCCCATAAAAATTTCTAGGCAAACTTAGCAAACATAGAACATACATACAAACACTTAAGAGCTTCATACAAAAAACTGGGTGTTACAATTTCACCCCCTTATAAAAATTTCGTCCTTCAAAATTTCTACTCACCTCGATTGAAAAGGTGCGCATACGCTTCCACCATCTTGCTCTCCAGCTCCCATGTAGCCTCACTCCAAACAACTTTAACCAAAGGAATCTCCTTGCCTCTTAGCTACTTCAATCTCCGATCCTCAACTCGAAGGGGTAATACCTCAAAAGTCAAGTTCTCTTTTAACTGAATTGTATCGGGTACTATCAGATAGCTAGGATCATGAATGTACTTTCGAAGCTGGGATACATGAAAGACACTGTGAAGATTGGACAAGAATGGTGGTAAGGCTATTTGGTAGGCGACTTCGTCAACCCTTTTCAGAATTTGGTAAGGACCAATGAATCTAGGAGTAAGTTTCCTCTCTTTCATCACTCTACCGACCCCAGTTGTTCGGGTAACTCTCAAGAACACATGATCACCTTTCTGGAATTCGAGCGCATTCCTTCTTTTGTCATGGTAGCTCTTTGTCCTACTTTGTGCCACTTTCATCTTTTCCTGAATCATCCTTACTTTTTCTATGATTTCTTGCACTATCTCAGGTCCTAGCATAACACTATCACCAGGCTCATTCCAACACAAGGGTGTCCTACATCTCCTCCCACTACAAGAATTTTCGTTGTTTCCCAGGCCTATGGCCCTGGGAAATCCATAAAATCCATGGAAAAATACACATTTCTCAGGGATGACCCATGGATTCAGATCCCTCGGTTTTCAGCTGGTCGGAAACGTTTCCCACGGGTATGCCCTGGGAAATACCCCGCGGTCACACCCTTGGGAAATTTCTCACGGACTACTCCCTGGGAAAAGTTTCCCACGGAAAAATCCCTGGGAAACGTTTCCCACGAAATTTTCCCAAGGAAACATTTCCCAGGGTTTTAACCGTGGGAAACCTATGTATTTTTTTAATTAAAAAACTTTAATTTATAGCTTAATACTATCAGAATAGCAGAATATTCAACACTATCAGAATCAATGCAAAATAGGGTTCAACACTTCAGAGGAGCAACACTATCAGAATCAATGCAAAATACTCAACACATTAGAAGAATCAAATTCACTCCCTAGAATCAAAATTTTAGCATAGGGTTCAAAGGGACACTGACAGTATCATAGGGTTCAAAGGGAAACTCAATAGAAGTTCTAACCTGAGGTGCATGGCCGGTGGGAATAGGTGCTGCAGCCGCTGGCAGTGGCTCTACACGGTGGCCGGAGATGGCGCTGGACCAGGAGGAGGATGATGGACCGAAGGAGGTTGGGGCTCCGCCGTTCGCGTACAGGGACTGAAGGAGATGGAGGATCGCACGTACAGGGAGTGAAGGAAGGCGGGGGTTTCTAATTCCATATTTCCCACGGCCACAGCCCTGGGAAATGGCGCCTCAACATATTTCCCACGGCCACAGCCCTGGGAAACAGCGCCTCAACATATTTCCCACGGCCACAACCCTGGGAAACGGCGCCTCATGTAACATATTTCCCACGGCCACAGCCCCGGGAAACGGCGCCTCAACATATTTCCCACGGCCACAGCCCTGGGAAACGGCGCCTCATGTAACATATTTCCCACGGCCACAACCCTGGGAAACGGCGCCTCAACATATTTCCCACGGCCACGTTATTTTCTTGCGTCCCAAACCGTGTGAAATGGAAATCTTTTCCTAGGGCCTAACCCGTGGGAAACAGCTAAATCAGATACCCGTGGCCCAATCCATGGGAAAACAAACGGGAGCAGTTGGCGCCTCTGTTACCCAAGGCCCAACCCGTAGGAACCATAGCGAGAACTTTCCCAAGTCTTTAACCGTGGGAAACGTCAAAATTTCCTAGGGATTTTTTGCCCTGGGTAATATGCCTTGGGAAATAGCTTAAATTCTTGTAGTGTCCCATAAAGAGCCTCATAAGGTGCCATCCCAATACTGGATGGAAACTATTGTTGTAGGTGAACTCTATTAGGGGCAAAAACGTGTCCCAACTACCCCACTGTTCTAGTACACAAGCTCTACGCAAGTCCTCTAATGACTGGATGGTTCTCTCAGAATGACCGTCAATCTGTGGGTAATAAGCTGAACTTAGCCTAAGCTTTGTCCCTAAAGCCTCATGCAAACTATTCCAGAACCTAGAGCTAAATCTAGGGTCTCTATATGACACTGCTACAGGGTACACCATATAACCTAACTATCTCTTTGATGTACAAACTGGTCAACTTTTCTAAGGGGTAATCCATGTTCATGGGGATGAAATGGGCAGACTTAGTCAAGCTATCCATAACAACCCATATAGCTTCATAACCAACTGGAGTCCTAGGTAGTCCAGACACAGAATCCATCGCGATACCATCCCACTTCCATTCTGGGATACTTAAAGGCTGCAACTTCCCTGAAGGCTTTTGGTGTTCTATCTTAGCCATTTGGCACACTAAGCACACATAGAAAAACTCAGCCACATCCTTTTTCATCCTAGGCTACCAAAAATACGCTTAGTGGCACTTGGGTGCACACTCAGTTCACTCCTATGTCCTTCTTCAAGGATCAACTTCCTAAGCTCTGGAACATCTGGTATACAAACTCTATCCTGAAACCTCAAGACTTCATCACTTCCTTCCTTAAAACTAAGGTCTTTACCCTGAACAAGCAACTCCTCTGGTTTAAGAGATACTTATCCATCTTCTGGCCTTCTCTAATCCAATCCATCAAACTATTGGTAACCTTCAATGTTCCAAGCCTAAAACTCTTAGGGGTAACTTCCCAAGCTAAACTTAGATCTCTAAACTCCTTAATCAAATCCATCTCCCTAACCATCAAAGTGGAGACGTGCAAATTTTTCCTACTCAAAACATATGCCACCACATTGACCTTTCCACCACATTGGCCTTTCCTAGGTGGTAGGTCAACTCAAATTCATAGTCCTTAACAAACTCCTTCTGATCAAAGAGATACTTCAAACTCTTATGATCACTAAAGACCTCAAACCTTGCTCCATAAAGGTAATGCCTCCAGATCTTTAAGGCAAACACCACAACTCCTAATTCCAAATCATGGTTAGGGTAGTTCTTCTCATGGGTTTTCAACTGCTTAGAGGCATAGGCCACTACCTTACCATTCTGCATCAACACACCACCTAAACCTTGCTTAGAAGCATCGCAATAAACTATGAAAGGTTCACAAGGATCGGGCAAAACTAACACTGGTGCTGATGTCAACTTATCCTATAAGGTTCAGAAACTTTCCTCACACTTAGAGTCCCAGACAAAGAGATGTCCTTTTTTGGTGAGACGGGTCAAGGGTAAAGCTATCTTAGAGAAACCTTCTATGAACCTCCTATAACACCATGCTAAACCCAATAAACTCCTAATCTCAGTCACTGACTTTGGCGCTTCCCACTGAAGCACCGTCTCTACCTTAGTCGGGTTCACAACTATTCCACCTTTAGAGATGACATGTCCTAAGAAACTCACATCTTCTAGCCAAAACTCACATTTAGACAACTTAGTATACAACTGCTTCTCCTTAAGGGTCTGCAAGACAACCCTCAAGTGCTCCTCATGTTCTTCCTTGGTCTTGGAGTACGCTGAGATGTCATCTATGAAAACCACCACAAACTTATCCCAGTAAGGGTGAAAGGCCTTGTGCATATAATCCATGAACATAGCAGAATCATTAGTCATACCAAAGGGCATAACCAAATACTCATCGTGACCATAACGTGTTATAAACGTTGCCTTCGGGATGTCCTCAGACTTAACCCTAATATGATGGTATCCTGACCTCAAATCTATCTTAGAGAAGACACAAGCTTCTAACAACTGATCCATAAGGTCATAAATCCTAGGGAGGGGACACCTATTCTTAATGGTCACCTTGTTGAGCTGTTGATAGTCGACACACAACCTCATGCTACCATCTTTCTTCTTTACCAACAACACTGGCGCTCCTCATGGGGATACGCTAGACCTAATGAACTATTTTTGGATCAGGTCCTCTATCTGTTTCTTCAACTCAGCTAGCTCTAGAGGAGACATCCTATAAGGTGCTAGGATTTAGGGTCCCATTCCCGATACTAAGTGTAGGGTAAACTCCACATCTTTCTCTGGCGGCAAGTTATAAATAACCCCTAGAAACACTTCAGGAAATCCTCGCACAACAGGCACACTTCCAACATCAGGAGGGCTGTCTACTTCCAGGGAAGATAGCATCATGTAAACTTGGGCCTATTCCTTCATAGAAGCCTTAACTTGGTTGATAGAGAGAAATCTAGCATCCTTAGACTCCATTGGAGTTCCAAAAACTAAGGTTTTATCAAAGCAATTCAAAAGGATGTGGTTGGAAGATAACCAGTCCATGCCAAGAATAATATCAAGATGTTTTAAAGGTAAACAAACAAGATCAACAGTAAAGTTCCTACCATCAATTGTAATGAGACAATTCTTGCATGCACGTGAAGTGAGAACATGCTTATTTGTGGGTGTGGCAACAATTAAATCATAGTCAAGAAGGGTAACAGGTAATTTAAGACTCTCGACACAATCATGTGATATAAACGAGTGAGTCGCACCCAAATCATACCAGACATTTAAAGGAGTTCCATCAATTAAGCACATACCTTGGATCAAGTCCTCGGACTCGAAGGTCTCAGCTCCACTAAGAGTAAAGACTCTCCCAGTAGTCTTCAGTCGATTTGCCTGAGACTGTTGATTCTTGCTAGCACTTGGAGGTTCTGAATTTGCTCCTCCACACTCTCGACTGAAGTGGCCAGACTTGCCACACTTGAAACAAATGACATCAGTCTCCTTGCACCGTGTAGTGAAGTGATCCTACGCGCCGCACCTGATGGGTCTAGGAGCAGAAGAATTCTAACCCATGAACCTATCTGAAGAGAACTGTGGCTTCTTGCCACTCTGCTTGAAGTCCCGGGCGGTTGGAGCGAAGCGCTGCTTTCCCTTATCCTTCTGATATGTCTTCCTGCTGCCCTTGGTATCTTAACTTTTGTAACTCACCACTCTGGATTTGTATACATCTTCAAAGATCCTAAACTTGTTCATCGGAACTGGAAAGATGCGGATCTCCTGATAGCTGATCGATTGCTTGATCTCCGGGCGAAGACCATCCTCAAACTTTACACATTTGGAACGATCATCAGTCACAAACTGATACAATGTGTAATACCTAGAAAGCTCCTCGAACTTTGCAGCATACTCTCCCACAGACCTGTTTCACTGCTTCAGAGCTAAGAACTCCATCTCCTTCTTGTCGCGGATGTCTGTTGGAAAATACTTTTCCAAGAACTTGTCCCTGAAGGCATTCCAAGTGACTGTCGTACCCTCAGCCTCCATACGCTGGCACAATTCTCCCACCAATGCTCAGCCTCCTCTGTCAGCATGAAGGTCCCAAAGATGACCCTCCGAATGTCATTGCATCCCATAGCTCGGAAGATCTTCTCAATCTCCCTCATCCACAACAGAGCACCTTCGGGGTCATAAGCTCCCTTGAAAGACGGTGGATTGTTCCACTGGAACTTATCAAGACCCTGAAACTTAGCTGGTCCTCCATTGTTGTTGTAGTTCTGATTCTGCCCTATCGGATTGGCAAGGAGTGCTAAAGAGTCGGTGATAACCTGATCGTTTCTACCTCTTCTTGCCATAGGTTTCTATAAATGTCCAAGACAGTTACTACATACAGAGAATTTAAACAGGAAAAGCTATAGACTCCTAATGTTAAGCATTATTATCTATAATGAGTATAGACAATTCAAACAAGAGCACTGTAACACCCTGTTTTTCGTGTGCTTAATTATTAGTAAATGCATGCTTTAATGTATTTAATTGTGATAAAATCCAGAGGATGATTTTATTTTAAATAGAATCATTTTCTTGTGTTATTTTACTGTATGAAGTCACAGTAAAATTTTCGGTATAAAATTCAGACGAAAGTCGGTCTGGGTTTTCAAAGCCAGTACGAGTTTACTGAGCTAGAGACCTAATATTGACTCGTGAACGAGACGATTAGTGTTTTTTTTTATGTTTTGTGTGGGTTTGGAATGTTTTGAGAAATCTTGTTCGGGGCCGAATTTCCGAGTATTACCCGGGCGAATCGTCGGGAAATACGATCGGGAAATTCATCTGATGCATGTTGGAGCAGAGCAAAAATGGAGTAGATTGACTGATGTGAAGGCTATGACATAGGCATGTCCATGGCCATACCTTCCTTACACCAATCAAGTCAAATCACCATACTTTCTTACACACACCTTACCTACACCATACCTCCTTTCTTCTCAACCAAGTCAAGCTCTTCTCTCCCCTCCAATCTGCCCCAAAACTGACGCCCTCCCCCTCTCTTTTCCTTCTTCTATTTAAGTTTCAAAGTGTAACCATTTCACACTTTTGCTTCCTTTCACAAAAACACTTTTTACAACTATTCATCTTCTTCTTCACACAACTAAAGGTACCATTTTTACTAAGTTTTTCAAGTTGTGTTCTTCATCAAAGTTGTTCATATTGGTAAGGGTAATGTCCCTATACCATTTGTTTTTCAAGTTTTGGCTTTATTTTCATAGTTGATGTTTTTAGTTCATAATATGCTTTTAAACTTCAAAAAATTCTCAAAAATTGTAGAAAACTCCGATTGAGGTGAAACCAATTTCTATATTCTTATTTTTACTTCCTCTACAACATACTAAAATCTTGTGGAAAACAAAAATCTCGAACACCATTTTCTGTACTGGACAGAATCTATGTCTTTTGTGCCATATGAGTTTTGTTTCATCTTTGCTTGGTTAAGCTTGTGTTTGAGTGTTATTCCAACATGATCATGACTAAGAGCTCCTATGTACATAAGGATGCTAGGTTTAAGTGATTGGAAAAGTTTAGAAACTTTTATGTATTTTCATGAAAAAGTGAAAACTCTAAGTGTTTTGTTATATGTACTTTGAGGTTTTTCCAAAGTGATCATGGATTTGGGCTCCTTGATGTATAAGGATGCTAGATCCAAGAGATTGGAAAGTTTGAAAACCTCTAACCCTCATTTTTACTCAAGGCCGAATGGTAGTGTTTGTGGCCTAGGGTATTTGATTTTTTCATTTTTCCAAAATGATCAAGGTTTTAGGCTCCTTACTAGGTATGGATGCTAACCTAAAGAGATTGGAAAATTTAGAACATCCTAACCTATTTTAGAGGATGAAAACCGAAACCCTAAGTTGATGACTTAGTGGGATTCTTGATTCAAACTTGTTAAACTTTTGGTGTTTAAGAACTCCTAGCACTTAAGGATCATAAATCCATAAGTTGCATGATTTTTGGAAACCTTAATCCAAAACCATTGTTGAAAACCGAACCTATGCCTTGTGGCTTGTGTTCTTTGATTAAAAATCTAACCTATGGTTTCATGTGTGTAACCTTAGATTCGTTCTGCCATGGACGTTCGTGATCCTTAGTTTTCGTAGTCGGAACCCTTATCGTCTTTTGAGGTAAGAGGGGATTTCCGAAAGATATTCAATAACTGTATGCATGTGTGTATTTGATTAATTGTTTACTTGACTGTTATTGAGTTACTGGATTATCCGAAATGTTATGCTATTATATGAAGTTGAACTGTATCGTTATATATGTTGAGATGTATAACTGTGATGAACTGTGATATTGGCATTGAACTGTGAATATATATATGTGTACATACTGCTGTTGTTGTTTGAAGTTTGCTAAGCCGGACGTGTGTCTGTGCTCAATCATTAATAAGGATTAAAAACCTTAATAAGCTTTGAAGATGAAAGGATGGGTGTTCTTTTCCAAAAAGCTTGAATGTTTAAAAGTACTTGTTTTATGTGACAATATAGTTTTAGTGATTTCTAGAATGCAAGAGAAAAACCCTTTTCGAACTATGTGTTTTAAGTGAAAACTTTCGAAAACATTTTACAATATCCTATTGGGGATTTTCAAAGTTAAAAGTGTTTCAAAAACGTTTTATAAAGGATTTTCAAAAGAAAAGGTTTTCTCCCAAACGATTTAGAAACTTTCCGATAGCCAGCATAGGTTATCGAGGCTTTCGGTTTCGAAAACTGTTTTCGTCAAATGAAAGATAAGTACTAAAATAATAGGAATCTAGACGTGAGACGTCACCTCTAGTTTTCCATGCTTAGCACGTGATCTTGGATCAGTGTTAATTCGGGACCGTAAAGTCCTATTCGTAATGTTATGGACTTCAAGTCCAATTCGCGGAATCGAGGACAGTTCGTTCTGATTTCCGTTGTTGTGGGCTATTGTCCTTAGCATGATAAGTAAAACATGACTAAAAGTATATTGATTTCCATTACCACAAACCTTGACTGCAGCCACGGTCTAGGTGTTGGGATTGAGCATTCGGACTGTGTGTCCTATGTTTCTAAGTTTTCAAGTGATGGGGAAATAATGTTAAGTCATTAGCTTTGAGCTTTGACAGTGAAATATTTACACAAAGAAAAACCTTAAAAGGAAAGTTTTTATTCATATGCATTTCCCCTGGCAGACGTGCCTTTGCTTATTGAGGATACCCATAGGGTATCCGAGAGTCGATCACATTGCTAGCTGTTTCGTTAAGGGCATGTGGCGTTGTCCGACCAAGAGGCCTGGTGCATCGGGATGCGGTGGCAACAGCCCTGTGGGCAGAGCTTGACCAACTCTATCTTCTCCAGTGATAACATGGTGTTGTGATCTCATGAGATTAGGATAGAGCTTGATATTGAAGTGTCATGCACATTTTCGAAAACTGATTGTACGGGCTTGAGGACCCCTTGATATAACACTGTTATATTATGATGATTATGCATGCTTTAACTGTTGATCTGATTTCGTGTTGCATGTATCATGTATATGGTTGTTGTGGGATATATCTTATGACGGTATCTCACTCTTGCATGTCTGTATGTTCTTTTATTTTCCTCGTACCGGGTATGCGTATGCTTTAGATGGACCCTCTTGTCCCTCTTGTACCTGAGGTCACACGGACAGAGACTTTTGACGAGGCCGACAGGATTGGGAATTGGAGGATGGACGCGAATACGACTACGGCGACGTACCGAGGGCCAATCACTACTACTGAAGCTAATATACATGGAGAGTCTGTTAGGAGGATCCACTCGGTGGAATCCAGGAACGTGATTCTTCCACCTCCATGGTTGTACCTGAACACGCTACAGGAAGCCGGTCTACTTCACCCTCACGTTGAGCCTGCCGAGCCAGAAGAGGAGGAACCGATGGAGGAAGATCCTGAAGAAGATCCCGAAGAGGATCCTGAGGAGGAGCCTCATGAGCTGGTAGACGACTGGTGGGATGAGGAGCTCGAGGCGGGTTATCACCCTTTGGATATTGAGGAGGAGGATGTCCCGTTGGATGACGGAGGAGAGGTGATTGACCCGGAGCCGGAGACTTCTTCTTGTGGGAGCGTTTGTGGCCACTCCGAGTGTCGTAGGCAATGGTAGTGGTTGGAGGCTTTGTTTTGAGTGGTCCGTTAGTCTTGGCTTTTGAGCTTTTATTTTGAGTTTAGATTCCCAGATTCCCATTCCCGGTTGGTGTTTTATTTACCTTATCTTCTCAGTTATGTTTTCGTTTCTATTGGCCATATTGATTAAGGCCGTGGTGTAATGTTAAAACCTAAGACCTTTCGAGGCAATATTATATGTATGTATCTGTTGTCGTTTTCAAGTTGTGAGTCTCTTTACCTTTTACTTCTTTTCTTTAAAGAAAAAAAAATTAAGTACCTTTTTGGTAACCTTGTGTATGTTGAATAATCTTTTTCCGAAAGCGACCAGCATTTAAACGAGCATTTTTCCGCAAAAAGGGTAACCATGTGATGACCAAGTTAGGGTGTCACAAGCACACAGAAGACTTATAATAGACTCATACCACGGTCTGATAGGACAGACCTGCTTTGATACCACTAAATGTGACACCATCTACCCCACATGTATTTATTAAACATTTAAAAAAAGATATAAGATAAAAACATGCATTTATTTCATAAAATAAAAACTGGATAGAAAGTACCACATTGTAACAGCATCTCAAATCGGAAAATAATATAAGTCCAAAATAAAACATAACAAAACATAGCATAAAAGAAACCCAACCCCAATATCACATACAGAGCTGGTATAACCAATCAGGAAAACAGCACGGATAACAAACTAAAATTAAAACTGAAACTGGGAAATCTTAACTAAGAGTCGTGGCTCCTCAGAGTCACTCCTCGACTGGCCCCTCACCATCCTCTACATAAAATATACATGCCAAAACAACAATAGAGAAACGGGGAATAAGAACATATATATGAAACATAACGGCATGGAGATAGGAAGCAAGATGATCATGCATCATATAGACATAGCATATAATAACATATAACATACATTTATAACATATTCATGACAAATCAACCAATTCATACTTTGCGATGCAGCACTACTCCACTAATCCATTATGCATGTGGATCCAATCTATCGTAGGAAGGCAACTTCGGAGTTGCATATCCACATTGGCCAATAAGCACAAACGCCGACAGTTGACCAAACCATGGGTGAACCACCTTGGATAGCTGATGCACCGTACTCTAGGATGCGCCACCACGGGTGTACATGATTCATCTGAATCGCCGTGGACGGCCAGATCGCCATACTCTAGGACGACCTCCCCTATGTTGAGCTTCCCCCACTAACAATTCCAATACGTGAATGCATGAGCACAACAACATACAACGGGTATCCACCACCTCCCCTTGGGCCAATAAGCATCCAAGTTTCATCGTCATCAACACATTGACCCTTAAGAGTCAAGGCCCCCTTGGCCAATAAGCACCAAGGTTCAACTTTAACAACACCTCGACCAATAAGCATCGAGGCTACTTTGGCCAATAAGAACCAAAGCATAACGTGGGGTAACTCATTGGGCACTGGCTTAACCAACTTGTTATTCATAATTATCTTGTTAAGTCTTTGATTAACTTATATATCTTTATCTTTATTAGTTTGGTGTCTTACTTCATCTTTGCGGACAATTGGGGTGAAACACCCCTTATTTCCTTTAATTCATGTCTGTTCTGTTTGGGGGAGCACGGGCGTGCTGCCACTTAAGTGAAGCACGATCGTGCTTCCTGTTGTGCACGACTGTGCTGATGTAGCGCGACCAATTCAAATTTGAACTGGGAGCTCCCTGTTAAGCACGGTCGTGCTTACTGGAGCATGGCCATACTGTCTGGGCAGATTGGGTTATGTCACTTAGCCAAAAACTCCCTAAAACACTCATAATCAATCCTAGGGTCCTTGACTAAACCATTTGGCATATATCTCACCTCTCAACACTGATTTCATGTCTTATGAAAAAGTTTGGGGAATTAAGCCATTAATTTTAAGGTTTATTAATAAGCCCTAATTTAACCAATTAGAGTCTTATTAATGTTAACAATGTTAAACTTCTCATGTGTTCGTCCATGGAATGAATCACTCATACAATCAGACAACATTCATAACATAACACCATCAATTCAACAGTTTACTCATGGCATAAACATAATATCGAATTAAACAATTAATCATGGCACAAACGTCATTAAAGAATTCATGAGCAAGCATACCAAATATTCATGAACATACATGAACTCATAGCTGACAAAAAGTAAACAGTTAACAAATAATAGGGTTATGGGAACCCTTCATCTTACGCTACCCCCTTGCCTACATGTTCATACTATCATTTTCCCCATGTCTGATATGAAGATCTAACCCCTTTGCCAAGCGTAAGCAAACTGTCCCCGTTCCCTCGAGCAGGTCGATTAGTTTCCCAAGCCTTGGCCAACACAAAGGGTAACCGATTAATTCAAAATCACAAAAGGAAAAGGAATTAAACAGAGGGATAAACCGTTACCTTTCTAATGGCACTAGCACGTGACTTTCTCTCCTAAACTAGAGCAAGAACTTGGTAGGGTTCAAAGGAAGGGAAAGGGGAGAGGTTTCTGTCACACTAGGATTGCCCAAAGTGCCAAAATAGGGTTTACACTCGTAACCCTCGCACACCGACTCGTTTATATAGACTTAGACTAGAGCACGGTCGTGCTCCCTATTGAACACGGTCGTGCTTAACTTAAGCACGGGGTAGTGCTTAAGTCAGCACGGGCTCGCAGAAAGTGCGTCACGAATGCTCATTTCCGACACAGTCGTACTCCCCTTGAGCACGACCATGCTCGTGGCTCATTTAGCCACTGAGCACGCCTATGAGCACGGGCGTGCTGGTACATGAGCACGGCCGTGCTCATGCACCAGAAAGGGGATTTTCACTTTGAAAGCCCCACTTATCCCCATAAACACTTCTAAGGCAAACTTAACAAACATAGAACATACATACAAACACTTAAGAGCTTCATACGAAAAACAGGGTGTTACATTACAAACAATGTAGCTCCCGAGAAGGGTGTTACAACAGTCGTATACGATCTATGAATGATAATACAAATAAAGTCCTTTGACTTAGAAATTATACAATGTTAGATGTGTTAGATTCAATGACTTAGAGATTTTGATATATGACAAATACAATTTAATGTGTATGCAAGTGTTTTATTTTCAAATAGCAAAGACAGGTATCAAGCAGTATCAACAAGTTCAGTGAGCAATCAAAGGAGAATATTCAAGGAAGAACTTGGAAGAATCAAAGAGCAAAGATGAAGATCAAGGAATCATCAAGACAAGATCTTAAAGGAGAAATTAGATTTAAGTCTTAGATGATTTGTAAGAGATGAAATCTCTTATTCACAAAGCTCAATTAAAAAGATACACGAAGAAAATCAATTTTCATAACCTACATTAAAAGGAATAAGTTTTCGTTAATAAAAATGATTTTTGGAAATAAGAAGTAATCCAAAGCGTTCGTCCAACACTGAAGTAATCCAAAGCGCTCGTCCAACAAGTGACAGCAGCGCTCGTCCACTAGAATGATACAACCACTTGTCCACTGAAATCACACAAGCGCTCGTCTACTAAGGTGATAGAAGTGCTCGTCCACACAAGTCTTTGGACTTGCTAAGATCTTAATGAGAAGCTCCGTCCAATGACGTGGCATATGGAGCCTGTCTACCATATGTAGCTCGTCTACCATATAGAGTTCGTCTACCATATGGAGGCCGTCTACCATATGGAGCTCGTCTACTAAGTGGAGCTCGTCTACTAATTAGAGTTCATCCAATTACTTTGTGTTTTAGTACTCCCGTCTGCTGATGTGGCAATAAGGAGCTCGTCTACTAGTCCGTCCGAATGTAAAATCTTAATGGCTAGATGGATGCGGTTATTTTCAAGATGGACGAATTCTATAATAACTATCATAATCTTATTTCAAGAACATAATCAAGAAAACAGATTCTGTTAAATCAGATCCAAATCTGTTTTGATTGATCCTATCGACTATAACTTGTTTTCTATATAAAGAGGGATTAAAGGAACACTTTTACAATAATGCAATAACATATACGCATATCACAGTTTTATGAAATCAATTTGAGAAATCAATTGTGAAAATCATTCATCTTCTTTCTTGAGCTTGTTGTGAAAAGAGTGTTTCAATACTAATAAGTGCTTCAATTTGTTTATCTGACTATTGAGAGTTAGGAATCAACTTTTGTTTTACAATTTGATTGTAAAGAGAGAGGGAGTCTCTTTGAGTGATTAGGGTGAGGTATCCCTAAGGTTGGACATTGAGGCTCTTCACAAGAGTGTGGTATCTCGAGGTGAAGGAGTGCTCTGTGGTGTAAAGGTTTTTCAAGCTACCTGGCAAAGCTTATGTGTTAGTGTGTGAAATCCCACAGGTGGAGTGGGGACTGGATGTAGGTCACAGTGGTGGTGACTGAACCAGGATAACCCTGGTTGTGTGGTGTCTCTAAACTCAAACTCCTTACTTTCTGTTTATGATCAAGAACCTGCAATTTTGATGTTGAACCTGAATCTATTCTCTATCAAGACTGCATTTTGTTATTATTGAATGTTGAACCTGAATCTATTCTCTATTAATTCTGAATTAATCTTTCTTATCTTCATCATCTTCCAATTCAAGATTTTTTATAAACCCTTCATCGATTTTGTAAAAGATCCTGAGGCCACAAATCTACAACTCTGAAAAGAAAAGTTTTGTGAAAAGTTTTTAAGAGGGAAACTTTTTCTGAAAACTCAATTCACCCCCCCCCCCCCCCCCTCCTGAGTCGTTGAAGCCAAAACAACAATTGGCATCAGAGCTAAACTCTTAAGTTTGGCTTAATAGCTATAAGAGTATGGCTTATAATGACTGTTTAAATGAATGGGCTTCCCTTGCACGCCCTCCTGCCTTCAATGGATCTGAGTATATCTATTGGAAGGAAATGATGATAATCTTTCTTGAGGCAGCATGTGTTGACATATAGAATGCAGTAGAAAATGGACCATTTGTCCCCTCTACTGTAGATGCTAATGGTGCTCCAAGAAATAAGCCTAAAACTGAATGGAATGAGAATGATAAGAAAAGAGTTCAATATAATGCACGTGCTAAGAATATTATAACATCTGCTTTAAGCCGTGATGAGTTTTTCAGGGTTTCAAATTGCAAATCAGTAAAGAAGATGTGGGATACATTGCAAGTAACACATGAAGGAACCTCAGATGTCAAAAGAGCAAGAATGAACACCCTCACACATGAGTATGAGTTGTTCAGAATGAATCGAGGAGAACCTATGACTGAAATGCAAAAGAGATTCACACACATCGTAAATCAATTGTCTGGTCTTGGAAAAGGATTCTCCAATGAGGATCAAATTAATAAAGTAATGAGATGCTTGAGCAAGGAATGGCAACCTAAAGTCACTGCAATCTCAGAATCCAGAGACCTCTCATCAATGACCATTGCCACACTATTTGGAAAACTGCAAGAACATGAATTGGAGTTGAACAGACTGAATGAGAATGAAGAAACTGATAAAAGAAAGAAGGGATTGGCTCTGAAATCACAAGTTAGAGGAGTAGAAGACAGTGATGATGATGATTCAGAACCAGAGGCTGGATCTGAAGAAGAGATGGGAATGTTAGTTAGAAAATTCAAGAACTTTCTAAAGAAGAAAGAAAACTTCAAAAGAAAGTCATCCACTTTTCCAAAAAGAAATTTCAGCAAAGGTGACAGCTCTTCCAACAACATCACATACTATGAATGTGGAAAGATTGGCCACATGAAGCTTGACTGTCCAAAGCTACAAAAGAAGGACAAAACTGAAAAGTTTGACTCAAAGGACAAGAAGTCGAAAAAGCCAAGAAAGGCCTACATTGCTTGGGATGATAATGATGTAGATTCCACTGACGAATCTGAATCAGAGGAGGCAAACTTGTGCTTGATGGCCAGCAATCATAGTGATTCAGAAAGTGAAGTAAGTTCTAATTATCAACTTTTTTATGATGAATTACAAAATGCTTTTGAAGAACTTCATAAAAGAATCCGTTAGACTTGCTAGATTGCTAACTAAGTCTAAGAAAACCATCACATGCTTAGAGGAGAAAACTTCTATTTTAAACAAAGAGGTAGATCAATTAAAAACAGAAAATTGTGCATTAAAAGAAAAACTAGCTACTGTTTTAGATGCATCTATATGTAATAAATGTCCTAAGTTGGAGAAACATATAAGTCATTTGAATGGTGATTTATCTAGAATTTTAGTGATAAAGAAATCTTGAATGCATCTAGCTGTACATTGACTAAAGAGGTTGAAAAACTGAAAAATGACCTAGCAAGATTCACAAATGGCAGAGATAACTTGAATGCTTTATTAGGACAACAAAAATGTGTTTATGATAAGGCTGGAACAGGCTATAAACCGAAGATACATGAGAAATCTTTCGAGAAATTTTTTGCTGCACCTAAGCCATCAAACACACCATTTGTTAAATGCAATTTTTGTGCTAGAAAAGGTCACACAGCTTCTACATGTCATTACAGAAAATCTGCTTATAATGAGTCTAAGTATATATGGGTTCCTAAAGGAACTATTGCTGCAACTAACTCAAAAGGACCCAAACAGATTTGGGTACCTAAAGCAAAAACATGATTCTGTTTTGTAGGTGTGTTGGAAAGCCAAGAATGTGAAATGGTATCTTGACTGTGGCTGTTCCAAGCACATGACTGGAGACAAAAGCAATTTCATTTCCTTTACCCCTAAGTCGAGTGGTAGTGTTACCTATGGAGACAATAATAAAGGGAGGATACTTGCCATTGGCAACATTGGAAGTGACTCAACAACAATCATTGAGGATGTACTATATGTTGAGGGACTTAAACACAACCTATTAAGTATCAGTCAACTATGTGACAAAGGCTTCAAGATTCAATTGAGAAAACTCTCCTAGAAGAGAAACAGAACAATGAAGAAGATGAAAGCTTAAAGAACGAATCGCTGCAACAGGAGCAAACAGAACAACAGCCTGACCTACCAAAGGAATGGAGGATTGTCAAAAATCATCCAATTGATAACATTATTGGTGAAATTACAAAGGGGGTAACTACTAGACAATCTCGTAGAAATGTTTGTAATCATATGGCATTTGTGTCTCAAGTAGAATCTAAGAACATAGATGATGCTATAATTGATGAACATTGGATGATGGCTATGCAAGGTGAGTTAAACCAATTTGAAAGAAACCAAGTTTGGAAACTAGTGTCTAAACCCAAGAACTGTCAAGTAATAGCTACAAAATGGGTTTTTAGGAATAAACTAGATAGAAAAAGTACTAATGGAACTTGCCATTTACTAGGAAACTCATTAGTATCATGGTTCAGTAAGAAACAATCTAGTGTGGCTTTATCCACTGCGGAGGCTGAATATGTAGCAGCTGGTAGCTGTTGTGCACAGGTTTTATGGATGAAACAATAATTAGTTGATTATGGTGTGCAAATAAACCAAGTTCCTATTAGATGTGACAATACGAGTGCAATCAACTTAACTAAGAA
Organism: Sophora flavescens; assembly: GCA_030762895.1. Lineage (NCBI taxonomy): Eukaryota > Viridiplantae > Streptophyta > Magnoliopsida > Fabales > Fabaceae > Sophora > Sophora flavescens. The sequence continues at coordinate 142,609,935 of CM061062.1, forward strand.
TCCCATAATGCACTCTAGAAATAAACACATAGAAATCAGAAATCATTTCATTAGAGATCATATACAAAGTAGAGAAATTGAGATTGAATATGTTGATACAACTAAACAACTTGCAGATATTTTTACCAAGCCCTTGAACATGGAAAGCCTATTTTTCATTAGAAGAGAATTGGGCATAGTTGATCAATCCTATATCTAATCTCTAAAGAAACAAAATAAAAACAAAAGGGGAGGAAAATTAGATGGACGCACTTATTCTTTTGATTTTCCTGCACCTATCCCTCTATCACGAACAATTTTATATGCTATGTTTAAATGATTAAATGCTTACCTTCTTTATTGCTTTAAATATTTCTTTTCTTTCCATTTTTGATAATGCCCAAAGGGGGAGAAAAAAGTATGATATAGAGAAAGGGAATAATAACAAATTATAAATGAAAAAAAAGTATGATATAGAGAAAACGAATTATACATGCATATGTTGAGGGGGAGCTTAAAAGCTTACATGATTAATAAGGAGTAAATCATTCTGATATGTTAATATTTTTTTTCTCTGATATACTTCTGCTCTGATACCATGATATAAATCTGTCAAAAACACTTAATGTCTGCTACACTTATACACTGATCTTATAATTTGTTAAAAGGTTTGTCATAATAAAAAAAGGGGGAGATTGTTAGAGTCAATGACTTAGATATTTTGATATATGACAAATACAACTTAATGTGTATGCAAGTGTTTTAGTATCAAATAGCAAAGACAGGTATCAAGCAGAGATCAACAAGTTCAGAGAGCAATCAAAGGAGAATATTCAAGGAAGAACTTGGAGGAATCAAAGAGCAAAGACGAAGATCAAGGAATCATCAAGACAAGAGCTTAAAGGAGAAATTAGATTTAAGTCTTAGATGATTTGTAAGAGATGAAATCTCTTATTCACAAAGCTCAATTAAAAAGATGCATGAAATTTTCATAACCTGCATTAAAAGGAATAAGTTTTCGTTAATGAAAATGATTTTTGGAAATAAGAAGTAATCCAAAGCGCTCGTCCAACACTGAAGTAATCCAAAGCGCTCGTTCAAAAAGTGACAGAAGTGCTCGCCCACTAGAATGATACAAGCGCTCGTCCACTGAAATGACACAAGCGCTCGTCTACTAAGGTGACAGAAGCGCTCGTCCACACAAGTCTTTGGACTTGCTGAGATCTTAATGAGAAGGTCCGTCCAATGACGTGGCATATGGAGCCCGTCTACCATATGGAACTCATCTACTAAGTGGAGCTCGTCTACTAATTAGAGCTCGTCTGATTACTTTGTGTTTTAGTACTCCTGTCTGTTGACGTGGCAATAAGGAGCTCGTCTACTAGCCCGTCCGAATGTAAAATCTTAATGGCTAGATGGACGCGGTTATTTTTAAGATGGACGCAAATTCTATAAGAACTATCATAATCTTATTTCAAGAATGAGAATCAAGAAAACAAATTCTGTTAAATCAGATCCAAATCTGTTTTGATTGATCCCAACGACTATAACTTGTTTTCTATATAAAGAGGGATCAAAGGAACACTTTTACAATAATACAATAACATATACGCATATCACAGTTTTACGAAATCAATTTGAGAAATCAATTGTGAAAATCATTCATCATCTTTCTTGAGCTTGTTGTGAAAAGAGTGTTTCAATACTCATAAGTGCTTCAATTTGTTTATCTGACTATTCAGAGTTAGGAATCAACTTTTGTTTTACAATTTGATTGTAAAAAGAGAGGGAGTATCTATGAGTGATTAGGGGGAGGTATCCCTAAGGTTGAACATTGAGGCTCTTCACAAGAGTGTGGTATCTCGAGGTGAAGGAGTGCTCTGTGGTGTAAAGGTTTTTCAAGCTACCTGGCAAAGCTTGTGTGTTAGTGTGTGAAATCTGATGAGTGTGATTTCACATCATCTTTGTCTATCATTTCGCATGCATTTTCATGTAGTTTAGGCATATCTTTATTAGATTTTAGGTTAATTTTCCTTTGGAATGGGTAAGGCGGTTTTCGTGTGTTATTTTGCAGATATCAAGGGTAAAATGCTCAAGATCAACCATGATGGAGTTTGGATGAAGATAGGGCTTTAAAAGTGCAGAAAATGAGCCAAACAGAGTCCACCACGGCCTAGCCGTGATGCCCATCACAGCCATGATCGAGCAAAACTGAAAAACAACAAAGACTGAAGTCAGAGTCTGTCACGGCCTGGCCGTGATAGCCATCACGGCCGTGACCCAAAACCACCACAAGTCAGAGACCATCACGGCCACAGCCGTGATTCAGAACACGGCCATGAACAGAGGGCTCGCGACGCGAGCATAGACTCGCCACGCGAAAGACTGAATTGTTCCAGAAGTGCCAGAAACAGAGACCGTCACGGCCAGCCCGTGATGGCCATCACGGCCGTGACGCGCATTACTTGGACCTGAAGAAACCGAAATAGATCAGATTTTGAGTTGGTTTGGGACTCTAACTTCCCGATTTCTATAAATATGGACCAGGCAGATGCAGAATGATCATTCATGAATCATCTATCATATCTAGACTTGTACACAAGGACTTAGGCATAGATCTCTCTTCTCCTCTCCTATTCTCTTTTCTGATTTTCACTATGTTGTCAACCCAGCTTGTCATCTCCATGGCAAGACTGGAGTAGTAGTTTGTTTCTAGGGATTGGGGCTCTGCCCGAGTTTTGTAAATGTTGTTGATTTGATGTAAAATCGTTGTTGATTTCGTTATTGTTTTAGATCTGATTTCTAGTGCGTTAATCACTCGTAAATTCGGCAACCGCTTATTTGCGTGACGTAGACGTTCTAAGGAGGAACCTAGCGGTGAACTTAGGATTTCTAGGGTGTTTAACTCGTAAAATTCGGCGGCCACTGGTTTGTGAGAGGTGGATGATCTAAGGAGGAACCTAGCGGTGAACTTAGGTTATTTGCATGACTTAGACATTATAAGGAGGAACCTAGCGGTGAACTTAGGTGTCGGACCTATAGAAGTCAGACTTGGGACTGAAATCACGAGAGTTAGAAGCCGTCCCTCGAGGAGCAACGAGTTGTCACGGAACGCAAAGGGTCCAATCTGGGATCGACTACCACGAGAGTAGGGGTCGGGTCAATTAGGCACGGCTTTTATAACCCGAGAGGGAGCTTAAGCTATCAGAGGATAAACTCGCCTTCAAGGCAATTTCGGTAATCAACAAAGGTAAATCAGATTAGCAACATAAACAGCCTCAAAGGTAACCCAAATCCCTAGGAATCCATTTAGATCAAAACCCCAAAAACATTTATTTTCTGTTTTAATTGATTCTGTCTGTTTATCTCTCAATTCAAACCTTTTTCAAAAATCCTTTTTACAAAGTCCAGATCTGATCGATTCGAAAACCGATTGCGATTCGAGAACACAGTCTCTGTGGGTTCGATATCTTTTATTACTTGACGACAGTCCGGTACACTTGCCGGAATCGCACGAGCGTCGTCGCGCGTCGACTTACGCCACATCAAGTTTTTGGCGCCATTGCCGGGGACTGTGCCTTTTCGAATTTCAATTAGTTTTTAAATTGATTTTTCTGGACCCTTTTCTTTTTATTTGATTTTTATTTCTGAAATATTAAAACAAAATCAAAAAATCAAAAAATTCTTTTCCTTCTATTGTATCCATCTGTGTGTTATATGCAAAGATCCCTAAGTCTTGGGAGCCTTAGTGACATTGATCCGGAGATCGAGAGGACCTTCCACAGACGTAGAAGACTACAAAGAGAGGGAGAAAGGTTGAGTCCCGTTCCACTCATGGCGAATCAACCGGATACAAAACCTTTGAAGGACTACGCAGCCCCAAATGCGAGAGGCTTGCGAACTGGGATTGCAAGGCCAGAGATTGAGGCGGAGAACTACACTATACCGCCCATGCTAATCAACATGATTAGGCAACATCAATTCGGAGGATTGCCTTCGGAGGACCCGACCGATCATATAGAAACATTCTTAGAGTTCACCGACGCAATCAGGATTAATGGAGCCTCGGTCGATGTTGTGCGTTTGAGACTGTTCCCCTCATCTCTCACTGGAAAGGCGAAGGCCTGGCTTAAGCAAATTCCCGCTAACACCTTGACTACTTGGGACCAATTGGAGTAGGCGTTCTTGGAGAAATTCTTCCCTCCATCCAAGACGGCCTACATAAGAACCCAGATCACCGGCTTCTTCCAAAAAGATGGAGAATCATTATCGGAAGCTTGGGATCGATACAAGGGACTGCTGGAGTCGTGCCCACATCACGGACTCGAGAGGTGGTTAATAGTGCACACCTTCTATAACGGATTGGACTACTCTTCGAAGGTGTCACTAGATTCTGCAGCCGGTGGAGCGTTTATGAATAGGCCTCTCACTGAGGCATTCAACATCATCGAGAATGTCGCCACCAACTACCACCAATGGGGATCCGAAAGAGGTAATAATCCGAACAAGATTTCGGGGGGTAAGTTTGAGGTAAATAGCACAGATCTTATTATGTCAAAGATAGACTCACTTAATAAACGTTTTGATCGGCTTGAAAGAGCTAATGTGAGTGCATTAGGTGCTACTAACCTTGTTTGTGAGATTTGTAGAATGCAGGGACATGACATGATGGAATGCCCACATGGATCCGGCGCTTCGGGTGAACAAGTGAACTCTTGTCACAACTTCTACGATACGAACCCGAAGCTGCCCAACTATGCTCCCCCAAATCCCTACAACCAAAGAAGGAACAACCCTTACCTCTCCTACGGCAACTACAGCAACACGCTCAACCATGAGTTCCAAGAGAGTCAAGGTAATAAGAGAGCAGCATCGGGGTATCCTCGGGTACAAAGATCTAAACTCGAGACTTTATTTGAAAGTTTTGTTGAAACTCAGACAAAACAGAATGAGGAGTTTAGACAACAAGGAAGGGCAGTGAGTGAAGCAATAAAGGAGCTAGCATCTAAGGTAGACAACTTAGCAACTCATAACAAGATGCTAGAAACCCAGATTGCCCAACAAGCCAGTACGTACTCGAGACCTAAGGGTGCATTCCCGGGGCAACCCGAAGCAAATCCCAATGAGCATTGCAATGCCATACACTTAAGGGATGATAAGCTTGGGGTGGGGGTAGCTGAAATGGAGGTGGAACCGGAGGAAGACATGAGCGAAAAAGAAGAGCCAGAACCGAAATACGTCCCTCCACCACCGTACCAACCCCCGATACCTTTCCCACAAAGGTTGGTCAGGAAAAAGCAAGTAGATGTAGAGACTAAAATGCCTACTAAACTGAAAGACCCAGGTAGTTTCTCCATCTCTTGCTCGATTGAACAAGTGCACATTGACCAAGCCTTATGTGACTTAGGGGCTAGCGCGAGCTTGATGTCCCTCACTATCATGGAAAGGTTGGGAAGCAAAGAGTTGAGACCATTCAAATTCTCCTTACAATTTGCGGATGGCTCAACTAGGACTCCTCTAGGCATACTAGAGAATGTTCCTGTAAAGGTAGGGAAATTCTTCATCCCTACCGACTTCCTGGTATTGGATATGAAAAGGAATTCTAAATTCCCCATCATTTTAGGAAGGCCATTATTGGCAACCGCTGGAGCAGTAATAGACGTAAGGAATGGTAAACTCTCTCTAAATGTAGAGGAAGGTAGGGTAAATTTTCAGTTGACTAACTCTTGTAACAACCCTCCTTTTGAGAGCCATGTGTGCAGAATTGATGTAACGTCTCCAGTGGTAAAAGAAGAGCTGAACATGGAAGCAACTCCGAAGATATGCATGTCTAATGATGCACCCAGCAGTGAAGGAATTGGAGTTGCTGTCCATACTGAAACAAAACTTCCGCCGGGAGGAAGGAAGGCTAGGAAGCTCCGAGAGAAAAGAGCGAAGCGGAAGCATTATTGGCCGTATGAGCAGAAACGGCTTTTTGAAGGAGTTCCTTGGAAGAGAAGTGTTCCTGCACTTCTACGCCCAGCCGACCCCGGTTGATTTAAGGAAGTATGGTCAAGCTTAAGACCATAAATAAGCGCTTCTTGGGAGGCAACCCAAGTTTTCTTTCCCTTTTCCTTTTGTTTGCTTTTGAATTCACCTCTTGAATAATTTGAGAAGATCAAGAGGCAAAAATATCATTAATAGGTTTATCTAGTGTTTTCAGGTTGAAAAGGGAAGAAGAGCAGAGAAAAATAAAGTCAGAAGCCATCACGCCCTGGCCGTGACAGTGGTCACGGCCGTGATAAGCTATACAAGAACACAAAGGATCACGGCCTAGCCGTGACAACCATCACGGGCGTGATGAGTAGGATGCCAAGATCAGAGAGCATCACGGCCTAGCCGTGATGTAGATCACGGCCGTGACAGGGCAACTCCTGAGGACAGAATTGATCACGGCCTAGCCGTGATGAGCCTCACGGCCGTGATACTATTTCCACCCAAGTTTTGACTGGAATGTGAGCCAACACCCGCTACCGATTCGGTAAGTTGTTCCATTTTTCTCCTCTCTCTGACTTGATTATTTACATTGGAGACAATGTAAGTAATCAAGCTTGGGGTAGGGGTATTTATTTTTGCATTTGCATTGTTGCATTCATATTGCATTCACATAGGCATAGATTGGTATGATCACATTCTCTAGATTGCCCCTCACTTAGAACATGCATCCGATTGTGAGAACTTGGAGCCAAATGAATTGAGATAGTGAATTTTCGAACCCAATTTTTTATTATTCTTGTGATATGGCTAAAAATAAAAATTCTTGAGATAGTCATTTGATAGTTGATAATTAGCATGTGGTTCCTTAGACTTGTGTACCTCACTGATTTTTGAACTACTAAATGTAAGATTTTGAGCCAAAAAGGGGGTATCCACTAAATCTACCCCATTTCTTGTGATATAGTGAATTAATTCCTCTTGGACTGTATTCTCTAGAACTTGACTTGAAACCATTTCGAAACTTAAAAATTTTTTAAAACATTTTTGGAAATGATTGAGGTACTAGGTATTTTTCCGGCCTCCCGAGCTTTGAATGTTTAAATGCTACCCCTTAGTTGCCCAATTGTGAGCCTAAAGATAAAATACTTTTCTTGGTACCTTGAATTACTTTGATAAATAATGCTTGGTAAGGCACCTTTTAAAGTATTACAAAAAGGGTAAAAAGGGTAGTTTGAAAAAGAATGGGATGAAAATATTTCTCTTGAGCTAGAAAAATCTCCCCTTCTCCAAATAAATAAAAATGAAATAAACAAAAAAAAATGGAGAAGGGGATGACAAAAGAAAGTGAGAAATGAAAATGAAAATAAAAAAAAATGAGGAAAGAAAGGTGGAGAAGTGAATCAAAGCCCCTGAAAGGTATTTTAGAAGGTGTCATGCTTTGCAATGTTTGATAATTTGTTTAGCCTTCTTGAAATTCCCTTTCCTTGGTTTTCCCACCTAACAATTAATCCCATGGCCACATTACAACCAAAGTAAAAGACCTCTTGATTCTTAAGTGTTTTCATAAATAAAGTAGAGATTTGGTTAATAGTCAAGCCTATGGTAGAATACTTTCCTTGAGGAAATGGAGTGAATTGTCATATACCCTAAAACACTTGAGTGAGGTGAGATGAGTGCCCAAATCAGTGAGGACATGAACTTGAAGAACCTAAGCTTCTAATTGGACTTGAACTTGATTATCTCTTGAGTACTTATTAAATATGCCTGTCACTTGGATTAGCTTCTAGGGTTCTTGGTTCACTATCCATGCTTTGATTGATATATCTTATGGCCTGAGTAATTGCTTGAGGACAAGCAAAGTTTTAAGCTTGGGGTGATTTGATGAGTGTGATTTCACATCATCTTTGTCTATCATTTCGCATGCATTTTCATGTAGTTTAGGCATATCTTTATTAGATTTTAGGTTAATTTTCCTTTGGAACGGGTAAGGCGGTTTTCGTGTGTTGTTTTGCAGATATCAAGGGTAAAATGCTCAAGATCAACCATGATGGAGTTTGGATGAAGATAGGGCTTTAAAAGTGCAGAAAATGAGTCAAACAGAGTCCACCACGGCCTAGCCGTGATGCCCATCACGGCCATGATCGAGCAAAACTGAAAAAGAACAAAGACTGAAGTCAGAGTCTGTCACGGCCGTGACCCAAAACCACCACAAGTCAGAGACCATCACGACCACAGCCATGATTCAGAACACGGCCATGAACAGAGGGCTCGCGACGCGAGCATAGACTCGCCACGCGAAAGACTGAATTGTTCCAGAAGTGCCAGAAACAGAGACCGTCACGACCAGCCCGTGATGGCCATCACGGCCGTGACGCGCATTACTTGGACCTGAAGAAACCGAAATAGATCAGATTTTGAGTTGGTTTGGGACTCTAACTTCCCGATTTCTATAAATATGGACCAGGCAGATGCAGAATGATCATTCATGAATCATCTATCATATCTAGACTTGTACACAAGGACTTAGGCATAGATCTCTCTTCTCCTCTCCTATTCTCTTTTCTGATTTTCACTATGTTGTCAACCCAGCTTGTCATCTCCATGGCAAGACTGGAGTAGTAGTTTGTTTCTAGGGATTGGGGCTCTGCCCGAGTTTTGTAAATGTTGTTGATTTGATGTAAAATCGTTGTTGATTTCGTTATTGTTTTAGATCTGATTTCTAGTGCGTTAATCACTCGTAAATTTGGCAACCGCTTATTTGCGTGACGTAGACGTTCTAAGGAGGAACTTAGCGGTGAACTTAGGATTTCTAGGGTGTTTAACTCGTAAAATTCGGCGGCCACTGGTTTGTGAGAGGTGGATGATCTAAGGAGGAACCTAGCGGTGAACTTAGGTTATTTGCATGACTTAGACATTATAAGGAGGAACCTAGCGGTGAACTTAGGTGTCGGACCTATAGAAGTCAGACTTGGGACTGAAATCACGCGAGTTAGAAGCCGTCCCTCGAGGAGCAACGAGTTGTCACGGAACGCAAAGGGTCCAATCTGGGATCGACTACCACGAGAGTAGGGGTCGGGTCAATTGGGCACGGCTTTTGTAACCCGAGAGGGAGCTTAAGCTATCAGAGGATAAACTCGCCTTCAAGGCAATTTCGGTAATCAACAAAGGTAAATCAGATTAGCAACATAAACAGCCTCAAAGGTAACCCAAATCCCTAGGAATCCATTTAGATCAAAACCCCAAAAACATTTATTTTCTGTTTTAATTGATTCTGTCTGTTTATCTCTCAATTCAAACCTTTTTCAAAAATCCTTTTTACAAAGTCCAGATCTGATCGATTCGAAAACCGATTGCGATTCGAGAACACAGTCTCTGTGGGTTCGATATCTTTTATTACTTGACGGCAGTCCGGTACACTTGCCGGAATCGCACGAGCGTCGTCGCGCGTCGACTTACGCCACATCAAAATCCCACGGGTGGAGTGAGGACTGGATGTAGGTCACAGTGGTGGTGACTGAACCAGTATAAATCTGGTTGTGTGGTGTCTCTAAACTCAAACTCCTTACTTTCTGTTTATGATCAAGAACCTGCGATTTTGATGTTTAAAGTTTAAATATAATTTATGTTCTTGATCTGTATAAACTGTATTGAAACTTAAGTATGATTGTAATCAAGATTGCATTTTGTTATTATTGAATATTGAATATTGAACCTGAATCTATTCTCTATTATTTTTGAATTAATCTTTCTTATCTTCATCATCTTATAATTCAAGATTTTATATAAACCCTTCATCGATTTTGTAAAAGATCCTGAGGCCACAAATCTGTAACTCTGAAAAAGAAAAGTTTTGTAAAAAATTAAGAGGGAAATATTTTTTGAAAACTCAATTCACCCCCCTCTGGAGTCGTTGAAGCCAAAACAACAAGATGTACTTTAGTTGTGTAATAAGTGATAGAATACATGCAAGAGCTTATCAATAAGTAATAAAGAAAATTGTATAATACAAATAACCTATTATATTGTCTCCTTGTTTGGTGTCTAGGGGACATGTCCAACCGCTATCAATTATTAATTCCTTCCATTAGACTTTTTTTTTTGTTAATGTTGTCACGGCCACAAGCTAATGCCATCACATAACCTATCAGGAAGACATGATAAATTTTGAGGCATAAAAAAAATACCCAATCAAGGACCACTTAGCACCACAAATAAAAGAAAAGAAAAAGAAAAAGAAAGTAACAGGCCACACTATGCTACAATGGTTGTGGTATAAGGTCTCAAACCCTGTGCAAATTGCAAACCAAAATATGTTATAGCTAATGATGAGAAAACCACTTATCATAGAAAATCATTTCTGTCCAACAACTATAAGCAGAAGCCAAGAAGGGAATTTCAATAAAGAAGCCTACTATGGAGCAAGCAAGATTTCTTCCTCTTCAACCTCGACAGCCATGGAAGGAAAACTCTTAGGTGACTTGGCATGAAATAACATCATTCTCAAGCTTATATATATATATATATATATATATATATATATATATATATATATTCTCGTTTATTATCGGTGTGAAAACACTTTAACTTTCTACCAATTTCTCACTCTATACTAGCATGAAATTATTTGAATACATACAAACATTTGATCTTTTGTTTTGAAGGCATACACCCAAACCTTCCTAGAGTGATAATCAATAAAGTTAAAAAAGCATATGGCACCTCCATGAGTACTAGTGGTCATTGGGCCTTATAGTGGAAATAAGCTCTATGTTGCTTTCCAACTAAGAAGTGTGTACATGGTTTAAGAGACATATTTGTTCCTTTAAAACTCACCAATTTATCTCTTTTGGCTAGAATTTGAAACCCTTTCTCACTTATATGTTTGAGTTGTTTATGTCATATCTCGATTGAGGAGTATTCTCCAAGAGCATTAACACACCCATTATTGACTTTCGCTTCTATGAGATAACTAGTGCTTACTTTCTTGCCTAGGCTGTCACCATGAAACTTTGCGTTAGCTTCCATTTCCTACCCTTCAAATGTACTAGTATAGCCTTCTAGTCTGTAGTCCTTGCATATTAGATTGAGATGCATGTTAGGAACATGTCTCAAACTTTTTAAAGTTAGGTGAAAACCAATGTCTTTTTATAAGGAAACATCTCCTATTCCCACAATCTTGGAACTATTATATTTCACTATCCTTACATGACCAAAATTGTAACACCCTGTTTTTGCTATTTTTACCGTTTTGCTGTTTTTACTGTTTTTCAATTATCGATAGAATTTTAATTATTTGTAATTTTTATATTAAATCTAAAAAATTATTTTTAATAAAATAAAATCATAATTTTACTCTAACTTATGGTATAAGGTTAAGGTAAAAATTTAGGTTTAAAATTCAGATGAAACGCGGTCTGCGTTTTAACTGACAGTAAGATTTTACTGATTAGAAAACCTAATTTTGACCCGAGACCGAAACAGTTTAGATTTTTATTTTATTTCCAACCATAGTGGTTATTTTGAAAATTTTCAAAATAAATAGGTTATTATACGTTAGTCAAATGAATACTTGACGATCGGGGATCGACGGAATCTAGAACGGAGGTGCGGAGACAAAATCCGATGCTGGACAGATGAGAACAATGAGTCATTTGTGATGACTCAAGGGGGTGAGTCTTAGGGGTTAGTCACCATGCATTAAATCCATGTAATGGTGACTTAAATGTGAAAAGTCCAAAATACCCTTAAGCTTGCATTGTAATTTCAAGTGTGCCATGACAACATTTTACCTTATTCTCCTTAGCAACTCACGACCACCCCCCTTTAGATAGGCCATCTTCACTTCATTTTCTCCATTTGGCTTATGTTCTTAACACTTTCACACAAAAACTCCCAAGTTACTTACACTTGATTTGCAAAGGAAGTCTAAGTTGTTGTTGGTTCCTTCAAATTCTAAAGATAGATTCTTGTGATTCATGATCATACCTTCCTTTCCTTTCACAACTTTTCTTCATATGTCATGTTTTTACCAATTTCAAATTCCTATATCTATAACATCAAAAATCTCTAGAAAATCATAGAAAAATCCTTTTAGTGTGATTCCAATTTCTATGATCTTCATATGACTTCTATATTCTTCATCCAAGAGCTTGAAAAATTTAGAGATCCTTAGCCCTTTTATTTTGAGTTGGCCGAACCTATTTCAAACGACGTTCAGTCAAGTTTTAGGAATTTTGAATACATGGAAAGGAAATTTTAAAATCAGTGTTTTGAACATCTTAAAATGATTATTATAACCTAGGTGAGTAATAGATTTGAGGTGAAGAACCATATTTTCAAAAGTATGGCTTTTGGGCCTAAAACCAGTAAAAAGCGGCGAAACCGCCGTCAAACGTTTTTAAGGATTTTTGAGAAAACAATGACGTAGAGTTTGAAATTAGTATTTTAAAACTATAACATAATTATTCTAACTTAGGAAATTAAAGGATTTGATAAAAATGATTATGTTTGTGAAAATATAGAATTTAAGTTGAAATACAGTAAAAAGCGGTAAAACGGTATTTTAAGAGTTCGATGTTTTTCAAGAAACAGTTTTGAGGAATTTAGTACTTATGTACTTTGTTGAAATTTGATTTCAAAATGGGTTGGTTTTAACCAAAGGTTTTGGGTTTTAATACAAAAGATAATTTTAGTCATTAAAACTAGTATTTCAAGTAAATGGTGAGCCTAAGTCGAGGATGACTTAGTGAAAATATGAATTTAATAATATACGACTTATGGTGAAGCAAAACCATTTGTTGTAAAGTATGGATAATTCAATATCCATACCTCCATAAGATTTAATGGACTAAGAGTTATTTGATTTCTTGAAAGCCCAGAGAAAGGCTTAATTAGAAAAGTGCAAATAAATAAATTATTGGACCATCGATCCAATTTCATAATGTGTTACGACTTGTAAGCAAGTACCTTAAAATATCTTTACACGAATATGTCAAGTCTGTTTGAGAACCGTGGATCAGTGAAGGGCCGATGAATTGTAATCGAGAATATCGTCCATCAGGGATTGACAGCAAGTGGATTCTGGTGGAATCGCGAGGTTATCAAATGGATAAGCCAATTGGATGTATTCCGGCAATTTTTCCCAGATACATAGTTGATACTATGTTCAGTGAGGCCGTTATGCCCTGGAAGTCGAGTTTCGGTTGTAGAGGTTTCATAAAGAGCCTGATGTGTTACAGAGAGTTTGAGATCACATGTGATTATGATTGTACGTACATTATGATTTAAGCCTTGTGTGCATAACACGAAAGCCACAATGGTTCCTGAGGTGGGCGGATGTGAAACCTTTATTGGCCATTTCTTTCCAAAATATCAAATTAGCTCCAATGTTAGAATCAATATTCCTTGAGGCTGTGTAGGAATGAGACTATACGGTTTCAATAAGTTTCTCTCTATTCCTGTCCTTCGATGGACAAACCGTGTCTGGTATGCTTGATAAGCTTACTGTCGAGTTTGGTATAGTATATTCATGGAGTTTTGAGTTGCAGAATTAAAATGGGAGATAAAAGAAATATAGTACTGTTGTATTATGTACCTATGAGTCATTCCACTGCATGTCTGCCTTATGTGTAAGATAAATGGAAATCTCACCTCCTTATTTTATTTTGCCTATGTCGGCTGGTTATGTACTTTCTGTATTCTGTTGAGAAGATCGAGACGTCAGGATGACACTTGACTGATTCATCAGAGATCGAGGTTCGAGCATGCGAATGTTATGGTGGAACTTTTATTGGACTTCTTCCAGACTTCAGAGGGTTCAAGGAGATGGCATTAGGGTTTCAGTTATGCCTAACCTTTCTTTTCTTGAGATAGGCATAATAGTCTTTAGTTCGTAAGTTATAGTTTTCCTTAGAAAGGGAAATGGTTTAGTCTGAGAGTTACTTTGGTAGTGACTCTAGTAGAGACTTTTGTGACGACATTGGAAGTGGACTCAAATAGAGTTTCCACTAGATCTCGTCAGTTGGGTTTATCCTTCTCACGATGTACGAGAGAGGATTGTATTTTCTATTTTAGTTTGGTCAGCTAGGTATGTCTGGGAATTAATGTTACTGTTTATGGAGCAGCGACTCCAAAGCATCTTATATTATAGGAGTTGTGTCTCCATATCTTTATATTGGATCTTTGTATTTCAATGATTTTGTTTATGAGTCGGGTTGGGTCTTATGTAAATGATTTTTGAACTTATAACCCTAAAAAGGGTAATAGAATATTTTATTGTCCATTCACTTGAATCAAAGTATTTATATTTGCAACTTGCGAAAAAGAAAAAAATTACCCCATTCTTTTATAGCCAATTTTAATTAACCTACTCTTCGGCATTAAAATGTCAAGTACGATGTAGCACTCGAGAAGGGTGTTACATTTTTGGTATCAGGGTTGGCTGAGTCTTTTGGGCTTGGGGTTTAAGTCTGTCGTCGTTTGTGTTGTTTTGTGTTCTTGGTTCTATGAAGAACCAATGTTTGGAAGGATGATGACTTTAGTCTATCCTTGATCGAGTTTCTGTTTTTCATGACGTTGTTCCGAAATGATACAACATTGTTTGTTGATCTTTTCATTATTATTCCTAAGGAGGAATAATATTGGACAAATTTTGATGTATTTTTTTCTTCCTGGTTCTGACTACCATGCTTTGATTAGAAAATTATTGTTAGTCCGGGAACAAGTAGACCTGATTCAGTAATCAAGGATCCCAAAGATGTGGTTACGACTGTACAAGTCCTGAGGGAGCTAGCAGAAACTGTGGCCCGACAAAATGAGGAGATTTCTGAGAGGCGAGGACTAGCTGAATTCTGCCGTAGTAACCTACCTCAATTTGATGGCGAGCTTAATCCAGATAAAGCTGAGCTTTGGATTACGGAAATAGAAAGGAACTTGCAAACTATGGAGTACCCTGATCATTTGAAGGTAGCTTGTGCGACATTTCTGTTGATAGGAGATGCTGGATTTTGGTGGAGAGAAACTTGCCAGATGTTAGTAGCAAGACAAGAAGCGATCACCTGGAATGTGTTTCCAACCATAGTGGTTATTTTGAAAATTTTCAAAATAAATAAGTTATTATACGTTAGTCAGGTGAATACTCGATGATCGGGGATCGACGGAATCGAGAACCGAGGTGCAGAGACAAAACCCGACGCTGGACGGATGAGAACAATGAGCCATTTGTGATGACTCAAGGGGGTGAGTCATAGGGGTTAGTCACCATGCATTAAATGCATGTAATGATGACTTAAATGTGAAAATTCCAAAATACCCTTAAGCTTGCATTGTAATTTCAAGTGTGCCATGACAACATTTTACCTTATTCTCCTTAGAAACTCACGGCCACCGCCCTTTAAATAGGCCATCTTCACTTCATTTTCTCCATTTGGCTTATGTTCTTAACACTTTCGCACAAAAACTCCCAAGTTACTTACACTTGATTTGCAAAGGAAGTCTAAGTTGTTGTTGGTTCCTTCAAATTCTAAAGGTAGATTCTTGTGATTCATGATCATACCTTCCTTTCCTTTCACAACTTTTCTTCATATGTCACGTTTTTACAAATTTCAAATTCCTAGTTCTATAACTTCAAAAATCTCTAGAAAATCATAGAAAAATCCTTTTAATGTGATTCCAATTTCTATGATCTTCATATGACTTCTATATTCATCATCTAAGAGCTTGAAAAATTTAGAGATCCATAGAACTTTTATTTTGAGTTGGCCGAACCTATATCAAATGGGTTTAGGATGATTTTCTTCAATCTTGAACTTGATTTCTTGTTGGTTGTTCATGGCTAGGTTTTATGGGTTCAAAACCTTGTGGTTTAGGTGAACAACATCCTTCTCCTACTTGAGTTTCAGGTTATCTACAATAGGTAATGGGAGAGATTACTACTATCCTACCTTAATGTAGATATGTGTGTGGTTTAAAATAATTGTATGTTGTTTTTCAAATCCTAAGTGTTAGGATTATGTATTATTGTTTATGGTTGTGTGATCCTCTTGGAGGATTTGATTTGATGTTTGGTTGTGGTATGATATGTCATATGGTTGTTTTGGTTCCAATGACCTTAAGTTGGAACCATGATTGTTGTTTGCTTGACTGTTAAGAAAAATACCTAATATGTTATTATTAAGCCATTCGATCATGACTGTTTGAGTTGGCTCCTTGGTGGTTTAATTTGTTTGTATAATTTTTATAGGGATTGAATGAGTATATAAGAGTATAGAAATTGGTTTGGATCAATTTGGATATGTATCTTAAAAGTTATGAATTTTTGAAGATATAGGGACCATTATGAAAATACTGAGATTTACAGGGACTGTTCTGAAAACTATATTCTTATATGTTGGGATTGTAGCCCTTGGTAATATAAGATTAAAGAAATTGGTTTGGTGTCATTTGGATTAATACATAATAAGTTATAAGCTTTTTTGTAAATAAGGACCTTTTTGCAATTATTGTAAAATATTTGGGGGCAAAAATGTAATTTTGGTAAATTGAGGGTAACTGAAAAATATTTCTAAAGAAGTTGGTTTGGTGTGATTTGAAGTTATGAATAAAAAAGTTATAAGATTTTAAGTGAATAAGGATCTTTTTGCAATTAATGAAAGTTTAGGGGTTAAATTGCAATTTTCGAAAATATATTTAACTGGACAGTGAGAGACTGTTTTTCATACCTATTAAACTATTCTAAAACTCGAAAACGTGTTTTGGACTATTAGAGTGTAAAATCGTTGAAAAATGATTTACGCGTTTTACAAACTTAACGACGTTCGGTCAAGTTTTAGGAATTTTGTATACATGGAAAGAAATTGTAAAATCAGTGTTTTGAACATCTTTAAATGAGTATTATAACCTAGGTGAGTAATATATTTGAGGTGAAGAACCATATTTTCAAAAGTATGGCTTTTGGGCCTAAAACCAGTAAAAAGCGACGAAACCGTCGTCAAACGTTTTAAAGGATTTTTGAGAAAACAATGATGTTGAGTTTGAAATTAGTATTTTAATGCTTTAACATAAGTATGGTAACTTAGGAAAGTAAATTATTTGAGAAAAAATGATTATGTTTGTGAAAATATGGAATTTAAGTTGAAATAATATAAAAAGCAGTAAAACGGTATTTTAAGAGTTTTGATGTTTTTCAAGAAAAAGTTTTGAGGAATTTAGTACTTATGTACTTTGTTGAAATTTGATTTCAAAATGGGTTGGTTTTAACCAAAGGTTTTGGGTTTTAATACAAAAGATAATTTATGACTTATGTCGAGTATGACTTAGTGAAAATATGAACTTAATAATTTACGACTTATGGTGAAGCAAGACCATTTGTTGTAAAGTATGGATAATTCAATATCCATACCTCCATAATATTCAATGGACTAAGAGTTATTTGATTTCTTGAAAGCCTAGAGAAAGACTCAATTAGAAAAATGTAAAGAAATAAATGATTGGATTGTCGATCTAATTTCATAATGTGTTAGGACTTGTAAGCAAGTACCTTAAAATATCTTTACACAAACATGTCAAGTATGTTTGAGAACCGTGGATCAGTGAAGGGCCGATGATTTGTAACCGAGAATATCATCCGCCAGGGATTGACAGCAAGTGGATTCTGGTGGAATCGCGAGGTTATCAAATGGATAAGCCAATTGGACGTATTCCGGCAATTTTGCCCAGATACATAGTTGATACTATGTTCAGTGAGGCCGTTGTGCCCAGGAAGTCAAGTTTCGGTTGTCGAGGTTTCATAAAGAGCCTGATGTGTTACAGAGAGTTTGAGATCACATGTGATTGTGATTATACCTACGTTATGATTTAAGCCTTGTGTGCATAACACGAAAGCCACAATGGTGCCTGAGGTGGGAGGATGTGAAACATTTACTGACCATTTATTTCCAAAATATCAAATTAGCTCCAATGTTAGAATCAGATATTCCTTGAGGCTGTGTAGGAATGGGACTATACGGTTTCAATCAGTTTCTCTCTATTCCTGTCCTTCGATGGACAAACCGTGTCTGGAATGCTTGATAAGCTTACCGTCGAGTTTGGTATAGTATATTCGTGGAGTTTTGAGCTGCAGAATTAAAATGGGAGATAAAAGATATATAGTACTGTTGTATTATGTACATGTGAGTGGTACCGCTGCATGTCTACCTTATGTGTAAGATAAATGGAAATCTCACCTCCTTATTTTATTTTGCCTATATCGGCTAGCTATGTACTTTCTGTATTCCGTTGAGAAGATCGAGACGTCAGTATGACGCTTGACTGATTCATCATAGAGATCGAGGTTCGAGCATGCGAACGTTATGGTGGAACTTCTATTGGACTTCTTCCAGACTTCAGAGGGTTCAAGGAGATGGCATTAGGGTTTCAGTTATGCCTAACCTTTCTTTTCTTGAGATAGGCATAATAGTCATTAGTTCGTAAGTTATAGTTTTCCTTAGAAAGGGAAATGATTTAGTCTGACAGTTACTTTTGTAGTGACTCTAGTAGAGACTTTTGTGACAACGTCGGTAGTGGACTTAAATAGAGTTTCCACTAGATCTCGTCAGTTGGGTTTATCCTTCTCATGATGTACGAGGGAGGATCGTATTTTCTATTTTAGTTTGGCCAGCTGGGTATGTCTGGGAATTAATGTTACTGTTTATGGACCTGCGACTCCAAGCATCTTATCTTTTAGGAGCTGTGTCTCCATATCTTTATACTGGATCTTTGAATTTCAATGATTTTGTTTATGAGTCGGTTTGGGTCTTGTGTAAATGATTTTCGAACTTACAAACCTAAAAAGGATAATAGAATATTTCATTGTCCATTCACTTGAATCAAAGTATTTATATTTGCGACTTACGAAAAAGAACAAAATTACCCCATTCTTTTATAGCCAATTTTAATTGTCCTATTCCTCTGCCTTAAAATGTCACGTACGATGTAGCACTCGAGAAGAGTGTTACAAAAATCACTACTTATATAGGAGGTAAATAAATTACTTCATGAGGTTACATGAAATGATGCTCCAGAATCCATGACCTAACATGTATCTTGTGATGTCAAATTAACATGATCAGCATCACAAACAAAGATTACTCCATCTCCATGAAAAATGATAGTAGCTATGTACGTTACTCGCATTAGCATTCTCTTTTTGCTCTCTTTAGAGCTTCCAGCATTCTCTCTTTATATGGCATTTCTTGTGATGGTGGTAAAACTCAACATCTCTTCTTGTCCTCGACCTTAATCTGAACTTATCTCTTGTCCCACTGATAACTTTTTGAATGAAGAGTTATTTAGCTCCTTTTTACTATGGCTTTTTGCTATCCTTGAGGTTTTGTGTCTTGTTTTTTATAGAAAATGTTAGTTTATAAATATTTGTGTGAAGTTTTGTGAGTAGCAACCATTTGCTCCTGATTGCACTACCATTGTCTTAAAATTCCGTGTCTGCATAGGCAGTACCTTCACTGGAGCATGGCTAAAGCTCGAGGGAATAAGCTAGTGGATGTTACAGCATGAATCATCTTCGGTAGCTATGCACTAAAGGACAAAAGTTGACAAGGACACCTTTCCTCTCTCCTCAAGGGCACTGACATTGTCATCTTTAAGGAAGCACACGCGCCTAGGATCAGCTGCCCCATGTTTTTAGGAATTGGGCTAAGGTTATTTTATTAATACTTTTGGTTGTTGGCCCAAAATGGAATGAAAGAGAATAGGGTTTTGTGTACGATAAAATCATTTAGCAAACCCTAGTGAGAGGGGAGGAATTTTTTACTACACATTATTTTATCCTTTCTTGAGAGCTGCGTGTCTTCCACTTCTAAGCTGCTGCTGCTGCGTTTTCGTGTTCAACCATTGTAATGGTTTCTTGCTCATTTCTTATTTTTGTTCTTTGTAAGCTCATTATGAGCTAAGCACTTTTAAGCTTTAGGTATGCTAATATAATTAATATTTAGCTGAGTTATGTAATGACTATGTTTTGCATCTTCTTTTATCACGCATTTAATGTTGTTTAATTAAGAGTGATCAACTTGATTGAATATCTAGCTTGCTTAGTTTGGAAAAATTAAGTAAGTAGGAACTTGATAAAAGATAGGGGGTTAAGTCATTAATTGGAAAATTAATTGATGTTGGATAGGCTAGGAATAGCTATTCATGTACCTAAGCTAGCTGGAACGTGCTTGATTTAGAGGGTGGTGTAATTAATCTGAATCTAGGAATAGAACAAAGTTAATGAACCTTACCCTATAATGTAGGAAAACAAACTTTAATTTCCTGGAGTTAGATGCTAGAGCATAGTCAGAGCATGATGAAGGCTAAACAGGATTTATGCTACAGCATACCTAGAGCTATTTTTCTCATCTGATCAAACCTATCATTTCTCTGTTCACTTGTTTATTTTCGGTTTTTAAATCTCGGCCTTATTTACTTTTCCTTGCACACACACTATAATTTTTTGTTACCAAACCTAACTTTTAGAGCGTATAATCTGAATTGGAGTTTATTACATCATTATAATCCCTATGGGAATGATATCTGAACTTAAGTTCTATATTACTTGAGGCATTTGTGTATACTTGCACAAGCTTAAGAACAACTAATTTTAAGGCAACAAGTTTTTGGCGTTGTTTCCTGTAACACCCCTCCTTTGGGGCATCACATGGTTAACCCGTTACGGAAAACAAAACTTGAATTCGTTGGTTGCTTTCGGAAAATAATATTTTCTCAAACGATTATCTCTTCCAAAAATGGTGATAATTTTTTTTTCTTCTAACATTCGCAACATCGTAAATATGACCGTATATGGATATATATATATATATATATATATATATATATATATATATATATATATATATATATATATATATATACGTCATACAATTATACGGTTTTCACACCTAGACCTTTATAAGTGTAGGTCCTTATTGAAAAAAACAACATACCATAAATAACACCTAAGCTGGTCACACCTATAAGACAAACATAATAGAAGAAAATAAACGCCGGCATGCCCCGAACTAAGGGAACTTCCTCCTGTAGTCGTCAAGTCCCTTGAGTGGTACATCTGGACTTCCCAAATATAGAGCACAACAGAGACAATCCAAACAGAATAATGCAAGAGTGACAAACCAATATATGGATTTAACACGATAACTACATGCGCGACACAAAAGAAAACATATATACATATACATTTCTATAAATAAACAAGTAGTTTATCACTGGGTTTCATACCCGATTACCGACTTTTGAAAACAAAAGCATGAACACTTCAACTTTCAACGTCTAACTTTTCACTTAATCTCCGGAGATACCAACACTGTGCAAATGAACTGATCTGGCTCGATTGCCAAATAAGGCGCAACGTGTTACCATAGGCACACTGTCCAACACAAGGCACAATGATCAACATATATGGGTTTTCGTTGTCCACCAGTGCACAAATGAAACAACGTAGCCTGAAATATCTTTCCCTGCAAGGCATTCAGACATACAACGTGGAATAGAATACCTTGATTATCAAGGCACCATACATAACAACGTGGGCACGTCTACCAATGAATGCATATAAAACATTTTGTTCTCATCATTTTTCTTTGTGCTCATTCTTCTTTTGTCTAAGCTCAAGAAGGCTTACGACTATTCGTAATTTTCAACGTGTTATATTTTTCAATGTTAACACAGGACACGAAGTCCGAGTGCTCAATCACAAAACCTTAGACCTTGCAATCAGTCTTTGGTCCATGGTGATAGAAAACAATATTCACCATTAACAACGTTCATTACAACGTGAATAGGACACAAGTCCGTAACAACGTAACACGGATCAAAGATCTTCGTGCTTTTATTAAATAACACTCGTATCGCAACGTCTCTGATACTAGGTTCGCGTTTCAACATTAACACTGTTTTCATTCTGTGAAAAAAACAAATCCAAAACAAAGTCTCCGCAACTTATCCAAGTTGTCGGAAATAACACCGTTTAGTAAAACACATTTATAGCAAACCGTTTGTAAAATCATCAATTACTTAAAATCTTTTTCTTGAAAACTTTAAGTTTCAAAAAATAAGAGTCACTTGAGACTACAAAAATACTGTTGTTTTAAGAAATACTTTCTGTAACCGCTTTTTCAGATTTAATTGACGTCTAACGTTTTAAAAGCCGTTTAAGTCAAAATTAGACCTTTTCTCCTTAAATAAATTTCTAAAATCATAATCAAGTTATTTTCGAAAATTAATTTCATAAAATAACTTTTTATAATATTACGGATTTTCTTACGAAAAAATTAGCAGTACAAAAATAATTTCACGATTACGTCCTCACTGTGACTCATAGTTTACTTTTACACTGATAAATAATTAAAATAATAATATTTTCCAACATTTCTTATTTTTTTCAAATAATTGTTTCCATCAATATTATATTCCAATATATCACCATTAAACATTGAATGTAAGTTATAAAACTTCTTAAAGCTTTTATCTGGTTAATTGATTGGGCGCTGACCACTGTCAGACTTCTCAAACAACAATCAATAACAACATCATAGCAATATTCCCAGACAGATCATGCATCACAACATTATAATATATAACTGCAAATAAACAAATAATTGCACATAACCCATCACAGATAAAAATAACACAACTGAAACAAACACCACAGATAAATAATACAGACATCAACTAGATAGCACGTAGCCATCGGAAAAATCCCTCAAGCAATCCCCTCTTACCTCTCGAAGATTTCTCAGCTGGTTAATAAGTACTTTGTCGGAAGTCTGGTCTCACGTACACAATCGATTCAATCAACCTTCATCAATAACAATGAAACAGTCACTAATCAAACAATTAAAATATCCTAATTCTCTATAATAGGTCACGGCCTCCATAGGGTTTAGTGGCTAAAAATTTCTAAAATTTCCTAAGTCATTGGATTAATGATCCTAAGTACTTAAGACAATGGATTAGTGATTAATCAACAAAGTTTGAATCAAAAACTTCCAAACTTCCAAAGACCTAGGTTCGACCATGATGAGTACATGAAGCTAGGGATTTTTGTTTGATGAACTAACTTGGATTCAACATGAGTACATACTAGAAAGATGATATCTAAGATTAGTTATAAAAGGAATAAACAAAATCTTCCTCCAACCAACCACATAGGGTTCGGCCTTAGCAAGTTAAATGGGGAGGAAATTTGGATTTCAACATACTCTTAGATTATGAACATATGTATGATGAAGAACATATAAATTGATTTCATACTCATAGGATTTTTTGATTATTTTATATCATTTTTCAAAGTCAAGAACATCTAAGATGAACAAGATGAATAAAAATTTAAAACAAGAAATGACTTGAAGAACGTATAACTTAAAGATGATGAGGATCATGAATCACCTCTTGGATTTCGAAAATGAGCAAGGAATCAACAACTTCCTTCACAAATCAAGCTTTCTTGTGCAAGGAGAAATTAAGAACAATGGAGAACTTTGATGAAGTTGTAGGAAAGTATGAGAATGAGCTAGAATGCACTCCCTTTCTGCAACCTAGGTAAACTATCTATCACAACAAATCTACTCTTTATAATTTGAGCGTTAGTGTGTCTTTTGCTAATAAACATCTTTCCTTCTCTCGATAAAGCCCATGTGTGAGATAGGAGCATCGGTCCTAAAATCAACACTATGAAAATTCATGGTCAAATCCACTAAACCGATCGGATCATATATATAAATTTTGCTAGTTTAACAAATAAGATACTAGAAGGAATTAGGTTGTTATAAAATTGCTAGGTGATAATGTGGCTTTTACACCTCCGATCCCATTGGTTAAGTACATAATATATGTAGTCCGTATTTGCATATATAATGCCTTTTTTTATAAGCCAAATTTATTAAAACAACAAAGGGTAAATACAAAAGCACAAGTAGTGCACATATATATAGGTGATGTTTGGAAGAGCTTATTTAAACTTCTTTTGACTTATCTGATGACATAAGCTCTTATGCAATGTGTTTGGCAGAGCTTATAAAAATAACTTATGCCATCTCATAAAGAGTTTTTGACTTATTTTCATAAGTCACTGGGAGAAGCTTATGGAATTATCATGTACTAAACACCCTCTCCGTGTTTTTTCACTATTCGAATCCTCTCATGCCCCCTTTTTTTTTCCTTTCTTTAAGCGCTTATGGCATTAGCTATTATACGATAAGATCTTATGTGATAAACTCTTAATTAAGTTGTTTATCCAAACGCACCCATAATGCGTTATGCCGTTACCTGTGCTGTGCAAGATGAACTTAGCCAACAAGGAGTTGAGAAAGGAACCGTGATTGTACGATTTGTAGCCAAGGCAATGAATATATTTTGCACTTGTTGGTTCAGTGCTTGTTTCCCAAAGAGATTGGTCTCTTGGTCACTTATGCTTCACCCTGGTAGCTTTTTTTGCTTCAATTTTATAGAGTGGTGGACCAAAGTTCTAGCTCTTGTTTCCTAGTTTTCATAATTAAGAGGATCTGGTGGCTATTGCCGTCTCGTAACATGGAGACTTGGTAAGAACAAAATGGGGTGTTGTTTGAAAACAGGGAGCAATTTTGCATGAGTTCTTTTAGTTATACAGCATTGTTCCTTTCAAAACTGTATCCACATTTGGATGATGATGCTTCTTGAGATGTTATATTTGCTTATCTTCAATAATAATTTGTGCCCATCTTAGGAGGAACAAAGTGATTCCACTACTTATGTTCATGTGTTTTGCTTCATTGTTTGTACTGAGTTTTCCAGTCAAATAAACTACATAATCTGATGAATAAATATTATGAGTATGAGATATGATTGCTAAGCATAGTTATTTGGGCAGATGAGTCGTTTGATATGCAGTTCGTCACTTTTCATATATTATTATTATTATAGGATTTTATTTAAAGTGAATCTGGTGTGTAATACGAGGTACGACGAATTCGATGCATAATATATAGGATTAATAAGAGAACCCGATAACTATGTTGCTAAATAACAAATTACCATATACTCTAGTGTTTCTACAATATTGTATCTGAATCTCAATGGATCTCTGTCTATCCCAAAATGTTGTGATCATGTTCAATGCAATTAAATTAAAATTATATAACAATGGACTTGTTTCATGCACTGAAATTATGGAAGGTGTCACGTGTGGAATTGCCATTCTCAATAGCTACCAAATTCATGTAAGCCGCTTAGAAAGTAATGTCATATAAGCTCATGAAATTTTATTAATGAAAAAGGCACAGGACATGTGACATAAAGGATAGTACACGAGAAATAAGCAAAAACTTGATGCCATGATGCCCGAACAAGAAAAGGAAATGCTTTTACTTGTATGATGAGTAATAATTAATGATGCACTACCAGTAAATAAGACCAAAGACGGTGGAAAGAAGAAACCAAACCACACCAAAGAATACAAAGAACCTTTTCTTTCCTTTTTTTTACAAAAAAAGGTTAGGGAAGAAGTGTCCGTCTACAAATTTTGACTTATTATGATGGGCTAATTAAGCAGATTTCTATTTTTCATTTGTTTTGGCAGAACACTAGCTTAATTCTAAACAATGTACCCCAGGAAGGTAAATTAACAGTCCACCTTTATTCAAATTTCTCATCAATCATCACTAACTATTGTCTGATGCGAGGCTATGTATGATGGCTCGTTGAATGGAAAACATCAGTTTATAATTACAAAATTTATTCGTTGAAAATAATTAGCTAGTTTATTTGAATATAAATAAAAAAATAAGATAAATCCATCATGATTATTATTATTTTTTTTTAGAAAATGTTTAGGGGAGATGTTTCATTTTTACCATTTTAACATAACAATATGCCACAAAAGCTGCCGATAACTTACAATGACACTATACCAAGTTACCAACGCCTATTAGTCTAACTGTCCAAGTGTCAAGGACTTTGATTCTCCTTAACCAAGGTTTCAGCCTTTTAAGTTACAGTCTTTCAATGGAAAAAATAGGTGCTAAAAGATCTTTCTCCCTTTAAATGAGTCTTCTCGACTTTATTCGAATTGATCAAAATATGATTTCTTGATATTGAGGATTTCAGACAAAAAAAAACTTAAAATATACCTATAGATTGCTTATTAATTGCGGACCCCTAGCATCCCTTGATATAGGCTTTGTTTGGTAAAAGCTAGCGGATAGTGGATTAACTAACTCATAGCGAATAGCGGATTAGCTAGCGGATTTGATTTGAAGTGTTTGGTAAAACTAGCGGTTGGACTAGCTGATAAATATAAAATGACATAAAAAGATATGTTTGCATCTTTTTTATATAAGTTATATTTATATATTATTAATATTATTTATTTTAAAATAATTATCACCATTAACACTTTAATTTATTTTAAATTATTTGTCATTTTAAAAATTAAAATATTAATTTTTAATTTTAATATTAATTTATTTTAAATTATTTGTAATAAATAAAATGGAATAATAAACATAAAATTATACATTGTTATGATTTTTATATAAATTTTATTTTTTATAGATAAAAATATTTTTTTTATTTTTTATCTTAAATATAAATAGAAATTGTGAAATTAATTCTTATTTATATACTATGTTAAATTATTAGTATTTTGTTTTATTAGCTAAGTATAAGTGATGAGTTTAATTAAGATAGCAGGAATAAAAATGAAGAAAAAAATTGATAAGCTATATGTTATAAGCTCAAAAACTATTTCAAGTAACGTTTGGAAAAAACGCTATAAGTTAATGAAAAAACATTATACGCTAATGCTAGAAACGGTTATCAAACGGGACTACTTTTCTATCAGATATAAGCTTTCCGCTAACGGATTTGACAAACCAAACATACTTATAGTTTGATTATGTAAGTTGTGCCAATCCTCATTGGGAAATCTATCTTAATTAGGTATTTATTGATGGTATAAGTACTTTAGCTTGGGAGAAGGAAATGTGGAGTAGAAATCAAACTTTTGACATCAACCTTATACTCAAATGTGGAAGACTTTGACTGAAGTTAAATTGTTAATTGATCTACAGGTACTGGTTTGTTATTCAAATGGACGTAGTTCATTAAATGTGATAGGACTCTTAGGGTGCGTTTGATTCGCTAAAAGGACAGGACATGACATAACAGTACTGGACAAGCAGCTGGGTTACAGGACAACTTTTTGTACTGTACGCTGTTTGGTGGTCGATGCACAGCACAAGTAATTTTGTTCTGTAACTTGTTTGATATGCTCGTATACTGGACAAAAAAATATGAACTTTATGATAATACCCTTTGTACTGTCCAATGTTTGGTTTGCACTGGGAAAGAGTACAGAACAAGATTTTGAAAGTTTTTAAATTATTCTATTATTTAACATAAAATTTATTATCATTATTATTTAAAATAATTTATAATTTATTAATAAAGTGATTTAATTTTAATTTTTTTTACTACTTATCGTTATATAAAATAAAGAAGCCATATAGTCTGAAACGGCACGGTCCAGTACTCCAGTTCCAATGTTCCACATCTCTGAGTTGCTACATCCTACTTTAGAATATATATATATATATATATATATATATATATATATATATATATATATATATATTATTAAGTATAGATGAAAGTTCATCTAACATGTGAATGATAAAGAAAAGGGGACAACCAAAAAAATAATCAAATTTCAGTGCAAAGTGGAAAGTGATACAAACATGGGGCGTACAGTTCCACACATACCTTGTCAGAGACGAGAGTGGCACTGGCAGGTGAGAGAGATAAGTGTTTTGGAGAGTTTAGAAGAGAAAGAGTCACTGAGAAAATGAAAAGTTTGAAGAGAGAGGGATAGTTTTGTCTTTTTATTTTTTCTAGGCCCTGGACAAAATGTTGTACTGAGGTTTGGTGGGTTACAAATTTATGGATACTTGTCCAGTCCATCATCCATTAATTTGTGCTGTCCCTTGGTCATTTTTTAAATCAAATGTTGGACAATTATTTTTGTCCTGTCCAGTCCCTCTTTTTTTAGCGAATCAAACGCAACCTTAACAACTTCGTAGGTTCTTCTTCTTCATGCAAGCAAGTAAACCACATTAAATACTCATCTTCTTGTCACTATATCAATAGAGTTGAAGTAACCAATCTTCCGGTCCACTTAGTATGCTTAACGGGTCAATCAGCCCAACATGGAAACAGTAAAACCGAAAGCACTTAGATAAAGCGCGTCGAGATTATTACTGCAATGTGACGGGTCTTTTGAGATTCAGTCAACAATATAAATTATTTAAATTGTTAACAACTGGGCCTAAATTAATCAAATTTACTTTTCAATAAGATTAGACTTACAAAAACTAAATTATCACTAAAAAATAATTATTCTGGATATGTCCCTTTAGACCCAAGTCCACCTCAAGTATAACTCGTTTCATGCAAAGTAAATGTCTCGCCAACTATAGTAGACCCATCACACCTGTCCCATGATAATCCAAAATATAAATAAAGGACCCTCATTTCACAAGTAAAGGATCATAAGCCTATCACCATCTCTTACGCTTAGTTTGGATAAGAGAAGAATCAGGGAAGAAAGAAGTGGAGAGCAAACTAGATTTTTTGGTTGTTTGGATCGAGAGAATTAGGAGAGAACTAGAAGAGAAAGAAAAGTTGAGTTTTTTCTCGTTTGGTTTGATAGAAAAATAGAAAGAAAGAAAATGAATTTTTCTTGTAAAGACGATTTTGACCCTGATAACTTTTTCCTATGAAATAATAATAAATGTGTGATAAAGTAGTCAAATTAAATTCTTAAATTTTTATTATCCCTACTAATTCATTACTAAAAATACTAATTTAATTATTAAATTTATTTGTATAGCATAGATCTAATTTGATATTTAGAAATTAGCAAAAAAATAAAATAAATGACCACACCTGATTCCGTCGATCAAAATAATTTTCTATTCCTCTTTCCATTTAAACACCAGATTCCTGTTACAATGCTTTATAAACCTATATTTATTCAGTTAAAAAAATAAAAATAAACCTATATTTATATGTTGGGCCTCAGAAATGCCTATTATCTACATTTTCAGTTTTTACCTTGACACAAGTTTTATATTTTTTTTTTTTTAAAAAAAGTTGAAATAAATAATAAACAATGAAATAGGCAACGTCCCCTTCAACAGCCTCAACCTAAAACGGATCTGGGTTTGTTTCAAGCCCAATCCAGCCCGGCCCAAATTGATCTTTAGGTCCAAAACGATATTAGGTTTTGTTCTTCATAAAATTATAAAGCCTTGATCCCTTATTTCGTTTCCCTCATTCTCACAGACACACACACTCTCTCGCTCTCTAGCTATGGCGGCCGTTGAAGCTCCCGTCAATGCCAGTGATGTCACCGAGCAGCCGGTCTATGACGTCAAGCTCTTCAATCGTTGGACCTTCGATGATATCCAGGTTTCCCTTTTTTTCTTTCAAAAATCTCTCTTTTATTTTCACATATGTAAAATGTAATATGCAATCTTTAATTTACCTCTTTTTTTTGTGTTCAAATTTTGATTCAAAGTGATTTAATCTTGTTCAACTGATCTGGGCATGTCTTGGGTTGATGCCATTTTCTGTGATTGTTGCTTGAATAATCAGAGATACATTGCATGATCTTACCTTTTTTTCAATGACGCTTTTGCCTCTCTTATTTGATTGCAGTTAGTTTTTGTTAATTCAAGTCTGTTGTCTCAAATATATAGTACTAAATATCAGATTCAAATGAAGATTTTAAATAAAATAATAAATAAAATTTTACAAAATTATGTGTTGCAAGCTATTACTGCTTTATATGCCATGCCTTCAAAGACTTTTTTTTTGGGTATTTGTTGTATCTGACTGATTAGATATGCTTTCTTGGACATGTGAAGAGTGAAGGCATTTGAGTGTGTTTTAGTTGTGTCACAAATTGGTTTTTTGGTGTTTGTAAGGAATGGTTCTAACTGTAATGAATTTTGGATATTTTGGTGTTAGTTGAGTGAAACGCATCTGGCTGATTACATTGGTGTGTCTGCTACCAAGCATGCAACCTATGTTCCCCACACTGCTGGGAGGTATTCAGCCAAGAGATTCAGGAAAGCGCAGTGTCCAATTGTAGAGAGGCTTACCAACTCTCTTATGATGCACGGAAGAAACAACGGGAAAAAGCTGATGGCAGTGAGGATAGTAAAGCATGCCATGGAAATTATCCACCTGCTCACTGACCTAAATCCTATCCAAGTTATCGTTGATGCTGTGATCAACAGGTATGCAAACAAGGAAAAATAGATTAACCTTTTCTTTCCCATATTTGGCCTAATATGATTTTGTACTACATTGTTTATAGTGTATCTTGTGTTTCTCTTATTATCGCTAATCCTTTATCTCAATCCAGTGGGCCAAGGGAAGATGCTACAAGAATTGGATCTGCTGGTGTTGTCAGACGTCAGGCTGTGGATATTTCTCCCCTGCGACGTGTGAATCAGGCACTCTATCTCCTTACTACAGGTGCTCGTGAGGCTGCATTCAGGAACATTAAGACAATTGCAGAATGCTTGGCAGATGAACTTATCAATGCTGCTAAGGGGTCATCAAACAGGTACTCAATAGTCAAAGACTTAGGCCCTGTTTTGTTTGAGAAAACATTTTCTGTTTTCGTTTTCTATTTTCATTACATTTTTTCAGCTTTTAATGAAAACAAAATGAAAATAGAATTTTTTTTCGTAAACTAGACACACCTTAGATTTTCAATTCTGGTGAGAATTGTCTCTAGGATTATGTTACTGTCATAATGTGTTCTTTATATATGTGCCTATATACACAACGGATGGGTCTTTGCAATATGCTAACTCAAAAAAGGAAGACTAAACAAGATTAAATTATAAATGCAGACACTAAACAACTTTACACCGCACATAGATACACACACATACTTGTTGGTTATGTTAATAGGTTTCTTTGCCTCCTTCACTATTGCTGATTATGTTAATTGGATTTTTTTAGCTATGCCATTAAGAAGAAGGACGAGATTGAGAGAGTTGCCAAGGCCAACCGTTGAGGAATGAAGTGGGGCACCGTGATAAAGATTATTATTGCTTTAGAACTGGTTTTTTCCTTACCTTATGTCATGGGTCTTTAGTTACCCTCAAACCTAAATTGAAGATATGCTTGCTTTTTTGGATTACAAAAGTTGAATCTTGTTATTTATGACTAGATGGCGAGATAGTTTTGTTGGAGTTTTTATCAAGAGGAGTCTTTATGTTATTGGTTGAAAATCCATGCGTTTTGCAGTCCCTCGTTTTGGCTGGTGATCTGATTTACGATGGTTGAGAAGGGCTAATTAGTTGTTTCTAAAATCGTATGAACGAAATAATATCAATTTCTAGGCTCTTAAACTGTTTTTTATATTATGAAACTTAGCAAAGGTATATCACGGTTTTTGTTTAAGAAAATGTTAACAGTTGCATGTTTTTTTTTTAAAAATAGTTATTATTTTTTATTAATAAGCTTCAATTTTTAAAGAAATAATTTTGTTTACAATTTTCAAATAACGTTGTCACAATGCCAGTTCATTAAGCAAATTTTGTGCAGCGGATTGAATTTATTAAAGTAAAAGTAATCTTCTGTCTGGATTATACCTTGGAAGATGAAGTCCAATCAATTTATAAGCTTTCAAGTTCTATCAATAAAATACATCATAACGAAGCATAAATAAAATTGAAGAATCACTAAAATAAATTTTGCTGGTATTGAACCCCTATTTTGTTTTAGACTCTGGGAAGTCCAAAATGTTTGCCCAGTAAGTGATTTTAGAATTATGATGGTCTTTGTGTTAAAATATTGCATCTGATAAAATCAATTCTGGGCTAGGTAGAATTAGTTTTAAGAAAAGTATTTTTTTTTACCTTTTTTGTTAAAAAGAATTAATTCTAGTGTTGGTTTTGTTTGGATAAGTATTTGATAAATGTGATTTTGAAAGGAATTGATTTTCTAAAATTCTTTTGGTTAGAATTGAGTTTGAAGTGAAGTGATTTATGTTTGAATGTTTTCATTTTGAAAGCAAGTTTGACGTAAAATTTAGTGTAAATTTACATTTTGTATCTAGTCAAAATCTTTTCGAAGGTAAAATCAATTATACCTGACAATAACCAAATACTTCATTTTCTATAACGTTTGACAACGGGCAGGATCAATTCTTGAGGTTTTTAACATAAAATCATCACAAAATTCTTTATATTTACATTTTAAATGTGATTTTATTTTATCATCCAAATAAAACCAATTTTTCTAAACTTACCTTTAAAATATCATTATCAATCATAAATCAATTTTTTAAGCTCTTTTTTTTTCTTTCAAAATCATTTTTTTTTAAAAATTAATTATACCAAAATCTAAAACAAACAAAACCTTCACCATCTGTACAATCTCATCATGAGTACCTTAAAGCAAGTCATATGAGTTTAAGGCTTGATTTTACTTTTGACACTATAAAGGTGCTGCTTTATTGTCAAGAATTTGTAGGATTATTCTCATAGAATACCTCAATGCACTATGGGGTCGAACAATTGAACCCAATAGCAATTGCTTCCTGATATCCACGTCAAATTCTCTGTTATGTTACTTCAATCATCTTCACAGTCCAGCACCCAAAATAGCCAAACCCAACCGTGACCAATTTCTTTATGCAAGCAATAAAGCCTCGCTTCAACCTCCCATTGTAACTCTAAAGAATGGAGCTAAAATTTGGATGATGACATTAGATACAAATAAAAAAATCTAAATGTGGTTGGTCCAGTTGTAAGGATAAAACTCATAACCAATAAGATCGTAAACGTTCTTTGAGCTTTTTAAGACCTGTCCTTGTTTCGAAGAAACCCATTGCAAAGTAGATATTGAGTCATACTGCAATAGTGACCTATTGATTTACCAAGGAAAAAAAAAGCAGCTTACCAATTTTATTTTTAAAAAGCTGATTTTATTTTAACCTCCGAAAAGAAAGAAGACATAAATAGGATATGGCAAGTTTTCCGCATCCTTAAACTTCGAGACATCCTAATCAATCTCAACGAATTCTTGTGACACTCCATCACAAAATATGCTTTAGAAATTGGATACCACTTTTAATTTCTCACATGATTAGAGTTCTTATTAGTTTCTTATAAAAAAAAGAGTTCTTATTAGTTATTCCCACATTGCACCAATCTAAACTTTGCTCCACACGCCTTCTATCTCAGCCGCACATGGCGAAGTATCCAGCATCCTTTCCGGTTGTCGCTGGTCCCATTCAACTTGCCTTGCCGTCCTCCACTGAGATCCGGCCTCCACTTTTTCAATCGTTCCATAAGTTGACAAGAGGTGCTGCTCGAACATGCTCAAGTTAATTGTGTTTTCTATTTTGGCCTTTGTGTGATTTGATTCATGGCTGGTGCTTTTGCCCCAGATCCCCAAAAGGACTCTTCAAAGGCTAAGCCCCTTTGCTTTCATCAGTTATGTCAGTAACTACAACACATAACAAACCTGATGGTAGTAACTACATCACATGGCCATCTGATATCAAGTTGTGGCTAAACGGTCAAGGGTAGACAAATCTTTTCAACAAAAAGACCAAATCTGAGCCTATCACTGAACATTCTCAGTGGGAGAGGATTGATGCCTAACTGTGTAGTGTCATTACTGTCATCACTTCAGCCACACTATTGATAAATATAGGGCCAAGCATGGACATTCACCAGGGAATGCAAATGTTGCCCAGGCTATTTAGAGCCTATTGGAGTGGCACATACCATCCTCCATTGACTATGAAGAATTCCGAAAGTGGTTTGACCAACGCTAGTGTTGGGAAATTAAACTACCTTACAGTTACACATCCGAACATTTCCTTTGGAGTAGTGTTATTTTGATACTAAAATTAAACATTCATGGGGGACACCCTACTCTTTAGTAGGTTATAAACCACTTTACTATTTCTCTCTCTTTATTTGATTGGTTCATAGCCTACTAAAGAGTAGGATGTCCCCATGAGTGTCCAATTTTAGTGTCAAAATAACACTACTCTTTCCTTTGCTGTTACTGTGGTTACAAGTTCCTAAATTCCCCATGTGATGGTTATTGGGATGCTATGTTAAATGAGTTCCAAGAAAAGACCTTGTCTATAAAGATAAGGACATACACATATAGGTGGATATTCATATGCAAACTGGGCAAGCTCTTCTACTGATAAACGATATACTTCATAGTATTGTGTTCTAATAGGGGTAGAAAATTAAGAAGTAAAATGTGGTTTAAAGAGTCTCTTTTACTTGCTTTGAGTTTCATATTCTATCCATGGTCCAACTTGATGCATAGGAATTATCTAACATCTGCTCAAGAGTCTTATGAAATAGAACCTCCAATAATTCCTCCTTTAAAAACAATATTCCAAAATTCACCAAAAAGCTACATTTCTTGATATACAAAGTGATCTAGAAACTTTCTTAAACTTCTAATTTATAGTTTTTGTTTCTACAAACTCAATTACTTATTTACACTTATCTTAAAAGTCTATATTTTATGAGAAACATTTAAGCGGAAAAAGAAGAGGATTGTCAGACATACCTAAAGAATTTTGATTGCAAAATTAATATGTGGATAAAACTTGACAGTATCAGTCATCTCTATATTGGAAAAGGAAAATAATTACCTTTTGGGAAAAAAAAAAGAGAAGCAGGCAATCTTAAAAAATTCATATACAAGTGCAAATGTTAAAAGGTAATGAAACTGCACAGTAGACTTTGTTTGATAAAATGCCCATAAATAACAAGAAGCACACGCCCATAAATAAGCCCTAAAGATCTTACTGACGAGACAACACATGCTCCACTAAAGAAATTGATTTCAGTTGTTGATACAATCATGCAGGGAATATCTCAAGTTCCAATATAATGATGATTCAAATTCAGAGTCGCATAAGATTGAGTTCTATCGAATGCAGGATATGCCATGACATATGACTAACCAGATGATGAATAATATTATACATACAGCTGCATCAATAGCTAGAACAATACGTACTTGCCGCCACCATTTCTTACGAATGTTTTGAGGGCCTGACCTCATCCTCATTGAACCCATATCTTTTTGCAAAGAGACTGGTGCACCGGCACCACCTTGGCTAATACAATCCAGATTTCCTGAATCAGCCTTTACTCCTCTATCTGTAGATCTTCGATGCTCTTCTAACTCAACATCTCTCATTGCAATCACATGATCCTTTAATTTCTTTTTGTCAGGCTTGCTAGATTTTCCCAATAAAGGGGCTTTTGTTGAACTAGCACCTTCCATTCGTCCATTCAAATTACTTGGTGATGGAGACAGATCCACATTAAAAGACGTGGAAGATTCATCCCTCCAATCACTACCACCATGTGAGACATTCTCCAATGAAGTGATCAGATTGCGAATGACAGGAACCAGTTTTTCCTGAATGTAAATAGAATTCATGTTTGGCAAGATTCCCCTTGAGCCCTTTCTAGCTAGCTTTTTGAATTCATCTCTAACATGCTCCAGAAAACGAAGAACTACTGAGTTACCCAGACGATCATCAACAATTGTGAAGTAAACATGTCCATCTTCCATAAAAAACCCATAAGTCCTCTTACCTATTGTCTCAAAATACCACCTGTGGAAAGCAGGAGCCCTCTCCAAGCACAAGGCTGCAACTTTCTCAAGTTCTTGGTCTCCACCACTATAAGCATACAGGATGTGGTTACCCTTAGAAACACAACAATAATAAACTTTATTATGAATTGAGTCCATTCTAAAGTTGGTCAGCAATATCCCTGATTAGATCGCAATGAATTCCACTCAAATGCCAGGCTAACATAACAAATCAGAAAAGTCACAGCAATTTTGCTTCTCTCTCTTTCTGCGTCTCGAATGGTAACTTGCCTTCACTAAACACATATCCCTTTGTCATAATATTAAACCAAAGTCTTGAAGTCTTGTTTCAACTCAGGAAACTATACAATCAAGATTTTGCAAAAGAAGAACACAATACACTCCTCAATGAAAGAACTGAAAACCAAGAGAAGTGTGAATGATTCTTCGGCTATAAAGTCAAAGGCCTCAAGGGAATACCAACACACAACTTCAGCTAAGTATTGAAAATCATGAATGAAATCCCTCATGCCTACCAAGGGTTCTATTCTACCTGACTATTTACACGAACAAAGGCGAATCTCCTGTTATTCAAAGAACAATTGCTGTTCAGTAAGAACAATAAGAAATATGCAAAAAAAGAAACAAAACACATCAAATAAATTCTCAGATAACATTAAATCTTTCAACCAAAGAAGATAACAACGCCACAGATCACAAAGTCAACATAGATTAAGTACCATCTGGGATAGCGGTATTCACTCAGAACAACATCTGAATACAGAACTTTAAAAAAAAAATTTAAATCTTCAACTGAAGTCAAATATCCAAACCATAAGCAAGTTGAAAAAAAAAAAATCAAACAAAAAACCAGAAACCCAGCTATATTTATTTGCCAAAAAAGGGTTTCAAATCAAACTTGACTAGTACTAGTTTCACTTTTTAATTTTTTTGGAGTATTTTTTCTTAAGTGTTGTGTATTTAAAATTCCATGTTCCAAACAGATCATAAAGAACATATGACAGAAATATACATACCCGATGCATGTGTGCTTGTTGGGGAGACTGATTCATGGTAGAAGAGATAGAAAGGGAAAAAGAGTTGGAGGGCGAAACAGAAGCACGAAAATGCCACGAGCACGACCCCAAAAGCTAGTCACAAACCGTGTAACATGTTTTAGGTTTTGTTTTTACTTGCAAGGTTTGTCCTTCAAAAAATTTGGGACTCACTTTTAGTGCATCAAAAAAATAAATTAACAATTTAGTCTTTTAAATTTTTAATGTAGGATATATTAGTTCCTAGATTTAATTTTCATGTTCATATGTTTACCTATATGTCTTATTAATCATCTTACTTGACTCGTTATTGATCATGTGTGGCTTTTACTCTTTTATTTTACAACCAATGATGGAATGATAAAATGGAATGAAACAAAACAAGGTTTTTATATATATATAAACAGGTCCTAAGCCCAACAAAAAAACTAATAATAAAGGCTTAAATTGGTCCTAGAAAAATTTAGAGCATCCACTTGTAGTCCATGAAAAAAATAAATTAAATATTAAGTCCCTTAAATTTATAAACACGAAACACATTAGTCCATTCTTCAACTTCCAATATCTGTTTACTTGCTTATATGTCTCAGTAACAATCATGTCTGACTCGTTAATGGTCATGTGTAGTCTATGACCAATTTTCACCGTGAAAACCGAATAAAAAAAAACTTGCTCAATTTTTAAGGACTAATTCAGGCGTTTAGTCAAGGATTATAGAGAGATGAAAGATACGACGATCACAATCCACAACTTGCAAAAACTCTGCTACGGTTTCTCTCTCTACTAGGAATTCTTAGTTCTTGAGTTTCTTGAAAGCTCGATCTGGCATGGCGAAGAGGCCTCATTTTTCTCTGACAGGAAGGGCCTCGATGTCCCAGTATGATCTGCTCCAGAGCCTCAGCATCCCAAATCAGGATGCATTTCTAAACCCTCCACCTCATTACCATAACCCATGTTCTTAATTTTCCTGCAAGTAGTGGTCATTGGGACATTTTCTGTTTGACTGTTGGTAAGGCCATATATGTTTTTAAACTTTTGTCTGATGAATGGCCATGCATATGCCCCCTTTTTTGTTAAATCAAGACTCTTTGAATAAAACAATTACTGACTAACCTAATGCTCTAACTTGACTGTGCACCATTAATTTTGTTGCATCACTGTCTAGGAAAGAAGACACATGTGCTGCAGCATGAACATATAAATGTGAGCCTGAGTGACAAAGCTACATTGTGCATATAAACCACATTCATGCATTTTCTGTAAAGCTTGCTTTGTTTCTGTTTGATCTGAACACACATGATTGCACACACTTTATGCTTGAGGCATTTTCTTATTCTGTTTTTATTTTTAGCCAGTGCCTAAATAGCCAACCCTCTCATCATCTATGTCCTTAGTGTTACCCCTTTGAGCCTTAGCCCTTTATTGAGAAAACTAGCACATTACAAGCCCTTAACTGGAAAAACAAAGAATACCTAAATAGGTGGAGCTTAAGGATGCTTTTTGTAGCTATGTTCTGAGATAAGTTTGGGGGTGGCTTGAGGGCAAGCACCAAATTAAGTTTGGGGGTGCTATGCTGCAACATTTGTGCAGATGCAAGGCTTTAAAAATAAAAGGGGGGAAGCAGCAGAGAAGAAAGGAACTCTCAAATGTAAAAAAAAAAAAAAAGTAAAGCTGCAAATTCCCCTATTTTATATATGCATTTCCTTAAAAAATTTGTTAACAAAGAACAATGAAAATTTTGAAAATTAACAACAATCTGTTCTTTGTTCCCAACAAAAACAATAAACTATGGCCTCAGCGAGGAAAGAAAGAAACAAAGGTGTGAATTGTAGGAACAATTGAGATGTTGAGCTAAATTGAAAAGCATCCTTATGCTCTACCTTGAGATGAGCTACTTACCCAAATTTCTTAATCTCACCTGTCCTAAGCCCTGTTACAACCATAAAAGACCTCTTTCTATGTGCAATTTTGTGATGTTTTGATTGTGATAGAACCTTATCTAGTTTAGATCAGAGATGTATGTTTGTGGTGAGAGTGAAATTCTGAT
This sequence comes from Sophora flavescens, assembly GCA_030762895.1. Taxonomy (NCBI): domain Eukaryota; kingdom Viridiplantae; phylum Streptophyta; class Magnoliopsida; order Fabales; family Fabaceae; genus Sophora; species Sophora flavescens. The sequence continues at coordinate 142,648,686 of CM061062.1, forward strand.
GAGGGAGTGAGAAGCAGAACCAACTATTCTGAGTGAGCTTGTTGCAGCATGTGTTAATCTGACGTTAGACCAGTTTTGTAATAATTGTTTGCAGCATGTGTTAATCTGACTTTAGACCAGTTTTGTAATAATTGTTGATTTGTGCAGGATAAAAAGAGTATTTTGTTAGGAATGCAAGTGTGGATTTCTGGGTCTTAAAAAGAATGAAAAATTTGGGTGATCCATGCATGCCATTCATTAAATAGAATTCTTCTGTTTTCTTATGTTTCTTTTGTATTACTTGAGGACAAGCAATGATTCAAGTTTGGGGGTGTGATAACTCTCAGAAATGACAGTTATTTACTCTTTCTTAGCTTGAGTTTTTGTAATCTTTAAGTATTTTATGTGGATGTTTTAGGTGTTTTAAGTTAGTTTAGTGTAATATGTTCTTTTTATAAATTTCGTTTAATTTTCTGTTTTTGAGTGTCTAGGAATATGTTTAATGTGTTTCTTGAGTTTTGTTAGGCTTTTGTTGAAGTTTATACAAGCGAAAGAAAATAGCTCTGGGCATGCTGCAACATCTGGGCGCGCAGAAAAGGACAAAAGCTGAGCCACTTTTCTCTCTCCTGACAGGCTGTCCTAAAAGTTGAGGACGTGACTTTATTAGTGCTTTAGGGTTTTGTGGTTGTACATTTTAGGAAATGGGCCCAAGCCTTTATTTTAATATATTACTTTGATGGCCCAAAAGTAAGAAAGAGAAAAAGGGGCCCTTTTTGAACCCTAAAAGAGGACACACTTCATTCTAATTTTCTGGCCAAGGAGGCAGCAGCTGGGCAGCGAAAGCAGCAGTCAAGGAGTCATCTTCTTCCCCTCCATTGTTCCATTTTTGTGCTCCCATTGTAATGGCTTTCTTCTCATTTTTATATTTTGCGTTTGTAAGCTCAACATGAGCTAAACCTCTTAAGCTTTAGGTATGTTATTGTAATGAATGCTTAGCTCTTTTTATGCAATGATATGTTCTGCATTTTCCTTTATTATGTGTTGAATGTTATTTAGTTAAGAGTGGCCAACTTAATTAAATATCTAGCTTGCTTGATTTGGAAAATTTGAGTAAAGTGGAAATTGATAAAGGATAGGATTAAATCATTAATTGGAAAATTAAATGGTGTTGAATGAACTAGGAATAGTTACTCATGTCCCTAAACTAACTGGAACATGCTTATTAAGAGAGTGGTGTAATTAATATGAATCTAGGAATAGAAAGCAGTTAATGAACCTAACCCTTAAGTGTTGGAAAACACACTTTTATTTCCCGGAGTTAAATGTTGCAGCATACGCAGAGCATAATCTAAGCTAAGCAGGATTTATGATGCAGCATACCTAGAGCTATTTTATCCATATTTGACAACACTCTTTTTTTTCCTGTTTAATTGCCTTATTCAAGTCTTATTTTAGAATCTCATTCACTTTACTTTGCACACACACTACAATTTTTGGTTACCTAATCTAACTCCTAGAACATATAATCTAAACTGGAATTTGCTACAGCATTACAATCCCTGTGGGAACGATATCTGAACTTACTTTCTATATTACTTGATGCGATTGTGTATACTTGCACAAGCTTAAAGACATCTGTTTTTAAGGCAACAGTATGTAACTTGATATGTCTTGGTTTTAGTCTTCCAGCTTTCTTCAGAAGATAGCATATTTAATTTTTTACAATCTTACTTAAATAAGTATTTGATTAGTGTATAACTTCTAGAGTTTTCTTGATTCTTGCAACTGAGAGAGGGGTGAAGATCTTTGAGGAGATTCACTCTTTCTTCAACAAAATCTTCACAATTCGTAACTTGATAACCAGTTGTAATTCTCACTTTCTTTTCCATTCTTTATGTTGTTTGACAATGAATATCAAATTGCTTCGTGCTCTTAGAACATAATTGCTTTCTTTATCTTCAAGGAGTTTGGAATTTGAGAACTGCTTCAGGACATTAGCATATGAGGGTCTTGTCAGACGCATTACCTTAGTTGCTTCCTGGGCTCCCAAAGGTTAGACGCATGAAGTATGCTATGATTCTTTTTTTATTTTGTTCTGTTTAAATATTGTTTTTCCTGCACATCTCAAGTAGACGATTAGCAATATTCAGACAGTTCAATTAAAATCATTTGCTCAATGTTTGGGCTCATCAAAACACATGGGTCAATTAGAGAGCGAGTCAGACACTTTATGACTTAACAATAACATTTTCAAGGGATCTTTGAAATAAGGGAATTAATTAACAACCATTTATTACTCTTAGAAGAAGCCACACTTCTCCACTATAAATAGGAGGACTTGTGAAGAGTTGAGAGAGATCTTCTTGTACAAGAGAGACATTTTAATCATACTTTCAATAATGGATAAATTTTGCTGGACTAGGTCCCGTGGTTTTTACCTTTCACGCTGAGGGAGTTTTCCATGTTAAAATTCTTGGTGTTATCCTTCTTCTCTTATTCTCTTTATTTTTCTTATTGCCCATCTTAATCACATAGAGAGGGAATTTATTCTGGTATTTCCCAACCAAATATGCACTAACAGATCTAGGTCCCAAAATCATAAATTAATTTCTAAACATTGTCCAATAGTATTTTTAAACTATATCGTAATATATTAATTACAAACATATCATAATTAAAAAAATTATCATGTAGAACCTTATAAAAAGAGTAGGTTTTGAATTATTGATCATAATATCAATTAAACTTATAGATTTAAAAAATTTAAAAATTGTCGTGTATTACAATCTCCTTCATTGTTGCTAATTAAATAGTGATTCGAGCTTTTGATTTATCACCTCGAAGCATAATAACTGATTCAATTACGTTATATGTCAATTTAATAAATTGATTACTCCTTGCCAAAATAATTGATTCATTTGGATGTCTTCTCCTACTTCCAGAAGGGTCAAAAGGATCCAGCCTCCCATCCTTGGGCCTAGATCAGTCTCGGGTCCTTTTTATTTTTTCTCAAATGTCCTTAATACATTATTTTGTTGAATTTATTGAGCTCTATTGAAAAAATTGGTGTAACATTCCAATTTTCACTGTTTTCTTTATCGGTAAACATATATTTGTTTATATTTTTTTTCGAGATCTAGAAAATGATTTTGATTAAAATAAAATCATATTTAGACTCGACTTCATGGCAAAAGCCTGCGGTTAAATTTTGGGTTGAAAATTCAGACGAAGCCCGATCTGCGTTTTCACTGACAGTAAGATTTTACTTGTTAGAAAACCTAATTTTGACCCGATAACGAAACATTAATGATTCTTGTCACTTTTTAAGTGATATGATCCATTTCAAAATTTTCGCTCTAAAATAAATATTATATTTTATTCAGACGAAGTTTCGAAGTGAATCAATTTCGTAAAACCTAAATTGGAGAATAATAGAGTCAGAAACGAAACTGCGGAGATTGAACCAGATGAGGGACGAGGGACACATTTCACCTGAGGGTGGTGAGTCAGAGGGTGAGTCACCACCATGACTCACCACAAGTTATCATTACCTTCAAAAATATCTAAGATATTTATGGCATGAAAAGACCATTTTGCCCCTAGTATTTGAAGGAATACCCTAGTTGCCCTCATGACGCATAACCCTCACCCTCTCACCCTCACTTGCTCGGTCATAACCCTCCCCCAACACTTAGAGAGAATTTTCTTCATTTTCCTTCATCTTCCATTCAAGAACACTAAGAACAAAACCTAAATCTCCATTGTTGTCTTGCAAGTTTGGATCAATTATAGTCATTTTCGTTCATCTTCAAGAGGTAATACCTCAACTTTCATGAACATTAAAGGTTTCTCTTCGTTCATTTCAATCATCCAAGATCAATACTCATTTCTTCAACTTTTGAAATCCTTAACCTATTTATCTATTGTTGGCCGAATCCAACCCTAGAGAGGTTGGATGCTTTTGTTTCAATTTTCGACTGATGATAATTTTCCTTAACTCTATACTACTCTAAGATCATGGATCTAAGAGTATGTAAAATTTTGAGATCCCTAGCCTCATTTGCTAGCCTTGGCCGAATCCACACCCATGTGAGTTAGTAGGGTTTTTTTTCAATGTTTAACCTGTTCTATGTTGTTTTGTGAAGGATTTGTTGAGTAGTTGTTGTTTGGAGTTGTGTGGAGGAAGCTGAGATCCAGGAGATCATTTTCGGAAAGGAAATCCATACTCTGAGGTAAGAGGAGTTTACCTGAGGAGCTTTGGTAACTGTGTGTTTTAATTGGTCTGTTGTCTGTAATTGTTCGGAATAGATTTGTGGTGGTTGTTAAGTTATTGCGGATTTATTTTGTGATGCATGATTTTATCTATGAAAGCATGCGATAAATTACGATGTATGAAATTTTTGTTGATTGTTTTAGTGACTGGAAGCCTGACAGCGGTCAGTTCTTATCTGTGATCGAGGATAAAACGTTAAAAAGTTTAAGGAAAAACTTTAAGATTTTTTTAATATGGAATTAAAAATAAAAGTGAAAATAATAATATTTTAATGAGTTTTGATGAAAGAATAAATCAACGAGTGACAATGAAAACGTAACTGTGAAAAAATTTCACTTACGCATTTTTTTCCTAAAAACGACTGGAATTGGAAATAAATGATAATTATAAGAAAATAAATTTCAAAAATGTTTTAAGGTTGATATTGCAATTTTTTTAAAGAAGAAAGGTTTTTATTTGCCCTACGGCAGTATGAGGAAAAACGATTTTTTTTTGAGTTGGAAAAATAATATATGGGTTAGAAATAATTTTCAAAGAGTTAATGGATTTTTAGAAAAATAAATAAATGAATTTGAGGAAAAATGACTTTCGTTATGATTTAAAATGAATTTCATCGAAAAAGATTTTCTGAAAAGGATTTTAAAAACAGCAGAAACTTTTCGATAAACTTGGATAAGTTTTCGGAGTTTTTATTTTTGGTATTTGTGTTTCACAGAACAAAAGCTCTTTGGAGAAGATTTGAGAAAGAAAATAAGGACCTAGATTGCCGAGACATCGGGCTAGTGTTCCTATTTGAGAATTTAAGGAAAGGGATAAGGACCTAGATTGCCGAGACGTCGGGCTAGTGTTCCTAAGAGGAAAATCTTACGTTGGAGGTAAGAGGAATTTTAATACCTGAGTAAAGATATTCGGGAGCTTTGAGCCTCGTCAAAGAAAAAAGAAAAGCAAACGGAAAGAAAATTTACGATAATAAGGGGTTTTACATGCATAGTCTGGCAGATGTGTCATTTTGTCATATGTGCCATGAGTATCGAGCTACAATTCACAAAGGGTGAATTGATAAATTGATTAGTTACAGACCAAAGATAAATTCTAGGGTCCTTTGGTCTATTAGGGACATTCGGGCTCAAAATCCAGTGACTACTCGGGGCTTTTGCAATCTCGGGTCGTGGAACTCGGTTACCCTGCACGAATGTACTCTATAGGGAACTATCCCAATATTATTTTAGGTACTCCATCGTGATACCTTTGAACAATTGGAGCCCGGGCCTAAATTCAGAGGCCGACCTCATGTGGCAATTGTGGTAAGGGGTATCACAGCCTAATCACACTCGAAGAAGGGAAGTTAGGATCTTCGTTGAATAAAGGTTAAAACTTAAAGGATAGAGGTTGAAGTCTCATGCATTTTTATAAAATCACGATGACTGTCGGGTATGAATCCCATTGGTTTGGAATATTATTGAAGATATTTGTGATGTTTTATTTTGTGTCGCACATATAGTTATCATGATGAAACTCATTGGTCGGTATCTCACCCTTGCTTTATTTTCTTGTTGGGTTTTTACTATGTTACTATATATATTCGAGTACAGATGAACCATATGGGAACCATGTCGTACTCAGGGATACACTCCTTGATGTTTGACCATGCTGAGGATGGTGGTGCTTGGGTAATAAACCCGGGTGCCCACAGCGCCACATACACAGGCCCGGTGTGTACCACGACTGGTACACTAACTACGGGACCACATACCCGTACATACAACGTTGAGACGATAGAGGTGCCACTGCCCCTGATATGGCTACTATTGGGGACCCTGGTGGAGGAGAGAAATTTGGTACATCAGTCACTACTTGATCAGCCACTGCACGCGGCAGCGCCACAGTCACCTCCAGCGCCGATCGTTATTATTCCGGAGGATGACGAGGGGATGGAGGAGGATCCCCTGGAGGATGAGGAGGAGTTACACGAGTATCATCCTCTCGTAGACGGCGTTGTTCCAGAGGTTGAGGTAGAGGCGGATGTATCCTCGCCGGATACTCCTGCGGTCGGGGAGGACCATGGTGGTCTTCCCAATGGATTCCACTAGATGTGACCAGCTGTAGGATACTTTTGGGTTTACATTTTGAGGAGTGGTGGTATTTTCACAGTCTGTATATCTTGGCTACTGAGAGCCGTCTTTTCGAGTTGTGGTTCCAGACTACCACTACTTTATAGTTTAGTTTATGTTTATTTCTTATGTTATGACTTTGGTAAATGACCTGTAATTATAAAGGTCTTGCTGAAAAATTGTTAATGATGCATATATATGTAGATATTGATGTTTGGTTTATATCGGACAAGGAAAGAAAAAAAAAAAATTTACAACTAATTTCAAGTTAAGATAAGAAATAGAGAAAATTATATTTTCCGAAAGCAACCAGCGTTTGTATTTTTCCATTTATTTTATTTTTCAACATGTACCACCAAGGGGGTGTTACAATTGGCATATCTTCAACAACAGGAAAGCTTGCAACTTAATTAGGCTTCTTACCAGCTTTCTTCAATTACAGCAAAAGAAAAATTGCTATGGCTTCTCACCATCAAATCTAACAACTTGTTGGGGGTGTGAAAAGAAAAATTGTTCACCGTCGTCCTCCTCAAAGTGTCCACCACAACACACCTCCGTCCGCTATCCACCACACTGTAGTCCAGGTGTTCTGGGGTTCCCCTGAAACCAAGACCTCAAGAAGATGAAGAATCCGGGAATTGATTATAAATCCTTGAGTATAATCGATGATCAGTTGCAATGGGTCAGGGACAAAATAGTGATTTGAGTTTTTTTTTTTTACATTTTTAATCAGTATTCGATTTTAATCTATATCATTGAATTGTTATATTAATTTATCTAACAATTAAAAAGAGTGATCCACCAATTATTTTCTCATCCACCATAGACGACACCTGAAGTTACTTCTTGTTGAGGATAATGGTCACAATATTTTTAGACCATCAAATGTTCCATGTGATTATGACCTTTTCTAATATGAAGTTTTTAATTGTTTCTTTGTATTTAACTTTAGATATTGCATTAGCCCTTTAGTATCTCTAGTTTTCTGAAAATTATAATGTGGTCCTCAATTTATTTTAATATTGTTCCACAACACAAGAATGAGGGTAATTGAGATTGGCGAATTAGCATTAACATAATTTCTTTCTATACAAATTTGGTCATCTTCTAAATTGTTTATTTCATGTCACTTGGCATGGTTTAGGTTGATTCTCGGGATTATTGAGAGTCAAGATGATTTTTTGTGTGTATTTTGATCAATCCCAATTCTTATTTGAAGTCTATTTCTATGAACTAAAGTACAAATCAACCCTTAAATATGAATACCAACTTTTTATTCTAAGTTACTTAAGCCTCTCTTGGGATTAACATTTTAAGATTCAATTTGACAAATATTTGTGAAGACCGAAAAGTTTTAATGAGGAAGCTCCATAAAGGAAAATGCAACCAAAGAACTTGAGTATGAAGACTGTGGAATGCACGCCTAAAGTTAAGGATTGATGATCTAAGATGACAACAAAAAAGTTATAGATATCTATTCGACAAAAATATTTGTTTAAATAGTAATGGATCAAAGTATTCCTTTCGACGAATCACATCTATCTACAAAATAGATATCAAAGGGAGACACCAGAAGAAATATTCAATAAAAGAATATGTAACACCCTGTTTTTCGTTAAGCGCTTTTGTATTTCTTTTCGTTAATTAGGACTCTTAGTTAACATAGGAACTAAGGGATTAATTCTCCAATGCTTCATAAACATGAACTAATAATAATGAGAGGTGAGCTACTGTTTGATGGTCCTTTGACTAGACCCTCGGATCTGATTTGAGAGCGTTAGGGAGCCAAAACTCCAAGTACACATAATGAAACTACCTAGAACAGTACGGTTGGCCCAGGAGCACGACCGTGATGAACAGGGAGCACGCCCGTGCTCCTAGTTAAATAATGGAAGGTAGGCCGCGCGTTGAGCACAACCGTGCAAGACATTGAGCACAACCGTGCTCCACTTAAGTGACAGCATGACCGTGCTGGGGTGAGCACGCCCGTGCTCCCCTTACTGATCATAATCTCAGATTAATGGAATTAAGAGGTGTTTTACCCCAATCATCCCCAAATGATGAAATAATATACCAATCGAATGATAACAAGTTAGATAACTTAATTAAAGATTAATTAAGGTAACAAAGAATAATAAGTTGGTTAAGTCGGTGCCCAATGGGTTGTCGCACGTTGATATGATTTGGTGCTTTTTGGCCAAAGTGGTCTCGATGCTTTTCAGTCGAGATGTTGATGAGTTGAACCTTGGTGCTTTTTGGCCAAGGGGGCCTTGACCCCTGTGGGTTAAGGTGTTGATGTTGACGTTGATGTTGGTGATAAGTCTTGGGTGCTTATTGGCTCAAGCAAAGGAGGTGGTTGCCTTGTCTGTTGTTGTGCTCATGCATTCATACGTTGAAGTTGTTAGTGGGGGAAGTTCAACATAGGGGAGGTCATCCTAGAGTATGACGATCTGTCCAAGTATCGATGGTTCACCCAAGGTTTGGTGAACCATGAGCCCCCGCTGTGGCGTGTCCTCGTTATGATGCACCGGCTATCCAAGGGGTTCACCCACGGTTTGGTGGATTGTCGGCGTTGATGCTTTTTGGCCAATGTCGATATTTAACCCCGAAGTTGCCTTTCTGAGATAGTTCGGATCCACATGCATAACGGAGTAGCGGAGTAGTGTTGCACCGCATAGCATATGTTGGTTGAGATGACATGTAGATAAGATTATTTATATGTTGATGTTATGTTGTATTGCTATGCCGTGTTATGATGTATGTTCATCTTGCTTAACTACTTCCATGCCGATGTGTTTACGTGATATCTTACTCCCTGTTTTCTCTGTTTCTGTTATTGTATGTATCTCTTTATGCAGAGGACGATGAGCAGTCAGTTGAGGAGTGACTCTGAGGAGTCGCGGCTCTAGTAGGATATTCAGTAGCTATAGTTATTAGTTTGTTTAGTTGTTTAAGTTGTATTCCGAGGATTTTGCTCCGGAACAGTTATACCAGCTCTGTATATGACATCGGGGTTGGGTTATGTTTTTACGTTGTTTCTGTTTACGTTTTATTTATTTTTTAAAACTATGTTTCTTCTACTTTAAGTGTTACAATGTGATACCTTTTATCCAAGTTTTATTTTAACCAAATAAATACATGTTTTTATATTACCTTTTTTAAGTAAATATTTTATATTAACGTGCGAGTTAGAAGGGTGTCACGTAATACCCACTTCTGCTAAGGGCATGGATGTCGAAGGGGTGGTAATTGGAAATTGCTAGGAAAAGTTACTGAAAACAAAAGAAGGATGAATTCAAAATAGGGTAACTACCAATAGAATAGGGCATGTGTTAAACGCTGAAGACATGTATCAATAGGTATGGAAGTAGACATATATTTTCTTTGTCTATAATAAATCTGAATGGAAGTTACGTAATGGGGATGGTTACTTCGATAAAAATCCTGCGTACACATCTCACCCTCAATAGATTGACGAATTCACTTCTAAGTACACCATCCTTTACAATTCTAACTTCCTATATTCCTTTCATGGAATTTACTTGCCTGCAAATCCTTTTAAAGTTTCTTGTTTACTTTTTGACAACTTACGTTTGATTGCACTTTTTACATGCTTTCTTTATTATTTTCTTCATCTTTGCTCTTTTTTTTTTGTAAATTTGGTTTTTCAAATTAGTTTTAATTGTTGAAAATGTCCAGATATACATCACACATGACTACCGTAGAAACCTGAGAGTCCACCCTTGGGAATTCGACAAGATCATTGAGAAAACCTATAAACCAAAAATCATCATCAACAAATTGGAACATCTGGCAGGAGTAGTTCAGAATAACTTGTAAGTGCAATCCGGATTGCCTCCAGCAATCCGGCAAGTCCAGCAAAAAAAATAGAAGGGGAGGATTTGGATTATGAGAGAGAAAATGATGAATAATGAAGAGAGAGAATGGAGTTAAAAGAGAGAAAAAAAAAGATGATGGAGGGATGATGGAGGGGAGGATTGCTGGAGGCAATCCAGATCCCTTGTAAGTGCCAGCTAGTGTCAAGTTCATTGGTATTTCCAATGATGTGGTTTCCATGCTATTAAGAGGTGGCAAAGTTTTGTCAACAAGTTCTCTACCCATAATTTTGACAAGAAAATGGTGCATCAACCAACCTTTCAAACAATAGGGTGAAAAGGATTCCCATTCGTGGGGACTTTGTTGTGGCTACAAATATCTCATGGGATTCGAAGAATTAAATTTTCATTGCAGATCAATGGTCGAATCAAAATACTAACCAAAATGGTAGAATTTCCAATCACTCATTGACACCATTCTATGGTTTGCCCAGAGACTGTAGACCTCCTATATATATATAGTAGTGTAATATGGGATTGATAGTGGTCTGATTAATGAGACTAGTCAAGCCATGGATTTCACAATTCTAGTATTGACTCACCAATTAGTGCCATTTTGCAAACCAAGCTAATCAAGGAAATGGACAAAGTACACCTAGCATAAGTAATTTCATTCCTCGATGAGAAAGACTTAATCCAGAGGGACCTATAGGTTATGTTTGGGTTAGAGTTTGCAAGGGGCAAACATTTGTCCCCAACAACAGTAATTAGTTCCATTTCAAAATATTTTTGGGCTAAAATTATGTTTGCAACATTACTCGAAATACACCATTAGCTTTGTCATTATTGTTTCAAAAATCGAAATACAAATTCGAATTTCCTTTACATAAAAATGTTTGGTCGTATTGATAATGGATTGTGCACCTAAACAAACTTTATCTGTGAGGTCAAACCTTGGGATCGCTACTTTGGGAAGAATTTTACTTAACGATCACCCTAACTCATGGGTTAGTCTTATAATTTTGCATGTGATGATATCTGGTGAAAGACAACAAAAAAAAATTACAAATTCAGGTAGGGACTTTCTAACCTATGCGGGATGAAATGTAAGTTCGTGCGTTTTAACAATGGAGTTATGGACGTGGCTTCGAGCTCTTCATGCTTGCATTTTGACGCAATTCCTTGCACCATTTCAATAGAGAATAAAAAAAACAATCAGGAATCCCAATTTAACATAAATGATAATTGTACAACAAAAAATGAAACAACTTTTCAACCATGGTGAATGACGTTCAAAATCATGATTAATGATGTGTTTTTGAACTTGGTTAATGAATAAAATAAGAAGTAAATGAATAACTAGTTAGCTGATAACTTGGTTAATGATATACAAAAACTTGGTTAATGCAGTTCAGTGGTGGATGATCAATGCAGCTTAGCGGATGGTTAATCCATTTCCGATGATAACGATTAATGACACTCAAAATTATGGTTATTGTAGTTTAGTGAATGATTAATGAATTACTTATCTTGATGACAATAGTTTATAATGTTCAAAATTGTAGTGAAAGGTATGTTGAACTTGGTTAATGGATATACTGAGATAAGTAATTCATTAACGATTCATATAATACATTAACCACGATTTTGAATGTCATTAATCATTGTTAAAAGTTGTCCTATTTTTAGTTCCTCAAATAACATAACTACAATTTAAAATGCAAGGATTCAATTTCAAATAGTTTTATGATAAAAAAGAAAATTTGAACGTGGAAGCAGCCCACCCGCACCCAAAATCAAACAGTTTTATGATTTTCTTTATTTTGAAACAAAATAAAAATAAAAAATCAATTCAAAAACCGTCGAACCCATCCATTATACAAAGTGAAGTGAGAAGCGAGAATGAGTGCAAGTAGATTGGTAGCAGAGGCAGCGTGGAAGGAAATTGAGTCTACACGCACAGGTAGCTCCCTTTCTTTTTATTTCTCTTTATATAACCCCTTAGTGTGTTTATCTTTTTTTAACTTAAACTCACCGTTTTAATGTTCCTATCGCAGTGAATGATGATCAGCTTTGGACGTAAGTCATTTTCTCCTCCTTTCTCTTTCCTTTAATTTGAAATCTTATTTTGTGTTTCACGTTGTTGTATCTTTGGATCATTTTTTTGTGACAAAACAAAACCCAGTTTGCATTTCATATTTGGCAAGAATTTGGAGGGAGCGAGTAGAATAGTGGATCAAAGAGGTGTCAAGAGGATTTCTGGGGAACCCAGTGGAAGATTTATCTTTCAGGTTTGACTGAAACCGTTGTTGCATTGCACCTGAACCTTGTTTCTTTCTGCATGCAAGAAATTGAGGATCCATTTCACATTCTCAGCTCTGACTTGTGCTTTCATTTTAGAAGATATTGATTAAAAATAGGATAGAATTTGGGAAAAACTTGCAGCTAAAAGAAGTTGGCTTAAAATATCTTATGTTCTGGTTTTCAAAACTTCAATAGAAAAGGTTAAAATATAGTTGGTTTGATTATAATATGTTGGTTTATGAACTTTTTGAAAAATTCAAATAGGTATTTGTACTTTAAATGTTTGTAATTGGGTCCCCGAACTTATGAAAAATTGTAATTGAGTCCCTAATGCACATCTTTGTTCGATTTCAAAACTATAGGGACCTATTTGAATTTTTCCAAAAACTACATGGACCTATTTGATTTTTTTCTATAAAGTTCAAGGACTCAATTTCAATCTTTTAAAGTTCAAGGACCTATTTCAATTTTCACAAAAAGGTCGGAGATTAACAGATAATTAAACCAATATGGCTTTGATTGTTATAGTTTACCTCCTTTTTTCAGTTGGTGTCTATACTTGAAACTTTTTCAATGAGTCTTTTTAATTCTAAATGTTCTTAGATTAGTCCTTGTTGGTTTATCTTACATGCCTAATAAAATTTGACTTGTAATCTCAACTACAAATTGGCGACTAAACCATAATAACAGTGTTATAGTTTTCATCTTACAGTGAAGACTAACTTGAAAACATTTATAATTAGATGGACTCGTTAGGGTTGCAAGACAAATTTGAGAATATAAGAATTCATTCAGGTGTTTGATTCAAATTATGTATTTACTACTACACTTGTTTAGGTTATGGGAGAATCCCGAAGGAAAGACCAGTATCTGTGTTTTGCGGAAAGCTTTTGTGCTTGTTATTCTTTCTTCTATGACGTTGTGAACAGAGGGGAACAACTTTGTGTAAGGCCAGAAACTTTCTTGTCCACTATATATAAACATTCTTATTATTCTGATGCTTAAATATACAATGTGTGTTTTTTTGTTATTATTATTTGGGTGTTCCAGTGTAAACATCAAATAGCTGCAAGACTTGCGGCATCATTAGGAGCTTGTGTCGAAGTTAAGGTTTCTGATGAGGAGCTAGCTTTATTGCTGTCTAAAATATAGCCTTTGCTTTGTTGAATAACATGTATTTACATGAAGAATTTTATGGGGCAAGGAACGTCACATTAGATTTAGTTAGCTGTATGGTCTCAGGACCCGTTTGGGTTGCTTTTTCTTAGGTAAATACTTTTTTAATTAAATTAAAGAAAGCATGTGAGCAATTAAGATGTGTTTAGATGAGCTTATGTAAAACAATCAAAAAACAATGTTTAAGCACCAAAAGCTGTTTGTGTGGTAGATGTTGTTTAGATCTGTTTTTGGCTTCGAGAACTAAAGAGTTTCTGAAGCTGCTATTTTTGGCTTTGAGAAAAATTTTTGCAGTGGGTTTATGCTAATGAACTGAAAATTATTTGAAAGTCTTCTTGCGAAAAATTATTCCAAGTTTCAGCCTAAATACAAATAATGATACAAATTTCAGTTTTATCATAATAAAATATATAAGGTAAAAAAATTGTGAAAGAAAAAGTGAGGTTCTAGAGAGTACATGGTGCACTTTTTTCTGGTAATTGTTGATGAGAAAACTGCCATTGCGTGATATCAGGAGTCCATGATTTGTTATGTCTGCATCTCATAAAACTTTAAATTATTAATGGTCAAACCACTTCGAGCGTTATCCTTTAATTTTTCCTTTTCCACCTGCTTATCAACTTTGCATATTATGTTATTGTCCTTTAAAATGCCTCGTGTATTTTAGAAGATCTAAGTTTATTATTTGTGATTTACCATGAAAAAGAAAGATAGAGAAGCAGAAGAGGTGGGAATTTAGGGATGGATGAGGTTGTCTCATTATAATATATGATGACATAACATAATTCTTTTGGGTGCTATGATGCACCGCATGCGTAAAGCAAAGTAAACATGTTGGATAATAATTACTAGAACTTAGATTTTTGTGTCTAAAGACTGGAAATGAACACTGCTAACTTCATAGTCCACCAACTTTTGTGTTGGTAGACATCCCTTTGTTGGGTAGAGATAAGACTATCTACAGTTCATAACCAAGTCCTAATTAACTTTGTAAAAGTCAACCCGACATTAACGTATACCAGCAAAGTATGCTAAAGGTCCAACAATAGCACCATTGATGTAGGTTGCAGGTTCAGAGTGACTGTAATCACTGCGGTCATCTGGAAATCCATCGTTCTGGTTTGGACCTCCAACTACGGCTCCAACTAATATGTTAGGATTAGGATTCGAAGAATAGTAAAATGGTTGGAAACCTCCTTCACAACCTATGCTTTGTGGATGAGCACTTAGTGAAGGCAAGGAAGATCCTCTGTGGTGAATTCTCTTGGGAAAGTATGGACCATAACCTACCATGTAGGACATTTTTAATGGGTTTTCTCCTAATATGTAGTCTACCTGAAAATTTAAAACAAATTTTGTTAACAATGGAATCGGCAAGGGAGAAGAGAATATCTATCTCACAAAGGTGGAAATAATGAGACATTTACCTGTCTTTTTGCAATGCTCCTTATGGTATTTGGAGTGACAAGGACGTTGTCGCAGTTAAATGTGTGCTTTGTAGCTGACATATACTTAGAATAGGTTGTAAGCAAGAATGTTATAGATGTCACATACTGGAGGTTGCTTGCAGGAAGCTTGTACATTAGCCCCCCTACACATCAATAGAAGTAATGCATAAAATAGTGCCCTTTATAATACCTTTAAAGCCCTTGAAAGTATATTGATTGGAGATTTCTGCTAGGACTACTAGGTTATCTAATCCCATTTGCTCCCCTAGCTTATATAATCCCATTTACTCCCTAGCTTTGTGTCTCGGTGTCAGCATCGGTTCTAGAAGAGAGCTTTGTCATTAGTGTTGTCATATTTAACAATTCCATGCCATCATTCCCCCCCTTGGAAATACTTAGAGTACTGTCTATTTGATAATCAGAAATCTTCAAAGGCAGTATTGAACTTGAGAATTGTATTTCTAAACGTGTGAATTATTTAAGATTTGAGAAGTTGGGATTTGTTGGATATTCATAATCATGACTCTAGACTTGGACACATGCAATCATTTTCTTTGAAGTTCTATGCTCTGAAGTTGCCTTTACCTTGTGTATATTGTGTACTTGAAGAGGGACTGTTGGGCAAGATCTTGCAGATGAAATTCTCAGCTTCTTGCGTATATTGATCAAAGTTCTTGTCACCATTCAGCAGTGCTCTCTGCATTGACAATTAAAAAGAATAATAGAAACACAATGAGTCAAACAAACTTGAGGCAAACACATTGACTCTTCATATTTTTGAATGCTGGCACATGACTAATTTATTTACCCTTGAGAGAAGGACATGTGCACCAGCATATTTGTTGTCCCAGCTGAAGATATCTGGTTGATCATCAGCTCCCAACGACTTAACCAAATTATAGTATTTAACACCATTTGTTGCTCTGAAAAGCCATGCAGCTCCCCACAATAGCTCATCCTGAATGCAAATAAAGCTTATTAAAATAACATTCTTTTCTCTTATGCGACGTTTGATTTATGGAATGTTTAATTCTCAGCTAAATTACATTTCCAGGAATCCGTTTCTGAGGGATATTTCTTTCTCAACCTTACACATGAAATTTGAGTTAACTTTTATTTACTAATTTTATTTCTGGACATCTTTTATGTCTGACAATAATTTTTTTAAACTTGTACCTAATATGAGAAACTTTTATTCATATGCTTACTTTCTCGAGATTAAAATATAGTTCCTACCAAAAACGATTTTGACTTAAGAATTTGATTTTACCTTAAAACCAGAATATGAGCAATAAAATGGGCAGACTGCTGATCCAAGGGAATCACTGTAAGAGCCTTGATATTGCAAAGCAAACTGGTAAACATTTTGTGCATTCCTCAACAACATCTTAGAGTATGTTGGGTCAACAGTTCTAAAGACAATAGATGCAGCAGCAAGGGCAGCAGCAGTTTCAGCAGCCACATCTGAACCAGGGTTCGTAGGAGAGACCCAATACACAGTCCTTACAGTGTCCATGTCCTCTGGCCTTTCCCAACATTTGTGGTCCAAATTTGGGTCTCCAACTCCAACATAGAGCCTACCAGGTGTGGATGTGGCACACTTGAGGAGGTAGTCTGTAGCCCAACGAATTGCAGCTCTTGCTTCTTTGATGTGGGGACCCATTCTCTTACCATATTCAATTGTGCCCCATGATAGCATGGTTGTGGTGAATGCCATTGGAAAGTTGAATTTAACGTTGTCCCCTGCGTCATAGTAGCCTCCACTTAAATCCACCTGCCAAATTCAATAGGATGTAATGTAAGTGACGATTTTTTTTTTTTTATCTTGATTGGATGTTTACAATTATCTAATAATATGGTGGAACATCATTAAAAAAGTTTGGAGCATCATAATTATCTAATTATATGTTTGGAATCTGGGTTTGAATCCTTGTGGAGTCATCCCATTAGGAGGTTAAGAACCAACGGGAAAAATCCTACTCAATCAGTCGAATTAGTTATTAACCCCATAACGAGCCCGAAGGGGTTAAGCTGTGAGGATACTTTGATGGACCCACTCGACCTAAAGGATTAATTAGAGTGGGTTCTGAATCAAAAAGAAAAAAAGTTTAATGTAGACAATAACTATGGAAAAACTTTTTTGGCACCCCAAATGTAAGAGTAACCTTATAAACACTCAGTCATGTACGTTAGTATTGTCTTTAATGTTAACCACTATATTGGTGATAACCAGATAGTGATGACCATGCCTGTAAGTGACTTGGAACATCCCAAGTAAAATGCTGTCTTATATCAAACGTCAATACGAAAAGACTTCAACGTGCAGTTGATGAAAATTTAATTATAGCAAAATTTATCATACGGAAAGCCAATCCTATGAAGCAAATTATTTGTTTCTACTTTTTCTTTGAACTAGGTGGTGGAATACAAGCACTCATTATCACTCGTGGTGCACACACATAGAAAGAATAGAAATATTGAGAAAGATGAGA
Source organism: Sophora flavescens (assembly GCA_030762895.1). Taxonomy (NCBI): domain Eukaryota; kingdom Viridiplantae; phylum Streptophyta; class Magnoliopsida; order Fabales; family Fabaceae; genus Sophora; species Sophora flavescens. The sequence continues at coordinate 142,666,305 of CM061062.1, forward strand.
GAAAGAGATATACAAAAGAAAACTTTTATTCATATGCTTGCACTTCACTTACACTTGCACTATGCATATATTTCATACTTCTACACTTCTTTACTAATTCACATCACACACTATGTCTATTTATAGACTTAAACATACACTAGCTAACTCTCTTAATAGCTTCTAACTAATCTCTTTAGTCACAACAAACTAATCACACTTTAACAAACTAACTAAACACTAACTAATTTGAATTATTTCCAACAGTACATTACGATATAAGATATTCATTGATGTGTGTTTGGTAAGGTACTGAGTTTATAAACTAGTCAATTAGCTTCTTTAACCAAAAACAAACTAGCAGAGTTGTTTGATAGCAGAGTTTTTTAAAGGAAAAAAAAATATAATTATTTGATAAGCTAGTATAGGTAGCTTATATAAAATAAGTTAGGAGTTGCATGAATTTTTTTTTTCCTTCAGTTTTGCCTGTCAGTTTTCAAAAAATGATGATATTTTATCCTCCCATAATTAATTCTTCAACAATCGTGAGAATCTTTGGAGTTCATAACTCTTCACTCAAAAACTTAACATTATGGACAAAAGAAAGAAAGAAGCTCATTTGTTCTTATAAGACTTCTGTCTTTATTCTCTATACAAAAGGAATCTCTCAGATCGTACAAAATCGAATCGTTTCGTTTGAAAACATTTCATAAGAGCATTACAAAAATTAGGTTTTACTTTTTTTTTTATTAAAAAAAAACCTTTAAAAGAGTCCAATAGATTTTATCTTCAAATTTAACTATATTTTCATATTTATTTTAAAATTAATTAACTTATTGTTTTAAAAAAATTATTTAACACTTAAAATACTGTTACAACTTAATTTAATATTAAATATATACCAATAATAAAAACAATATGAACTGCTTCACGCATGTTTCCGCATCTCAGAATCAAGTTGGAGACGGAAATCACGTTAATAATGTCACTACTGTAATTATTTGAGTAATAAACGTGGAAGCTCCCTTATATAGCGTTCACGTCACGCCTGGTTCAACACGTAAGCAAACATGCATGATTGGAAACAGGAGAATACAGTTAAAATTCACACGAAGTTTCCTTTCTTGTTTCTTTTTTCTTTTCAAGTTGAAAGAGTGAAAGCCACGTAAACAAGCTTTAACGGATTCCACAGGTAAAAACAATTTTCATTTTTGGTCTTCATCTGTAACATAAAAAAAAGATAGAAAACGAAAAATCCTAAACCCACCAAATTTACTCTTGGTAAGCTCCATAAGTTAATCTTTTTTGTCGAATTCTCCCGAAACTAAAACGTGTTTGAAAGAGTTTATAGGAATCTTATAAAAATAGTTTATGATTATAAACTTAAGTAAACAGTTTATAATCTGTGAGTTTTTTTCAACTTATTCTCATAATCTTGTTTGAGGAGCTTATGAAAATAAATTTTTTTAACTTATTTTTATAAACAATTATTACATGAGTGCTTAAATAAACAGGATATTCAAACCAATTTTTTCTTAACCTCTCTCTTACTTTTTTGCTTTCATACGAGCCCACGGTGCTTTCGTAAGAATTACCCAGACAAATGGACACCGTAAGCAGCATTTCTCCTAAACAATAGTCATTTTCCTTGTTATTTCAGTTCTGCCGTATGAAAAACCAATTGATGTGAATCAAAAGTTAAACGAAGATTCAAAATAATAACATTGAGTCAGAGTAAAATTAGAATTATCAGTCTAACTTGAAATTTTACTAGTAACACATTAAGCAAGACATATAGAGCGTTTGGATCCACGGTGATATCATGGGAAAAGCACGTTCATCGTGGAAGCTACAGATATAGTAGCTTCCATTGAAACCAGGACAAACCATGTTCTTATCGCACAAACAAACATGCTAATAAAAGATGTGATGCTCTTTCATTCTACAGTGTAAAAAGAATACCAAAACATTTCATAGAAAAAGATAGAGAGGAAAATGAAGTTGACATACATTGGCTTGGCGACCATCATAAAGGCCAGAATTGGACCTCCATGTAAGTTGTTGATCTGAAGGGAGCCTTCCTGACCTCTGGCCTTGGAAGAACAACAAGGATTTAGCTAATGCTTCTTCATAGTTTGGGTTGCATTGTACATCATTGCTCACCAACAAGAATAATGTTAGCATGACCAAGAAACACAATGATGCTCCCATTCTCACTGGTTGGTATGTTACCTTGGAGAAGCACCAAAGTGTACTTTACTTTGGAATTTGTTTTATCACTTATTGGATGAAGCAAAATGAGTTATATGCTGCCCCTTTTATAATAAGCAAAGGAGACTCAATCACATGGCGTAAATCAAGGCTTTTAGAGGGAAAACAATAACAATACTGTTTTATAGACTTCCTTAACCATTCGATTAGGGTTTTTGATAACAAGTCCGTCCATGGAGATTTTAAAATTGGAAATATGTTGTAAGCATTATTACGACGTATGTGATATAAAAGAAAGTTTATAACGGTTAATAATATTCCTGGCCGGTTGTGTCACCAATTTTATTTTGCTTTTTTGTGGTTTGCCATTTGCCAATGAATCTCTGTTTTAAAAATTATACCAATGCTTATTGATGCAAGTAGTTGGAACTTGATTCTTTTTAAACAAGGTCATGAGTTCGAGTTTGTAAATGGAAAAAATAAATACTGGAAGAGTTTTCCACCCTTATATGAATTCACTTGCACGATTCAATTCGGAGGATCCAATGTGACTTCTGAGTTCTAAGTCAAAAAAGTTATGATATGATCACAATATTAAATACACATTTTGTAACTTTGAATGCTTTTCAGGTTTAACTATTATTTCCTTTTCCCGGTTGTTTTCTTCCTTTTGAGTAGGTGAAACAAAGAAAACCAGCTTTTGATTTTTGCTCCCATGATTCTTAGATACAGAAATACTACATGCCAATACCATTTAACATTAATTGAAAGAGTTTAATTAATTATTTTGATGCACTGTTAGTATAAAATTTTTTTATACCATTAATTAAGTATACATCTTTTTATGTTATTTTTGGGATAGAGATTGAGGTGCCAATTAGGGTCAGATATCTTGGTTCTCTATGATGTCGATCTTCCCTGTAGCGACAGAGCTTCTTGTTTCCGGGGATAAGTTAAGGTATGCTATTACCTTAGTCCGACACGTGACATCAAAACTGACGGCGTTAGGTCAAAATTGACGAAAATGACTAAAGTGAAAACGGAACGTAACGTGTAGAACCAATTTGAAAAATAAACAAATTATAGGATCAATATGAAAAATAAAATAAACGTATATGACCAATTTACCTATTTTCCTATTTTAAATAATGTAAGAATTTACTATGGATTGATAATATAAAGTATTTTAACCGTGATAGTTAAATTCTACCCCAAAAAGAAAATATAAAGACTAGTGGCTTTTTCACCAAACTGGGTTCCTTTTAGAAACTATTTATCAGTTTAGGGTTGTTCTGAAACTATTTACCAATGGGGGGTCGTTTTAAATATTTTATTATTTTTCGGTCTGACGGGTCAAAGGCGCCACTGTAGTTGGCGCCACACTTTTTATAAAAAAAAAATAAAAAATAAAAGGGAAGGCGCCAAATACAGTGGCGCCTCTGCCCCTGCTAGCTACAGTAGCGCACTGTAGCGCTACTGTAGCAGCCCTTTTTTTTTTTTTTATAAATTTTGACTTTTTAAAAAAAATAAAAATTTTATTTATAAAAAAACCCATTCACCAGATGATGAACTGAATTCACCAGATATTTGCACATACTTAACCAAAAAATTTATTTCTCAAAAAAACCTATTCACCAGATAATGAACTAAATTCACCAGATATTTATACCCGATTCACCAGATATTTGCACATACTTAACCAAAAAAATTATTTCTCAAAAAAATCATTCACTAGATAATGAGTTGACCATGTTTAATCATCTTATCCTAATAAATGAATCCGTTCCTGATCAAGCAACCAACAAACAAAATAAATAAAATAATAGAAAATAATAAAATAACCAATAAAACAGACAAAATAATAAAATAATTGAAATAAAAAATCCCAAATATTTGTGAGGCCGCCACCTCAAGACTACTACGGGGCATAAAAAAATAATAGCAATAACAATTTACACCAAAAAGCATTCGCTGCCTTCTTCCCACAGAGAGAGGAAGCTTTTTACTGAACTGAACAAAATACAAAGAGAAAAATGTTCGCGGAAGAGAACGGTCTGAAGGGAGACCCAAGGCTCCCAGCCATCTCCCAAGCAAGGAACTGATCTCGATTTTTTGACCAAACTGGGTTCCTTTTTGATAAAGTATCTATATAAAAAAAAAGAAGTAATAAAAAAAATCCCGTAATAATGAGTAACAAATAATATCGTAGTAGGCATAAAAAAATAATAGTAATAACAATTTACACCAATAAATATTCATCAATTATTACAGTAGTAAAAAAAATTTATTTTGTGAGAGCATTGCAGAAAATCTCCGGAGTGAAATTAAGAAGATGGGTTTACCTGAGATGAATATTCCTTGATCCTGTCGCTGATGGTTCCGTCTAAAAAAACTCATTCACCAGATAATGAACTGAATTCACCAGATATTTGTACATGATTCACCAGATATTTGTACATACTTAACTAAAAAATTTATTTCTCAGAAAAACTTATTCACCAGATAATGAACTGAATTCACCAGATATTTATATCCGATTCACCATATATTTGCACATACTTATACCGGTTTAGATATCTGGTGAATGAGTTTTTTTGAGAAATAAATTTTTTTGGTTAAGTATGTGTAAATATCTGGTAAATCGAGTACAAATATCTGGTGAATTCAGTTCATTATCTGGTGAATGGTTTTTTTGAGAAATAATTTTTTTGGTTAAGTATGTGCAAATATCTGGTGAATCGGGTATAAATATCTGGTGAATTCAGTTCATTATCTGGTGAATAGGTTTTTTTGAGAAATAAATTTTTTGGTTAAGTATGTGCAAATATCTGGTGAATCATGTACAAATATCTGGTGAATTCAGTTCATTATCTGGTGAATGGGTTTTTTTATAAATAAAATTTTTATTTTTTTAAAAAAGTCAAAAAAAAAATTTTTAAAAAAAAGGGGGCTGCTACAGTAGCGCTACTGTAGCTAGCAGGGGCAGAGGCGCCACTGCATTTGGCGCCTCCCCTTTTAATTTTTTTTTTTATAAAAAGTGTGGCACCAACTGCAGTGGCGCCTTCAAAGGCGCCATCTGCAGTGGCGCCTTTGACCCGTCAGACCGAAAAATAATAAAATATTCAAAACGACCCCCACTGGTAAATAGTTTCAGAACAACCCTAAACTGATAAATAGTTTCTAAAAGGAACCCAGTTTGGTCAAAAACCCAAGACTAGTACTCCCTCCGGTCCTTATTATAAGAAGCAAATGACTACTTTTTTTGGGTCCAAAATATAAGAGACGTGCATGTACTTTGATAAATATTAAATGCTCATTTCCAATTTTACCCTTATTTAACACACTGTTTGCAAATTCCAAATAATACATTAATTATAGGATATTAGAACATTTATTAAGATTAGAAGGGATAACTTTGTAAATTTATATGAATATTAATTACAAATAGCTTATTTCAATATATTTCCTTGATATGTGTGTTTTAGGGTTTTACCTCTTATAATAAGGACACTAGGGAGTACTATTCAATTATGTCACGTCTTTAACATGATAAGATTACATGACATGGTAGGACCTTGAGCATGAATGTTTAACAACACACATGACCTGATCCTCTCATTATGTTCCTCACGTGATCTCTCGGCCTATATGCTCCACCATCACTTAGACATGGTCCTCAAATTGCTAAAATTAATCCGGAATCCTATAACGTGTTTGGGGAAACAGTTTATACAGGTTTGACTCAAATATCCCCAAAAACTAAAAGTGCAAAATTCCCTATATCCCTCATTGGCTTATTCACTTTTTGTCAAAATTGACATGAAAAGAAGAGGCGTGAATGGCGCAATTTTGAGATTATACCAAAATGGGCCTCGAATTGCGCCAAGCAAACGGCGCCGAATTGTGGATCCAAAGTAAAATGAATTAATTAACAATTTAGCATAGTGTGTTTTTTGCTTTCAAATATAGTGTTTTCTCGGTCCTCCCTCGTGATAAGAGACAAAATTCTAAAATACACGGATCAAGAAAATGTATTGAAATAAATTATTTGTAATTAATATTCATATAAATTTACAAAATTACCCCTTCAAATAATTAATGAACAATCATATTTATATTGAAAGTTGCACTGTCTCGTAAATATAAACTCTATTATAAATAAGGGTAAAATTGAAAATGAGCATTTAATATTTGTCAAAATACATACATGTTTCTTGTATTTTGGATCAAAAAAAATAGTCATTTGCCTTCAATATTATTTTAGTTTAAAAATTAACGTAATATACCCACATTACGAGGAAATAAAGTTTGATCAATAATTTCTGTTATCAAAGATCAATGTTTCTTTGATTATGAAATTTATAAAATATTAGTTTTGTAACCTAAAAACAAAGTTAAAAGTGAGGGGCAAAAAACAAGGGTGTGGAGCATGATAATAAACCAGTTATGCTCTCAATAAAATGATTAAAGTTTAAAGTAGTAAACATCCGTTGAGAAGGGGGGAAATGGAAAGTGCACAAATGTTTCTTAATTTTGTGATTTTGATTATTCCCCCATCCACTTTTCATTTAAATAATTAATATAATCTAATTTTTAATAAATAATTCAATAATTGTTTTCAAAAGCGATCCAGAAATCACATTGGACTCTAAGTAATCTGAGTCGAAAAGATTCATTTAAGAGGGGCAAAGTTCTTACGACACTTTTCTTTTTTTTCCCATATACAAGACTCGAACTCGAGGCTTAATTTATCTAAGGAACACCAAGCTACTCGCTAGTTGAACCTTAGAAGTTGAAAGTTGTTTAATTTACTTATTGAAGACTAAAATTAAAGAGAGTTTTTTGGGTTTTTCAGGGTATCTTGCCTGCAATTGCGGGAGACTAATCCTTCTTCGAGGTACTAGACGACATTGAAAGACTGATTTCTCTCAACCACGTATTCTCCATAGGCGGCAAGAACCAGAGATCGAACCTCTAACCACTAGCTCAAGGGACCCAAACCCGTTAAAACTCGAACCAACCACACGTTGGTAGAATCAAAGAGAGTTTGTACATATGTGCGGAAAATATAGCAAAAGTATAGAGTTTACAACTGTAGCTTCAGAGCACAAAATAAAAACTATAAAAAAACAAAAGAATGGTAACGTGTAATTTGTTCGGCCACACCACATATTTAGCATATTCATATGCATGAATAATGAAGACAATGATGACTCTGGTAATAACAAAGTTCAAATTTAAAACCCTTACTAACAGTTGAATCAGCAAGATCCTTATGTACCATGCATCTGTGTGCGAGATCCTTATGTACCTTGCATCTGTGTAAAGTATCGTGCGCAGAGGACGCATAAAGAAAGGCTTTCTAGGTTACTTTCCTCAATGCTCTACGCTAACTATAATTCTCTTGATCATGGCGTAACCCCAAAATAAGTAAATGATAGATAATAATGTTATTAAAAATTAGTTTTATTAAAAAAGATTAAATAATCAAAAAGGTCTTGTTAACGAGTGTTCTAAAGATATTGAAAAACTAAGTGTAACATTTTAAAATGATAAATACACAATTTCCCATACAAATTTATCTTTATTGGTTCCTTTAACAATGTCTTAAAAACATTTGTTAGCATTCTCCTAATCAAAATTGTAACCCAAAGACACGAGATATGATATTGAGTTTTCAAAGATTTTATTCATTAATTAATAACTTGACCCTTCACGGTTCAAAACGAACATCCCAATGATAGGTTTAGTGGCCGAAAACAAAACATGCTATTCCAAAATCTATGAATGACTTCACTCCTTTCCTCCCCTCCCATTCTTGGTAAGATGACAACAAAAAAAATTAAATATTCAAATATTATTAATATAAATAATGCTATGTAGCGAGGCATAGACCATAATAGAAGAGAAAGGTAGAGAATGGGGAAGAAAGATAAAGAGTTTCAGAGAATTTGTATTTTCATTTCTTGATTGAACACATGAATACAGTGTTATTAAAACCGAACCAATCATCGATTCGATCGAAACACCGAGCCAATGAATCAATGGTCAGACCAGTAAGTCACTACCGATATATCAAAATTATAAATTTTATATTTTATATAATATATATAATATTTGTCAATACTTAACCAAATGAACACCTTGGTATAGTGGCAAGGCTTCAATGTTCTATGGCATACGATACGTGAGTTGGTGTTTGTTCTGCTTGGGACAACGTGCAAGATGCCTTGGAACGTGTGTAGGACATGTTGGACGAATTAGGCCGCTCGGTTCAACCATAACCGGGTTATCGGTTCAATGCCCGGGTTGATGACATCATCACCGATTTAAAGGCTTATCCAGTTTGATTTTCTGAACGGACCGACGGTGGGTCCAGTTTCCGACCGAACCGATCCGACCGACCGGTCCGATTTTAATAACACTGCATGAATACAATAGGCTTTTATAGCTAGATACATTGTCTAACAAACTAACTACCTTAACTAACATAATTGGACGGTGTTGTCTCAGTACATTCAGTTATGCATGCACCTGCTTGTGTAACTAGATTATGCAATACTCTAATAAGGCCTAACTCTTCCTCTCTAAGAATTCGAAAGTATGGTCTTTCCGTGTCCACAACTCTCTAAGCATCCCTCCTTTCTCCTTCTCTATCCCCATTTATAGAAAGTTAACCAATTAACTAACTCTAACTCTAACTCTAACTCTTACTACTTTATTAACAATGCCTACCAACAGAATCCTGCCACAATTTTCCCCTCCTCTCTCCTTTTCTCTTCAACCAAACAAGAGAAAAGGGAAAAATCTTTATAATTTCCCTTTTCCCATTTTGTTCCTCCCTTGTGTTTTGAAAATCACCTTGATACATTATCATCACATCATATTAACATCAATCTTATATTATTTTGATTTTCTATGATCTCTACTTATAATCTTCCAAATCACCACTTGTACAACAAAATAAGAGTCAGTCTAAATCTTATTCAATTAATCTATCATCAAATCAATAAGGAGTGACCAACTTCTTTTGTGAAAATCAGGCTGAAAAAGTTATTGAGCAATCAACTTCTGGACTTCATTTCTTATTTTTTTCATATAATTTCCCCAAACTTAATTCACAAATATTTTCAAAGAAAAAAGCAAGTTATGATGGATTACACGATACAGTAGCATGTAACGGGGTTGTTCTTACAAATTTCTGGCAATGCCAAAACCGAGAACCTGAAGAACAATATCGCTATGTTTCACACACAATCTCAATCGAGAAGACTGTATATTATTGAAGAATGCTCTCAACTGAAATAATAGTTACATAATAGCTTAGTCTTCCTAAACATTAAACATCTACATATATAGGCAACAAAATATAACTGTTACTCCCATTATCCTTCCTCTCAAGTAACTGCTACATTTCCATAATCTCTCAACTGCTGGTAACTGTTTGGCTCCACTCTTCACTTTGTTTGACTTGGTCTCCTCAGTCCAATGTTCCCATATTAACCAGACGGTACATAAACCCCTCAAGCTCTGAGCTTCAAAGAGGCGAAAGAGCTTTAAGAGATATCTTCAAGTAAACTAGACTCTTCCCGAGCAGAGCTATAAATGTCTCCAGGAAAATCCAAGCTTTTTCCAAGCTGATTTACGGATCTCTTCAAAGAAACATTCGGTGTGCCTCGTTAAAACCTTCCAGGGCAAAAACCTTTTCAAGAAAAATACCCGGGGTAGGAAAAAGAGTACACACGTGAAAGAACTTTGATAGACATCTTCACGAAAAGAGCTTATCTGAGCTGATCATACATGTTTTAACTCTTCCTCTTACTAAACCAAACTTTCTTCTTGCTTCTGCTGCTGCTTCTCGCTTCTGCATCTTGCTTTCTTTCTTCTTTTTTATTTATATATACCTGTTCAAATACAACTTCAACTAGAACAACAACAAAACATCATCACGGATATAAACAGGAATATCAACCATGCTAACATAAGATATAAACTCCAAAGCATATCAATGTGCTACCATCAAAAATATAAAATAAACTTTAACTTTACCCTCAACCGATATTCACAGATTTGTGCCAAAACATATTACTCTAATTAGGCACTTTCGCTTTGCCTTTTATCCGAGATCTTGCTCGTCTTTAAGGGCTTTAAATGCCTTTTACTCGAGATCTTGCTCGTTTTAAGGACTTGATAATTTTCCTTTTATCGAGATCATTCTCATTTTAAGGACTTTCATTTTGCCGAGGTTCTTCCTTCCCTATTTTTTGTTCTTTCTGCCTTATAACTCCTTTTATATATTTTTTTAAACTCCTTATTTCCACCAAGGACCCGATTAAATCGAGCTCATCGGTTTGGAATTTCCACATAACCACCCAGTGCCAAGCATGACCAACAAAACACCTTAGCTTCTCATATGATGAGGTCAACATCAAACACAGAAGAGTACAAGATCTACAGAACTCATTGCTTAACAAAGAGAAATTAGATATTATTACGTCGTTAGAATAAGTATAAATAGCTTGGTCCTCCACTTTCAACATATGCTTTTTATCATCTTTAATGAGGACAGAAAAGTAGCACTATCAAAAATAGTTTTGTAACATATTAGACCTCATAGGGCCCAGATATGAGTTCATATCTCCATATATTGTTCTGTGTCTTTCACATATTCAACAGTGGTTATACACGATTACAGATGCAATATGACAATAGGAGGCTTCATGTCACGCTAGCCTAGGCAATGCTCATGTCTAATCTTAAGGATGTGCAAACACATGGTTCAACCAAATACTTAGAAAACACAATCGGAGCACTATCAGCGGTGATATGGGATCTCAATGAACATGTAACCCACACATGCGAATGAATTTGTTTACTTGTGTAAGGCAATTAAGTTTATTTCTTTGCTTTGCACCCGAGTAGCATGAAAGCATAGCAACCACCACTAAGCATAGTTTTTCAAACTCTTAACTTCTCGGCTCAACCACCTTAACAAAACTAAATTAACTAGGATGCTCCAATATCATGTTATCTTCAAGTTCCACCAATCAACCAACAACTTTCATTTTATGTTATAAGATTAAGTAAAATTAAAAATAAAATAAAGAACCTGTAATTTGACCCGGTGGTTTAAACCAAGTCTTGAATATTTCATGTTTGGAGAGTCGCCCTGTATGCAACACTTGGCTCCTGTATTATGCCGTCTTTCTTTGATCTTTTGCCTCATCTACGAGTGCACCACCGAATTCCATGTCAAAAAATTATGGATCCCCAGTTTTCTTCTTCTGTTATCAACCCCTTTTCTCAATAAAAGATATCTGCTTCTTCTACACCAAACATCACTTTCATTTATCATTCTTAATGAGAAAAAAACTCTCTCACAGAACCCCATTTTCACCACCATCAATAAACCATCCTTCTTGTGGATTGAAGGTGGCAATGGTGGAGAGATCGAACTGTGATAGTGGCTCCAATACTCTGCTCCACCGAACGTCTGTGCACACCGCCGCGCACCGCCAACGCTCGTCCTTGTCTAAGCCGTCGTACGCCGTCCCACTTCTCGCAAAGACCGTCTCGATTCCAGATCTGGAGCTAATGGCGAGGTCGAGTCCCTCCTCCTTCCTGCCCGGACCAATCACCAACATCCAGTCGTAAAGACATAGTGGGACCACCACGAGTCGCCGTTGTTCCGCCACAACGAGCTCCGCCGAATCCATGGGTGACAAGTCCGCTCCTTAACGCCGTAGAACCATTCCAAACCCCTAGAGCGCCGCCGTCGAGGGCGCATGTTCTCGCCGTCGTGCATCACCAACTGTCCCCTTTTGCTGAATGACCATCATTTCTCTATTTTCTCCCTCTCGCCGCCCATTTCATCCACATTGTCCGGCTGTCCCCACAAAAATCTGTCACCGAATAACTTGTAATGCGGCCGGGGAAGGTTTACCTCGACCCCACGGTGGGCACCAAATGTTCTTACAAATTTCCGGCAATGCCAAAACCGAAAACCCGAAGAACAGTATCGCTATGTTTCACACACAATCTCAATCAAGACTCTATATTATTGAAGAATGCTCTCAACTGAGATAATAGTTACAGAATAGCTTAGTCTTCCTAAATATTAAACATCTACATATATAGGCAACAAAATATAACTGTTACTCCCATTATCCTTCCTCTCAAGTAACTGCTACATTCCCATAATCTCTCCATTGCTGGTAACTGTTTGGCTCCACTCTTCACTTTGTTTGACTTGGCCTCCTGATACGTACCAGAATCACACAACCAGAAATAGAAGAATAATTGAATAAAAGGGAAGAACTGATGTATGTAAGAGAAAGAGTATTCCTACTGCCACAAAGCTAGGCTCCTATAGAGAGCTAGTGCTCTCTATCCATAACAAACACTCTATTTTTCCAAAGATACTCAATTGTTCTCTCCTCTTCACTATATAACAGAAACAACTTTCTCTCTCTCACCCTAATAGAATCAATGGACCCTTGTCAATTGGGCCTATGGTATAGATATGGGACCTATCAATACCACCTCCTTTAAATTCTGCCTTGTCCTCAAGGCAGGAAAAGGACACCCCATAAGGACTCCACTCTATTAAAAACTGACTAACATATTCCCCAAAAGCTCTCCTTATGCAATAGTCGTTGAAAGTCAAGTCTTTGCCCCCAGGGTCCCACTGTTGGAAGATGGACGAGCCAGTATCGAACGATCGAGCCCGCTGCACAGTTTCACTCTCGATGCATTTGGGTGTCAACCTGCAGTAACTCTCTTCCAAATTCAGAGAAACCAATACATCATCACTCACAGCTCGAGCTAGGAAAAAAGCAAGCTCACTTGAAGCATTCCATATATCTAGTGCCACATCTTGTGCAATTTCCAAAAGCATGACCAAACCATTTACTATATACTCCATTGAAGAGATCTCTATTTGAAGAACAACTAACAATGCTGATACCATATCCTTTTCCCTATTCCTTCCATTCATAGCAAGAGTTATGAGCTTCTTCAAAAATAGAAGAGTATACTTAGGTGCACCAAGGTCTTCAAGTCTTCGAATGAACTCAAGTATATATAAGATAGAAAACATTCATCCATTACAGCTACAGACTCATTTTTGTACTTCCTCACCCATTCGTCTTCTACTTTGATATCCCCATATTTGCCGAAAACACTGAATAGAGGCAAACCTCCTTCTGGCACATGATATTTTTCAAACGCATGTATCCTTTGTTCATGTGACCATGCAGAAAACTCATTAATCAAGGCCCATGCAGATAGTGCAAACAATAGTGTCATTAATGACAAAGCCACAACTGTTGGAACAAATATGCTTGCTACAAACTCAGCAAACTTTTGAATTGGAGCTTTGGACATCTGGCCTGACCCCTCCAAATTAATTACTTGCGTAGAAATGCATTGGAGAAGTGCCTCTTGAGCCTCAAGGTTAATATTCCCTTCCTTAGTTTCCTGCAATTCTTGCGTAGTTAACACCACTTCCTTAGCTAACACAACTGAAGTCAAAATACTGAGTGATTGCAATAATATGATAAGTGTTGTTTGGCCTTTCTTTCTAGAATCTCGAGGTGCCCTGTATTTGTTCAACCTGACTTTTTGTTTCAACACTTTATCTAAATATTGACTTGCAATCCATATGGAAATATGTAAATGATCCCTTGCCATGTCAAGCTCAGTTTTAACTCCAGAAACATCCCACTTTTTCTGTTGGTTGCAATCCAACATTACCATCCTTGCTAAATGAAGTAGGTTTGCACCATTTTGAATACGATCATCCGGAAGTAAGGGTTTCCATGCATTAAGACATCTTTCAAGAAGCTCTTTTGAATCTTTTACATTGCTAGATGCTTGCAGCATCAGAGTCAAAGGTTCAGCTGCAATAACTGTGTCCAAGGAATTCCATCCCCGACTCAAAATTGCCTCAAACCCTATTTTGGTAGCTTGAATATAAAAAGCACTCTGCCAATTGATTGTTCTTCCAATAATAGAAACATTGATCTCCTTTAATGTGTTACTGGATTGAACCAACAGGGAATCTATTTTCCTTTCTTCAATAATTATACCATTTTCATCTTTGGCAACCAACAAAAGAGTTGCAGGAACGATTTCTACTAACCTTTTTATGAAATTATAGGTCTTTCCTTTGGCCATGCAGTCCACATACTCGCCCAACAATACAAATGCTATAGGTATAGCTTCAATTTCAAAGTATGTTGGTGATAGAATTGGCTCGGCAAATACAGAAGTTATGAAACCCTGATTAAAATTTCCAACATTCTGAAGTGGGCTAGGTAGGTCTTGGCTCGGGCCCAATAAAATTTTGCCTTCAATTCTGACTTCGAGACATGAGATTATAACATTATCCTCCAATTGCGCAGAGAGAACATTGGGTCCACAAGCCCAATCACTTCCAACAGGCTCACGTGAAACATATATAAGGAAGTCAATATCATTAATTGTGGGCAGACTTGACGCATTGGTGGTACCTATAACTTCACTTTGTATGTCATAAGAATTTCTCCAAATTTGGGCCAGGCCCATTAGGTTTAGAATGATACCCAAATTAGTGAAATTACAGAAGCCCCCATCAGCTCCCCTATCTTCCTCCTTCGTCAGAAACGACTCCCCCACCGCACTCATCCATGGCGGCCCTGTCCATAGCGGCCCAGTGGCCGCCGCCGGTGAACGAATGCCCGGCGGTTCCAACTCGATAAGGCTCGTCGCAGGTGGGACAGGGTCCGCTGACTTCAGCTGTGCACAGGTCGTCGCACGTGGAGAGGTATCTGGCGGTTCCGACGGCGGAGGCTTGGGCGTGTCAGTTGAATCTGGCGATGCAGGCGGTTCTGGAGGCGGCGCCAGCGACTCCTGTTGTTTCGGAAGCTTGGCCGCTATTCCAAAAAACCCGAACTCCATGGCCATCGCACACTCTGTATAAGTACATGGATCTGGCGGCTCGGGCGGACCCAGCGGCGGCTCAAGCGGCTC
Organism: Sophora flavescens; assembly: GCA_030762895.1. Taxonomy (NCBI): domain Eukaryota; kingdom Viridiplantae; phylum Streptophyta; class Magnoliopsida; order Fabales; family Fabaceae; genus Sophora; species Sophora flavescens. The sequence goes on from CM061062.1 coordinate 142,681,506, forward strand.
CAAAGGTGGCGGAATGTTGGCCGGAACTCTCCTGAACCCAGTACAGGTCCCGTCACCTCGATCCTCAAAGCCATTACCATTTGGGTTCTCTTCATTCCTCTTCATTTGACCTAGAACTTGTAAGTCGGTCCCGTGTTCCTCCATTGCCAATCCCTTTTTCTGGTGATTAAGAGCGAACTTGAATTCATCACTTTCATCCAGTTTGGTCTTGATCGCACACCACTGAGACCCAAGTTCTTCGGTCACCTTCTTCAGTATTTTCACCGATTGACGAAACTCCTCATACGCCTTTCCTTGTAATTTCAAGTCCGACGTCTCTAACCTTTTCTTTGCACTTCCATCTCCACTCTCCTCTTTCTTCAGACGCCCCTTCTTGCCTAAGCATTTTGTTATCATTGCTACTAAAGCCTCTTGGTTTTTGTCCGTCTTGGTTTGGTTTTTATCCATCTTGGTTTGCATCGTTGCTAGTGCAGTGTAGATGCTAACCAATTTGTTCTCCAGATCCGCTAACTTCGCCTCCATTTCACCTACTTTGTCAGCTTTCTTCTTTGGTGGCATCCACTCCGTCTCCTTACTGCACTGGTCCCTTCACAGAGAAAACTCTCCTCACGTAATCCGGCAGGTCGGACCAGTTTGATACATACCAGAATCACACAACTAGAAATAGAAGAATAATTGAATAAAAGGGAAGAACTGATGTATGTATTATTTACTAAAATGAGGGAATTACAGAGGAAGAGTATTCCTACTGCCACAGAGCTAGGCTCCTATAGAGAGCTATTACTCTCTATCCATAACAAACACTTTTTTTCCAAAGATACTCCATTGTTCTCTCCTCTTCACTATATAACAAAAACAATTTTCTCTCTCTCACCCTAATAGAATCAATGGGCCCTTGTCAATTGGGCCTATGGTATAGATATGGGACCTATCACCTCCTCAGTCCAATGTTCCTATATTAACCAGACGGTACGGGGGTAAAGAATTCCAGCACATTCTCAAACTAAGCAAGTCACAATTTCATTGTATACATTACACAATATTATTGTATACATTTCCTTCCGGAGAGGGAGTCATAAGGTAGTCAAGATGGTTTGGGGTGTGGATAAAGGTGTTGGGACTTGGGAGGTATAAGATGCAAAGTTCAAATCTCACCCCTACTAACATAACAAACTAACTAATATCTGTCTATCAAAAACAAGAATCTTCTGTAAAATAGCAAAAAACAAAAAAGAAAAAAAATTAACACAAGATTACATCACACCCTGGGGCGAAAAGGGATGAATGCAGCCAATGTCTGTGTCACTGACAAAATGTCACAAACCTATGGTTCAAACCTCACAAGTTATACTTTATAGATATGGTGGCTATTACTATTTCACAAGGCTAGCCTTATTTTTGTCACAAACCTATGGTTCAAACCTCACAAGTTATACTTTATAGATATGGTGGCTATTACTATTTCACAAGGCTAGCCTTATCGAGTAATGATCACTGAATAAGTGTCTTGAATTATGAAGGCTGCGAGAGCCATCCTTTGAGCACGACAACACATTTTAGATACAAGTCTGTGGTCACACCGCAGCCTGCATAGTGCATAAAACTTAAATGCTAAGGGAGATTACAATCTGCATGAATCTCATGCCATCAAAAAGCTAGAGCGAAGGTCTTCAAGTTTAGAAATTCGGGGCATCATAAACTTAAACCAGTCCAAGCATTCGATGACCAAAACAGAAAACTGAATTAAGTTTAAATAAATAAATTGATTATAGGTCCAACCAGAAAATTGCATTCAGAAAATGCAAGAAAATAGCAGAATTATATACCTTTTAAACTTAATGTTCAAGATTTCTTTTTTCTGGAAACAAATTTTCAAGATACATAACAAATAATTTTATATGTTACGTAAAAGTAAATGAGTCAAGTTTGCACCGGAGTAAATACAAATTGTTATACATGCACATATACCCAGTAACATGGATGGCAAGGGTTATTGTTGAAGTTATGGGTTTCGATAAGAAAAAGAAGAAAAAAGAATGAACACTTAAAATATGATTATGATTGATTATGATCTCGCAGTACAAAAAGCTTAAGCACTAACCCCTATTTTTAGGATACAAGACTCCTAATCCTAATTGAAAAGGGAAACTAATTATGATAATAATTAACTGATAACAGCCTAATCCTATGAGATAATTCAAGATACTCTTATAAGATAAGATGGAATTTGAGATAAGATAAGATCATCTATTCGAACAGTTATAAAATTGGTTCCCAAGTAAATACAGGCATTTAAATAATACATCATACAGTATTATCAAATGGATATCAACTACCCAATTGGAATTTGAAATTAAGGCCAACTAGCAATGTTGTCGATGGCGGATGGCGGAACATAGCGGAAGGCTAAAAATCCGCCATTTCAAGCCGACATAAAATGCCATGGCCGCCACGGCGCCGCCATCCTTCTCAAATTGGTCATAGCGGTTGGGCAAAAATCCGCCACCGCAATCCGCCATGGCGCCGCCATGGCCGCTATTTGATAACACTGCCAACTAGAGATAGCATTTAAAAAAAAAAAAAAAAAGGAGAGCCTCACTCAACTTCAAATCTTTAGGTGAGAAAAAGAACATTGTCTTCTGTAAATTATAGACGAGCTACCTTGCCACAATTTCTACCATGAATTACTCATAAACAACCAGAACATAAGTGATAATACTATTACAAAACACATATATATTAAGAGAGAACATATAACTATTAATAGTAAAGAGTTTAAATACTCACACTTAATGCCAGGGCTATGCCTGGTGCAATAGCTCTTCTATGGATTCAAATTCTTTAAGATTATTAACTACATGATGAATTTTTGCAGACAGCTTGTCACTGTGCTCTTCAACAATTTTCATAAAAGAAGTTAACTGTTCCTGATATGTTGCACACAACCGTTTTTTGATCCGAAGCTCTGCTGTCAATTCCTGAATTTTCCTATCCTTGTCATCCTAAAACAGAAATGCAAAAGAAATTAATTAAGGAAATGTTAGCAAACACTTCATTTTGTTTTAAGAAACTGCCCGGGATGTTATATAAAGCACCCAAAAATAATAAATTTTTCTTCATATGCCAAATACTTCATGCTTGCATATATGACTTGAAAAACAGCAGAGTCACTGACACATTGCACTGGTACAGCAGCATTTTAAATTATTGCTGATGTTACAATAAATATTCTTTTCTTTATGATATCAATTAATCTCCTTTTTGTGAGTTCCATATGGATCAAACTCATGAGCCACATGAAACTGTAAAAAAAAGTATTCGAGAATTTGATCATAAACAAGAAACATGTATATATGATCCACATGACATCCCTAACATAAAACTAAACTGGTTAACTGATTAATGAGAGAAATTCATGAGAAGGAAAAATGAAAAACAGAGAATTTGTGTATACTGATTCTCATTAATTGAAAAATTCTGTGTACACCTTTGGCTATATATATACTAGCCAGCAGAGCAGTTATTCAGTTAGGATAGTAACTGTCCTAACTGTAGAGAGTAACTAACCTACCTAATTGCTAACAGCAGAGGATAACTATACTAACTGTCATACAGTTTATTTATTACATAGCCTTACTCTATTATTCCCCCCTCAAGCTCATGGGGGTTTTGGACATAAAACAACATTGAGCTTGGATCTTAACTCTATAAATCTAGAGGAGGAAACAGGCTTTGTTAAGGAATCTGCTAGCTGGTCTGTACTTGGAATGTGCACAACATTGAGAGCTTTGGAGAGGACCTTTTCTCTAACAAAGTGGATATCAAGCTCTATATGTTTGGTCCTTGCATGAAGAATAGGATTGTAGGCTAAGTTGACTGCACTTAAGTTGTCACAAAAGAGTTGGGGCATGGCAAAGGGAATATGCAATTCAGTTAGAAGTGACTGAATCCACAAAGTTTCAGCTGTAGCATTGGCCATGCCGCGATACTCAGCCTCTGTGCTGGATCTAGCAACAAGGGGCTGCTTCTTTGAGCTCCAGGAAATCAGATTTGGCCCAAGGAAGATGCAGGAGGCAGAGGTTGAACGTCTATCATCAGGATCACTGCCCCAATCTGCATCACAGTAGGTATGCAGAGAGTAAGGTGCAGAAGAAGCAGCTGCAGGTCTGAGGAGAAGACCATAGTCTAGGGAGCCTTTGAGATATCTTAAAATCCTCTTAACAGCCTGCCAGTGAGAGTCAAGAGGGTTGGACATGAATTGGCACACTTTATTCACACTATAGGCAATGTCAGGGCGAGTGAGAGTGACATATTGAAGTGCACCCACAATGGATCTATAGTAATGAGGATCTGCCACTGTATTAGTACCAAACTTGGATAGTTTACAATTACTAATCATAGGTGAGGAGATTCCTTTAGCCTCTGACATGTGGGCTTTAGCCAATAAGTCTCTGATGTACTTGGTTTGAGTGAGCAGAAGTGCACCATTGCTTAGATGCTTAGCTTCAAGGCCAAGAAAATAATCCAGATCTCCAAGTTCCCTGAGAGCAAACTGTGCATCAAGCTTGTGAATCAGAGTCTGAACAAGAGCAGGAGAAGATCCAGTGACAAGGATGTCATCAACATAAACCAAGACATATATACAGATAGATCCTTTTGAATATATGAACAAGGAAGAATCACACTTGCTGGCCAGGAACCCAAATTGCAGAAGAGTGGAGGCAAGCTTTTCATACCAAGCTCGAGGGGCTTGCTTGAGGCCATAGAGAGCTTTGTGAAGCTTACAAACAAGAGATTTGTCACTGTGCTCAAACCCGGGTGGCTGCATCATATAGACATCCTCACTGAGAACACCATTCAAGAAAGCATTGTTTACATCAATTTGCTTAATTGCCCATCTGTTTGTGAGGGCTAGGGTAAGAATGATCCGAATAGTGACAGGTTTGACTACCGGAGAGAAGGTTTCAAAGAAATCAAAACCATATTGTTGATGAAAGCCTTTGGCAACCAGCCTAGCCTTAAATTTGTTGACTGTACCATCAGGATTTTCCTTTACTCGATAAACCCACTTGCAGCCAATAGCAGTTCTGTTTGGAGGCAGTGTTACTAGGGACCAAGTGTTATTTTTAATGAGAGCATTATGCTCATCTTGCATGGCTTGCAGCCATTGTGGACTAGCCAAGGCCTCCTTGACAGAATGAGGCTCAACATAACTCAAGAAAATGCTAGGAGGCAAGTGTCCAGTTTTGGATCTTGTCATCATAGGATGGAGATTGATAGGTGCAGGTGGAGATGAAGTGGCAGAAGAGGGAGAGGGAGTAGTACTAGAGGTTGCAGGAGACATAGGTGCAGTTTGTGTAGGAATAGGAGAAGATGCAGGACTGCTTGTCACAGTATTGCCTGCAGTGACTGAAATACTAGGTGAAAGAGGCAAAGGAGAAGGTTCAGCACTGGAGGATTCATGAGACACTGAGTCAGATTGAGCAGGACTGGTTCCTATAATGTCATTGGCAGTGGCAGAGACACTAGGTGAAAGATGCAAGGGAGAAGGGGGATGCTGAGTTACAGAGACACTAGGTGAAAGATGCAAGGGAGAAGGGGGATGCTGAGTTATAGGAGTAGCATGCAGAGGAGGATATGTAGGAACAGGTATAGTAGAAGGGTAAGTTTCAGGGTTAGAAACAGGTGAGACAGAATGTGATTGGAAGAGTTTAGGGTAGGGAAACATAGATTCATTGAACAAAACATCCTTTGAAATATATATACGGCCATTAGAGTCAAGGCACTTGTGGCCTCTATGTTGAGGAGAGAGGCCTAAGTAGACACACTCAGAGGATCTGAAATCAAACTTGTGTTGATTATATGGTCTAAGAAAAGGAAAACAAGCACAACCAAAGACCCGAAAGGTAGAGTAATCAAGTATGGTACCAAACAGGGCATGAAAGGGAGAGGAGTGTGAAGTTAATGCTGCAATGGGAAGTCTGTTGATTGTATGAACAGCATGTGTAAAGCTGTGGTCCCAAAATTTTAAAGGTAGAGAAGCATGGGAGAGAAGAGTCAGTCCCATTTCAACTATATGACGGTGCTTTCTCTCAACAGTCCCATTTTGATGGGAGGTGTGAGGACAGGTTAGTCTATGCAAGATACCTAGCTCAGTTAAGTACTTGGAGAAGGGTCGAAATTCCCCTCCCCAATCTGACTGCAAAGCTTTAATTTTGGCAGAAAACTGAGTTTCAATGAGAGTTAAAAATTGTTTAAATGCAGTCAAGGCATCCGATTTCTGCTTTAAAAAATAGATCCATGTGAATATTGTATGAGCATCAACAAATGTAATATATTAGGAATAGCCACCATAAGAAGTGAATGGTGCAGGTCCCCACAAATCACTATGGATTAGTTCAAAGGGAGTAGGATGAATGGTGGGAGAAGGTGGAGCATGTAGTCTATGGGATTTACCAATGCAACAGGCATTACAAAATTCATAGGATGTTTTATTCAATGATGGAATATTACAAAGTTGAAGAATGGTTTTTACAGCATTATTGTTTGCATGTCCAAGTCTATAATGCCAAGTGGCAAAGGAACTACTAGATACAGCAGAGGGTCTAGTTGAATTGGTGACACCAGAGGATGGAGCTGAAGATTTGACAGAAGCTGCAGCTAAAACAGTATGTTGGAAGCAAGAGGTGGAAGGTTCCTTTAGAATATTGATGTTTTCAAAACTGTAGAGTCCATCTCCTCCTAGGGAACCATGAAGAAGAATCTTACTAGAGCCCTGTGATTTCACATAGCAAGAGAATGGGTGAAACTCGAAATAAACATTGTTATCACGGGCAAACTTGGAAACAGAAACTAGATTCTTAGTTATATTAGGAACAAGGAGGAGATTATTAAGTTTAAAAATCGTTTGAGGACAAGTAGGAGAGAAAAATTTGGAAGAACCTATAGAGTCAATTGAGAGACCTTGACCGTTACCCATTAACACTTGGTCCTGTCCTCCAAAGGGACTGCTTTGAGTGAAGCTATTGGAATCAGCAGTAATATGATGAGATGCACCAGAATCTGGGAACCATGCTTGAGGATCAAATTGTCTTTGCAGAGGTTCTTGAGTATTTGGAACAAACTGTGGTTGCTGCATTACTAAATTGGCACTGGGTTGTTGCTGGGAGGGTGGAAATCTTGGTGCAGTGCTTTGAGCACCTTGATTGTATTCTTGAGAGTTCTAGGTCTGGGTATAGCCTGACTGAGCTGGATTGGAAGCTTGAGGAGGAGGTCTTTGAATCTAAACAAAGGTATCATCAAATCGATACCAACAATTGAAGGCTTCATGGCCATACTTATGGCAAAGTTGACATGTAGGTTTAGGACCACTGCGCCCTCGACCTCGATCACCTCTGCCACGTCCTCGACCACCACGACCCCGACTACTACTGCGAAAACCACTCTAATTCTGCCGATAATCAACTGATGCGGACAGATTTCCCAGATTCGGTGCTTGAGCCACATTAGCAGTAACTGAAGGAGACGATAATTCTTGTCTGAACCTCGCAAGTTGAGCATCTTGCATTAGAAGCAGAGATTCGACCTCATCAATTGAAGGCGACTCTGCCCTAGTAAAGATCATCATCACGAAGGAACTATACTCCTCAGGAAGCCCTTCGAGGACCGTATCAATGTGATCCTGCTCTGTGACAGGATCGCCAATGGCTTGGAGAGACTCGATTAGGGCACGAATACGCATTAGGTATTCCGAGATCGTACGTGTGCCTTTCTTGGTGTTCTTCAATTCAGAACGAAATTGACGCACCTTGACCTTCAAGTGTGCATGGAAATGCTTGTGAATTTTGTCCCAAACTTGCCAGGACTGTTTGCAACCAATGAATCGAGGAAGAATGGATGGAGAGATCGAGTTCAGGAGCCATGTGAACAGCATTTGGTCCTGAACGATCCAGAGTTGATACTCATCGAACTCAATCCCTAGCGTGCGAGTCGTCTCGGAAGTGAATTGTGGTGGAATCGATGGATTTACGACAAATCGATGAAGCTTGTGCGAAATTATGACAGCTTCTACTTGCTGCTTCCACAACAAAAAGTTGTGATCATCAAGTTTGATGGACATTGAAGATTGTAAGGTTGATGGTGATGGTGTTGAAGCAGTTGTCGAAGCTCCAGAAGTAGGAATATCGAATGGATTGGGAACTGTGGCAGCCATGGAAGAACGCGATGAACTCGATGAGAATGAAGAAGAAGAACGAGCCCGGAAAATTAGCTCATGATACCATAATGAGAGAAATTCATGAGAAGGAAAAATGAAAAACAGAGAATTTGTGTATACTGATTCTCATTAATTGAAAAATTCTGTGTACACCTTTGGCTATATATATACTAGCCAGCAGAGCAGTTATTCAGTTAGGATAGTAACTGTCCTAACTGTAGAGAGTAACTAACCTACCTAATTGCTAACAGCAGAGGATAACTATACTAACTGTCATACAATTTATTTATTACATAGCCTTACTCTATTACTGATATACATGTCTCTTGTTTATGACCAAATTCTCGAGCTGCGCACAAAAAGGGGAAAAAATGAAGCTCGGTTCTGGAATCTGAATCACATTATAAACATATCAAAGAGACAAAGCAGTAAGAGGTGAGCATGCCATTAGTGTTAATCACGGTCAAGATCGCAATCTTCCTCATAGGTTTCGTGCACTGTTCCTTACATGTCTTGTTTTGTGGGGTCTGGCGGATGTTATCCCAAATTTCTCAAGCAGTAGGTGGGAACAAGCAATTCCGACTAACCTCAAGTCAGTCAAGTGTCATCGAGTTCCAGAGCCACATCATGATAAGAAAATCTTCATCGTCTCACTCATTGGGTTTCAGGTCATTCTTGGCAGCGGCTGCCCCTTCAATGTGGTTTAACCTTTGACTGCCTTTAATAGTGGTACAAATAACTTAGGCCCATTGCAAGTATTTTTTTTTTTTTTTGTTAGGGTGTGTTAGAGTACACTGTAAAGCAGTACAGCACTGCACACTGTACTGCAGCTTAGCTAGCTTAGTGTAACTGATTCTGTTAGGCAGTTAAGCCGCCTCACTCTTGTATAAATAAGTGTACGCACTTAGAACTATTCAGTAATGAGAATCCAGAATATTCATCATTCATATCTCTCTATCTCTTCTATCCCTTGTACTGAAACTTAACATGGTATCACGAGTTCGGTGAGATCCATGGCTAATGAACCTAATTCTCCTTCTTCTAACCGTCCACCACCTACAGGCAGCTCATTGAGATTCCAAGGTGTGGTGATTAGGGAATTGGAGGAGTGGATGGTGACTGAGGTGTAGGTAATCTTGGTGTCAGACATAGTGGTTGAAGGTAAAACCAAGCCTCTTTGTAACTCTACCATCAAGATGGCAAGAAGTGACCATCTAGTTGGTCGGTGATAGGAATAACTTCCTATCAGAGAAATATATGTATTATTTATGTAAGAAGAAAAGGATTACAAGGAGATAAGAGGTAAGAAGAGAAGGATTACAAGAAGATAAGAGGCAAGCCTCCCAGGTTAGAGAAGAAATCTCTAGACCCCAAGTCAGAGAAGAATTCTCTAGACTCCCATTCACAACAATATTCCAACATACCCAATTCCTCACTCCCCCTCTCCCTATAACAGACTCGATCACTCTCTCACCTTCTCTCTCCATAACTAACTTACCCTTCTCTCCGGTTCACAGTTTCCTGCCTCCATTTGTTAGGCCTTGGGACATTTGGGCCTTCTAGTATGGACCTTGAGACGCCTTGTGAGCTGCTCGGGAACCTCTGGGTGCAGATTCCTATCAGTTAGGTATCTGTGAAGGAGTGTCTATGGAGGATGCAAGTCTAAATGGTCAGACATGTACTGTCAAGACGAGTCGAGCAGTGGTGAAGGCGTGAATGGAGAGGGGTAGAGCAGAGGCTGATGGGGGGTTAATTTTTGGCAGCTAGCGGGCTGGAGATGGGATGAACTGCAACAGCAAGGTAGAGAGAGCCCTGAGCAGCGGCTAGGGTGCTGCAATGGAGGCAGCAGGCTGTGGCAGTGGCTGGAAGGGCAGTTACGATGGAGGCTGGCTGTGGCAGCAATGGAAAGTGTGTTAGCCACGGTGGAGGCTGAATGCTGTGGCAGCGGTGTGGAAGCAGAGTCTCCCAAATGTGATACCATCTTGAATGAGAAAATACTGAATATTATTTCCGAACAATTCTCTGTACAGGGTTTCTTTACATTATATAGACTAAAGGAAGAATCTATTTGCCTAAAGTAGAGCTAAAAATAACGCAAAGAATAATATGCCCTAATAATCATACAATCTACAATAATTACATAATTATTCTATTTAATTTAATAACATAATTATTCTCACTGTTAGACCATGGAGTCTTACAACATGGTTTAGATGAAAATTTTAGTCTTTGATAAATTGAAGTATGTAATTATTCCATCTTGGTTGTTATTGTTGTATTATTAGTCTCCATTTAAATTATTCAGAAGTGGGACCCTACTTATAACTTACAAGTGGCTGTTAAATTGTTCATCATGTAATAGCAGGTAATACGTGTTGGTTGTAGAAAGACAGGATTTAATATTTCATTTGTTTTTTCGATTCATCTCCCAAAGATGATGCACGCAGATTCACATAACAAACAAGTTAGTCCAATGCACCAATTCAAAGAGCAGGAAGCATGCATAAAATAATTACGGCCAAAATCTAGGGTACCTGTATTCTCAGTGACATTAATCCCCCACATCATGTAATCTCATAATAGTACACTACACACTTTCTACAAAATACCAACTTGCCATTTAATTCTTCATTATTCAAAAAACAAGGCACAAAAGTCAAAACAATGTTCACTGACCAGAAAAATATATACAAATATAAAAAGGGCACTACAACACATGACCTACCAGTGTTTGGCGTGCTTCACGTGATGATACTACTAGTGGATGATTATGATCCTTCACAAATTTTGTTATCACCCATTTTCCAGACTTATCATATTTGACATGAATCATTGCCTTACAACCTTCCCTTGTGCTGGTCTTGGGCTTACGAACAGACCCAAAATTCCCTCTGATGCTGACACAACGACCCTCCTTATTACATCCAAGCCTGCGGGCAAGAATCTTACCATCTCTTTCTGAGCGTCGACAAGACATCACACGCATCACAAATCCTACACACCGGGCATATTCATCATAGAATATCTTAGCAGCATCTTCAGATTCAAATTCCATGCCTTCATATGGTTCCTGAATAGCATGGTCTTCACAGATACCCAACTCTCCCCCAGAACTCTCTAGCACTCTACACCCCTCATCTGGGTCCACTGTCACAAAATAGTTTATCTTTTGAATCCATCAAAAAGTTTCTTCATAATGAACTTGATAAACTATAAACTATGCAGGAGATAACATTTATGTCATTTTCTAAGAATGAATATGGAGATAGAACTTTAAATTCAAAGAGTGCAGTTGTTCGACAGCAGCAAAGCACTGAAATCAAGAATTCTATATATTATCAGAAGGCCTAAAAATTATTTTTCACTATGGAGAACCTTTACCTGTCACATATATGCACATGCAACACAAGCCTAAATCTTATTACGGTTCTTCAAAGGTGTCCAGTGGAAGGATGCAAGCCCAGCAATCACTGCAACTCGTGAATGGCTGGAAGTGTATCTCTCAGTGATATGTTTCCTTGAGACAGATTACTGGTTTCTTTGGGTTCGGGTCATGGTTATTGTATGAGGTTTGAAAGACATTTGATCAGGTTCCTGTGTCGAAAGGTTTTCTGATCTGATGGGCCATTGACCCATGTGTACGAGACTAGGAGAAAAGATGCGAAGGATAAGGAGGGAAATATTATAAAAGAAGGAAGTGAGGGAGTGGACAGTGGGTTGGAAAAGAGGAAAACGAGTAACAAACTGGACAGCTGGCATAAAGGGATTGGGAGAAGGGAATTGGAGAATCATGGGTGAAATGATGGGGGACATTGGGGGGGCAACATGAGGGGATAGCGGAGAATTGTGCAAGGAGTTGGGGGGCCATTGGTCTGGGGAAGAGACTGCACTCTGCAGAGTCTTATCTTGTTCTTTTTTATTAGTTTCTTTGCTTTATCTCTGGTTGTGTTGCTATTTTCTCAGAGGATGAGAGGACTACCTCTGCTGTAAGGGTGTTTGATATGTAATAATGTAATATTCAGTTTTTATGTCTAGTTCCTATCATTTTCCTTGTCTCGTCTTTTCCTTCACATAACTCTTCCATAATTTTGTTCTAATCAGGGTCCTAATCCCTCTCAGAATTTTCATTCAGTAATCTAAATGATAGAAAAACTCAATCTATTCGTCTTTCCCCAAATCCACTCTAAAGAGTTTGGTTGATTCTTCTTGCATGCACTCTTGGAAAGCCTAGTTTTAGCTATTATTCATTCTAATCAAGAGAGGTTTCTCCTTGACAAGCCTTCTTGGAAATCTAAAACTCCTAAGCTCAAATATTTAGTTTCGATAGCAGTACTCAGCATATATAGTAATACCAAAGATATGTCAGCAACTTTGCAGACCTTAAACTGATATTTCGCTGATATACATGTAAAATGTAACATTAGCTCGAAAACAACTACCAACTTAAGTTTGCATTATAAGGCCATTGCTACCTCAAGGAAGAATCTGTTTAGCATTCCAGGTGAATCCCAATGTGTCCAGACACCGTGGAGCATTTTCTCATGATACATTTTAAAGGTTTGGAAGGAAAAAGGCGGTCAAAACTTTGTGGTAGTATGGAGTGTATATTATTCTATGGATTATATGGCTGGAGCAGAAATTTAACGCTTAAACTTGAAGGGCATGTCATTTTACTACCTTTTACGCAGGTCATAGGAAAGAATTGTGTTTAAGGTGTCTCTGTGATGTTCTGCGCATGATTTATTTTTGGTGTTTCCTTGTCTAATAGGCAGAGAAATTGAACAGCATCATTTCATTTTGATTGTCTTAGGCTCACTGTATTCGTAACTTCTTTGCTTAAGAGAATATGACTGAAACAAACATAGAAAATGCATCATAAATGAACCTCAGGAAGTATAACATACAAAATTTATACCATTTGTAAGGGGTTGGAGGATTAAGCAACGGTATTGAATCACTAAATGAAATTCAGGCCATAGTAAAGATACAAACAGTACACCAGGGTTATGAAAACAAAGAAAATGAGTAGCAAGCAAGAAATTGTAAATTAGAAGTGTTACTTTATCAGTACTGTGAAGTGAGCTTCAGGGTAGGTAATTGCTGATACAATACAATCTCTCTTTGACTCCTGTGTATCAATAGACTTCCCACATACCCGATACTGTTTTCAGCATAGTTTTAGACTTCATTTATGTTAGGTAACAATTCTTTAAGGTTAAAAAGTTGGAACTATGTTTGAGGTGTACCATAACCCAATACTATTATTCGAGTTAACAAAATGTATATTGAGGAAGAGTGCAAGAACTCAGATTTACTACCACAAAAAGCCAAAAACTTGAAACATTCCAAATTAATTAATTATATAAATTAAATGATTAAAATAGCATACTTTCATAGGTTTCTTGATGTATCTGAACTTCATATATATTCAAACCAACACCATCCGAGACTTCCATTGCCCTGTTTCCATCTGGGATTCCATGTGGCATAATAATGTTGGATATCAGCAATCACAAAAATAGATCCTGTAATTTAGGTTGCCTTGCTATATAGAACCTGTCCACAAAAGGAAACTAATAATTGTTTTAAATAAAAGAACTAATTTTATATAAGCAAATATGAAACTGATAATAACCATACTAAAATCTTATGTTTAAACCCTCTTGTTTTAAATGAAATACACTATGAATATAACAACATAATTCAAATTAATAAGGTACATTTTTCCCAGAAAGACAAATATATTAACATTACCACTACCAAGATAGTTAACAAGTATTCAGAAAATGAAGGACTAAACAGTCTAAGATTCTCTCTCCTAATGTTTTTAAAATCGCTAAATGAATTCAATTTGCTAAGTACACTCAATAACCAAACCTTTTCCCACTAGGCGGGGTCGGTTACATAGATCAAACGACGCCATAATACTCTTTCGTAAATCATGTCTAGCATTATTGATATATACTATTTTGTTTTCACAAATGAAAGATCAAATAAACAATCAAGCACTGGAAAGACAGCAAGAAAAGGGAAAAATTAAAAGAAAATTAAAAGGAAAAAAAAATGAGAATGGCCATCTCCTTCATAAACTTCACTGCCATTATCTGGAAACCATTTTAAATACATTTCTAAAATATCATCAAGCTTTCAAAATCAAGACCATGTTGAAACCATCTGTTATTATAAGAACAATCAATGTGCAGAGAAGCTTCCACAAAGTAATGATTCTCTTTCTGCCCATTCTCATTCCACCTATATTTTGCAATGAGACTCAGACATGTACTTTCAAATCATACTATCAGAAAATTCCTGAGCAATAAATCCAAGAAAAAAAAATTAATGTCTGGAATCACTAACTGGTTCTAGCTAGTTAATCACATTCAAAGGTCAAAAGTGCTTTAACTACAGAAAATCTCTTGCAACGCCCATCACTGATCACTCAAACTCTTACCTTCAGTTCAAAAAACCCAGAATCAGAATTGCAAAGTCAAAACAACATATAACCCCAACCTTGCTAGATTTGGTGGGAAATGAAACCTAAAAAAAAACTTAAAATAAATTGAAATCATAAAATTATAATAACTATTTAATTACGCAATCCACTCGTAAAATATATAAAACACACACAATTAAAGGAAACAAGTGATGACTCAAAACCCAAACAAATTCAAAATAAAACCGAACCCAAAAAGAATTAACAAAGAAAATAATGCCGAAGTTTACCATCAAAATATAAAAGACATCAAACATATCCTCAAAGATTAATCAAAAAACATAATTTTTAAGCACATTGGAATCAAATGGTTTTAGAAAACAACAGTTTCAGTGAGGTAAAAAACAGCTTACAGTTCAGCTCACATCGCAATTAGCGAGGCTGTGGTCGTCGCTACCGTTTGAGTACAGTGCGCTTCAGAGTAATTGACGACATACACCTCTTATATATTTTTTTGACATATATGAGGTATATGTCGTCGATTACTTCGCGTTTTTGTTTTATTATAAAATAATAAAAATTATATTTGATATGTATTAGTGCGACTTCTATTATTATTTTATAATAAAAATCAAGAAATGAAATTCTACATGATATATACAACTTTAAAGTAGTATATGTTATATATAACTTATCTTAATTGATTAAATTTTTTTTAATTTACATTATTTTGATAATTTATAAAAGAAATTGCACTACTCATGTCAAAAAGCAGGATTTGCACACGAGAAATTTTTCACAAAGCCAGTTTGATTTTTTGTTTTGATATATAATGTTTTTTTTACGGAGATATAATGTTATATTTTATATAAATAAAAAAGATAACAGTTCTTTTTACCAAAAAAAAAATACAAGATAAAAGTTTCGTGATGCTTGAAATTAACACAGAAAACATATGAAGTGTGTTCCTTAACATTTTGATTTTTTTTTCAAAACAGTTTAGCAAGCAAAACAGAATATATAGCACACACAAGAAAACAAGTTTAGAAAGCAGAGTTAATAGACTCAATGTCAATCCTCAAGAGTTAGGCTCTCTTTGGCAAGTCAATTAAACTAGCTTACAGTTTATTTGACTAGCTTATAAGTTTGTTTGACTGAAATAGAGGTATTTGATATACAAGCTTATTTTATTAGTTTATAACTTTTCTTCGTAAGCTAATTTATTTAGCTTATAACTTATTATCTTTTCTCTCATTTTTACTCATTCATTTAATGAAATTCTCATTTTACCATGTCTATCATAAATCTGTCCTTTTATGTCATTTCATATTTATAAGCTAGTTCAACCGTTAATTTTACCAATCACTTCAAATTCAAAATTCAGTCAGTTAGCTTTTCAGCTATCATCTATCAGCTAAAAATTAATTTACCAGTTATAAGCTAGCTTATCAGCTATTTTTGCCAAGCAGAGCATCAGTAAAAACGAAACTTAAAAGATAAGGGAAATAGGAAACCACTCAAAGAGATTTATCCCGATTCACTCTCTTCCTGATTCACTTTCTTCCAACCGAGACTTATGTTTATCCACTATAATCCAGTAGCTTACAAGTATTCTTTCTTATTGCCTCTTCAGGCTTACAAACACTCAAGTATTCAACAATTCTCCAGCCACTCAAGTATTCTTTATAGTCAAGCCTCTTCAGGCTCACTCTAACTAAAAGTTTAAAAGATTTGAGCTAAGAACAACGTATTATGTGTGAGGATATAACAGAGAATAAGCTTTAAGAAAAGTTATCACAAAGTACAAAGAAATGAGTAGAGTTTGTGCGCTTTGAATATTGGATAATTAGTTCTGCTTCTCTTCATTGGAGGTCGTCCAACATTTATAGACGAGGGGCACTTCAACTCTTTGGTCTTCAACGGTCTTCATGATATATCCGTTTAGAGATAGCATTAAATGCTAAGGCCTAATGAGTCTTGTCGCGACCGTTCCATCCGGGAGCAACGAAAAAAATGTAAAAACAGAGGAGTGGCCAGCAAAATTTTTATTTGGGAAAATATTGGAAAACCCATTTATTTAAGGAAAACTGGTTTAAAAAAAACTGAGAGAGATTTGAGTTCAGGAGTCGATTGCGAGTAGAGAATGTGTTAGCACCCTGCATCGCCTGTTTAAAAAACGACACCTCAAGTTAAATGTGCAAAAAAAATTAATAACTTTTAAAATATTTATTTATCCCAAAAATTATTTACAAGAAAGAATTATTTTTATTTTTGAATATTTTGCATTTCTTTATCGGTTTTTCATTTTAAAATTTATTGTTGATAAAACCTAAATAATGTTGAACATGACACATAAGTCCACAAGACAACCTCAAATCTAAGGGATTGAACATGACACCCGATTTCATAGGGCATCCCTAAATATCACAAGTTCAATTATTTTAATTAGTATTCAAAAATAAAAAATACCCTAAAATAAGGAAAATTTAGTATTGGCTTGACGAGATGATCAATCACGCTCCTACATATTTCTAGGTGCGGTGAGAAACTCATAATCACGTAGTTCTTTATAAAAAAAAATGATTGGTTGGATGATTTTAATTTTTTTAAAATGATTTGATTTTGAAAAGACTTTCTTCATTAAGAAACAAAAAGAATTTTTTTTTAATTTTTTGATACTTTTGAAAAAAGAATTTTTTTTTAGACCCATATTACTCTTTTTTATTTTTATGTTTGGCCCAATAAATAAAGGAAAAGACTCCCTCATGATCCTAAAATATCAGTAACCACAAGCAAAGACGTATCAGCAAGAAAACAAACAAACCCATCCAAAGCCTAAACACATGAGATCACATAAAAAAAAAGCAAAAAAGAAAAAAGGCAAGCCAGAATTCAGAAAATAAGCTTCTAGCTTCCCTAGTACAAACGAGTAGTGTAACACCCTGTCTTTTTCCTACGTTTTATCTATTTTTGCGGTATTGGTAATTAGTTATCTGTTTATATTTTTATTGGTAATCAAGAAAATCTTTTTTTTTAAAAAAACAAAATTATATATAAAACCCATTATATTTTAGGAAGTTAGGGTTCGATGTTGGGTTTAAAACTCAGACGAAAACCGATATGCGTTTTTGCTGACAGTATAGTTTTATACCGACAGAAACCCTAATTTGACTCCGAAACTGAAAAATTCTAGATTTTGTCATTATTTCGTTGATAAAGTCTATTCCTAAAAATTTTGTACATAAATAAAATATTAGATTTTAGTCGGGTGAATTTCGGCGAAAGACGGGCAAAAACACTAATCGGGTAAACCACGGAACCGGATGCGGATGTGCAGAGATACATCGGGAGACAGAACAGCGAGTCATGATGGTAACTCAGCTAGTCATGATTACAAAACCTAAAATATCTAGATATTTTCCTTACTAACCTAACCATGCTTAGTTAACTTCAACCATAGTTCATTCAAAGTTAACAAGGCAACTTCTTCTCCTCATTGGCATGAAGTGCATGGTCACCTCCACATCTCCACACACACTTAGCTTCTTCCTTGTTTTAACTTATCAAAGTTCGTGAGCACAAAACCTTCCATTTTTTCCTTTCTCCAAAATTCGGTCATCATAACCTACACTTGATCCAATTACTTATTTGATAAACCAAAAGTAGATTCATCATCCTCTCATCATTCTAAGCCTATCTCATCTCACACAAAATCTCATTTAGAGCTTTCCTTAGAAATGGGTTTTCTCAAGCCTAAACTCATCGACTTCTTGATCATCCTCCTACTTGATTCAAGTAAGGATTTCTTAACATTTCTATGTTCAATCCTCATGACTAGAACCTTGTGTATCAACCTTGTAATTTGTTGTTGATTTTTGGCTAGGTTCTGGACACAAAACCGTGGGGGCCTCTTAGTGGATATCAACCAACTTTTGATTGATTTTGTGTGAACAACAAAGGTATGGGGGAGACTAACCACCATCCTACCTTAATGTGGGTGTGTGAGTGGTTTAATATGTTTTTGGTGTTGGTTTGAAACCCTAAGTGTGGGGTTAAGTATTTATGTCTATATGAGCCTCTAAGAGGACTTGGTGTAATCATTATGTGGTGCATGTTGTGTGATGAAAATTTATGGATTATATGCCTATATGATGCATGCTTACTTGAGGAAAATTATAAATTGCACACTTAGTCATATATTACAAAGAATGCCTGATATGTTTTGTAACCCCCCGCCCCCGCGCGGGCATTACCTCGTGAACATGTGCGGAATTAAATTAAAAAGGAATTTGGTGGTTGCTTTCGGAAATTTATTTACTTTAAGTCAGAAAACTTGGGTGTAAAAAATCTTCTTCTTAATACTGCAGAAAATGTGATGCACACATCAAATAATAAAACTACATCATACTTGTCAACACACATACATTGATTTTATTTATAAACAAAATCTTCCGCAACGTACAAGCTTTTCTAAAAGTACTTCATTATTCCTAACTGAAATTCAAACCACATAAAGGTTCTTAAGACTACGTCTACCGACTTTATGAAAACACACAACCCAAGGAAATCCTAAGCTGGTCACTCTATAAGACATCCACTGGAATAACCTCCATTATTCTCATCACTATCACCAACCTCTTCAAGAATCGGGATTAATATCCCCAAAGGAAGCTAGGAACTCCTCTGCACCATTTGTACTCGTGTTCCAAGGTATGACAGCAAAACCAGAAAAACAAATATATCGCAAGGGTGAGATACCGACAAATGAGTTTTATCAATATAACCACATGCACGACACACAAAAAATCATGTACATATATATCCACAACATATAAAATTCTCAACATAAACACAATAGTTGATCAATGAGTTTCATACCCGACAGTCATCATCATTTATAAAAAAAAAAATGCATGACACTTCAATATTCAACGTCTAAATTTTGTACTTAATCTCCGGAGATCCCAACTTCATTTTAAAATGAGCTGATCAAGATCAATTGCCAAATAAGGCACAACGTATTCCATGGCACATTGTCCAATACAAGGCACAATGATTGACGTACATGAGATTCATTGTCCATCAAGGAACAATGTACAATATTGCATGACACCTTGACCATCAAGGCACCACGTCAAACAACGTAGGCACGTCTGCCAAATAATGCTTGAAAAATATTTTATTCTTGTCATTTTCTTTTTGTTCATTCTTTCATGGTCGAAGCTCAAAGGCTCACGACCATTCATAATTTTCAACGTTAAGATTTTTCATCGTCAACACAAGACACGAAGTCCGAGTGCTCAATCACAAAGCCTTAGACTGATGCCTCGGTCTTAGGTTCGTGGAAACAGAAAACAACATTCACCTTTATTAACGTTCACCACATCATATATAGGACACAAAGTCCACAACAACGTAACACGGATCAATGATCTACGTATTTGCACCACAGAACACTAGAATCCCGACGTCTCGGCCACCAGGTTCATGTTTCATCATTAATATCTTTTTTCATTCGGTGAAAAACAAATACAAAACAAAACCTCCACAACTTATCCAAGTTGTTGGAAATGATTTCACTGAGTAAAAACTCTTTTGCAGAAAATCTATTCCGTTTGAAATTCTTTTATAAACCGTTAAATCACAGAGAAATTCATTTTTCTTCAATTCTTTTCCTCATAAAAGTCTTTTTTCGAAAACTTTAATTCTTGAAAAAGAACCCATTCATGACCCATTTCGGTCCAAAGAAAATGAAACTGTTTTCAAAACATTGCCGTAAAACTCTTTTCTGAATTACTCGTCTTTTAGAATTAAAATCCTCTCCATAAGTCAAAATTGACTCTTTTCTCTTAAATAAATTTTCAACATGGAAATTAAGTTACTTTTGAAACTTGACTTTTTTTTAAAAAAATAAGTTTTTATTTTATTTAAGAATTTATTCTGGGAAAATTAACGTGACTGAAAAATTTTCACGGTTTCGTCCTCACTATTGCTCATAGGTCACTCTGTAACCGTAAAATCATTAAAAATAATATTATTTTCAATTTTTCTTCAAATTCCACAAAATTAACTTAAACAACATCTTCTTCAACATTTTTCAACTTATTCAACATTTTCCAAGTTTTTATCTTTAAGCTTTCTTTAGCACTGACCACTGTCAGACTTCTCAGTCAAACAACCAATAACAGTAAAATCACACATCACAGTTATAACAGATATCACAGTTATAACATGCATCCACCGATAAACATATATCACAAATAAACATACACCACTGATAATTTTAATATCTCAGATAAACAACTACAAAAATAAATCAAGCCACCACAATGAAATCACAAATAATCATACAGACTCACGAATAGCATGTGGCTATCAAAACCCCTCAGGTAAACTCTCCTTACCTCTTGGAGTTTTCGGATTTCTTTATCGAAATTGTATTGTCGATCTTTCGATTTCTTTCGCGCAACGTACAACGTACAACGTCCACACAACAACTTATCCTTCAGCAAACCACAACCAAATTAATAACATAGAAACAACTACAAATCATCTAATCTCTATAGTTAGGTTTTGTGACACCCTCTACCCCACACCTTAATATAAAAAATTTACTTAAAAGAGATAATATAAAAACATGCATTTATTTATTTAATTAAAATAAAAACTGGGTAAAATATACCACATTGTAACATCTCAACACGGAAAGAAACATAGTTTTAAAAAGACAAAACATAACCCTAATCATAAACATAGCATAAACATAACCCAACCCCGATGTCACATATAGAGCTGGTATAACTGTTTCGGAATAAAATCCTCGGAATACAACTGAAACTGAAACAAACAACAAACTATAACTACTGAAACAACTAAAAATCCTAGCTAGAGTCGCAGCTCCTCAGAGTCACTCCTCCATTGGCTGCTCACCGTCCTCTGTGAGAAGAGATACATGCCAACAACAGAAACAGAGAAAACGGGGAGTAAGAAATCATGTAAACACAACGGCATGTAAGTAGTAAGCAAGATGAACATACGTCATACCATGGCATAGCAATGCACAACATATAACATCAACATATACATAAACATATCAACATGTCATCTCAACCAACATATGCTATGCGGTGCAACATTACTCCGCTACTCCATTATGCATGTGGGTCCAAACTATCTCAGGAAGGAACCTTCAGAGTTACATATCCACATTGGACATAAAAGCACCAATGCCAATAGTCCACCAAACCATGGATGAACCCCTTGGATAGCCGACGCACCATAATGAGGGTACACCACCGCGGGGACGCACGGTTTAACAAACCTTAGGTAAACCACCCGAGACTTGGCCAGATCGGTGTACTCTAGGATGACCTCCCCTATGTTGAACTTCCCCCACTAACAACTTCAACGTATGAATGCATGAGCACAACAACAAACAAGGCAACCGCCTCCTTTGCTTGGGCAAATAAGCACCCAAGACTTATCACCATCATCAACGTCAACATCAACACCTTAACCCTTCTGGGTCAAGGCCCCCATAGCCAAAAAGCACTAAGGTTCAACTCATCAACACCTCGACCAAAAAGCATCGAGGCCACTTTGGCCAAAAAACACCAAAGCGTATCAACGTGCGGCAACACAATGGGTACCGACTTAACCAACTTAATATCCTTGTTTCATCTTAATTAGTCGTTAATCAAGTTATCTATCTCTTCTTTGTTCAATTGGTGTGTTATTACATTATTGGGGACATTTGGGGGTGAAACACCCCTTAATTCCTTTAATCTAAGATTCTGACCAGTAGGGGGAGCACGAGCGTGCTCACCCCAGCACGGTCGTGCTGTCACTTAAGTGGAGCACGGTCGTGCTCACTGTCCTGCATGGTCGTGCTGTCACTTAAGTGGAGCACGGTCGTGCTCACTGTCCTGCACGGCCGTGCTCAATGAACGACCATCTTCCATAATTCAACTGGGGGCAAGGGCGTGCTCCTGGGCCAGCTGTACTGTTCTGGGCAGATTCAACTTGTGTTCTTGGAGCCACAACTCCCTAACACTCTCCAATCAGATCCTAGGGTCCTTTGACTAATCAATTGTCATCAAACCTCACCTCTCACTAACCGTTCTTGTCTTATGAAATATTGGGGAATTAATCCCTTCACTGTTACGTTAATTAAGGGTCCTGATTAGACATTTAAGGTCTTATTAACATGTTCAACAACGACAGCATAACTCAACCAATCAACATTCAGCCAATCATCATTCAACCAATCCACGTATAATAACAACAACATAAGTGATACTCATATCAACCAGATTCAACCAATTATACATCATTAGGCATATAACATAGTATTCATAAAACAATAGGCATACATGACAGGCATACCATTAACCAAATAACAATTAGCAATTAACTATATAATACAATACAGGTAAACAATACATGCATACCATTAACCCCCTTGCCTAATGTATACACTATCCTTCCCCTCATACCTGGTATGAAGAATTCGATAGCGACAACTCAACCAACAACCAACGCGTCCCTCGAACGGCTCAGTTAGCTTTCCAAGCCTTTGTTAAACAGAAAAGATCAACCAATTAGTTCCCAAATCTAAATAATAGAAAAGGAAACACTAAGAGGGAGAAGCCATTAACTACACAGGTTGGCATATACGACCAAGAGATTCCTAAGGGTCTCCAAAACTCCTAGAACGTACTGAGTTTAGAGGAAACGAAGAAAAGAACACTCTTAGCCGCAACAGGGTTTCTATTGGTGGCAAAATAGGGTTTTGAGAAAACCGTCAGTTACTATTCTCCTTTTAAAGACACAGGCCCAAGCACGGTCGTGCTCCTCCTTGAGCATGGCCTTGCTCAACTTAGCGCCTACGAGGCACGGTTTGCCTTTGAGTACGGGCGTGCTCAACTTAGCATCGGCAAGACGCGCTAGCCCAACGAGCACGGTCGTGCTCTCTGTTGAGCATGGTTGTGCTTGTGACTCAGACAGTTATAAGACTCAAGCCTAAGAAAGGGATTTTCCACCTAAAACCCCACATAGCCCATTCTAAACCTTCCTAACAAACAAGGCATACATAAAAGAATTGAAACAAAACCCTCTAACACTAAAGGTTAGGGTTTTGGCCTTAATCAATAAAATAGGCTAGAGATTTTCAAAATTCTCAAGCTTCTAGATTCAATAACAAAAGGTATTGAATATATGAAATCAAGTATCAACAACAACAACAACAACCAAGCCTTATCCCACTAGGTGGGGTCGGATGGATCATACGGCGCCATAATGTTCTATCATGAATCATGTTAACAAAATTTCCTCCACCCTCACAACTAGGGTTTCGGCCATATTAACAAGAATGGGAAATAAAATTTATTTAGATTCATGCTCTTGAGTGATGAACATAGAGATCATGGTGAGTTCATAGAAATTGGAATCATATTAAAAGGATTTTTCTATGATTTTCTAGAAATTTTTGAAGATCTAGATCTAAGAATTGAGATTTCAGAAAAAGTTGATGAAAGTGGAAATTTGTTGAAGATTAATGAGGTTAACAGGATTAAGAAGAGAGTCCTCACCTTGAAATTAAGAGAAATGGAAGAGAATTGATCAACTTTGCAAGTTTTCTTCAAGAACATCAATGGAGGTTCCTTTGTATTTTGTGCGAGAAAGTGAAGTGAATCATGAAAAAATGGCTAAGTGTTGGGATGAAGTGAGGAGGTGGGAGGGTATTTTGGTCAAATTCACTTAGGGACACTCTTGGAATTTCACTTAAAGACCAAGGACATTTTGGTCTTTTCACTAGAAAAAATATCATGATATTTTGGTGTCATGTCATCATGGATGACACATTGTCTTCATCCATCCAGCGTCGGCTTTTTGTCTCCGCACATCCGTTCTCGATTCCGTCGATACTCGATTGTCGAGTATTACCCGACAAACATATAATAACTTATTTATTTTGAAAATTTTCAAAATAACCACTATCGTTGGAAATGGAATACAAAATATAACCATTTCGTTCTCGAGTCAAAATTAGGTTTTCTGATCAGTAAAATTTACTGTCGGTGAAAACGCAGATCGGGTTTCTCTGAATTTTCAACCCAAAATTTAACCATAACTCTCTATGATAAAGTGGAGTATAAATATGACTTTGATTTCTCCAAAATCATTTTCTTGGTCTCGAATACAATATAAAGATATATATATATATATATATATATATATATATATATATATATATAATATTATTGAAGAACATTAAAAATCGGGGTGTTATATTACTACCCCACTAAAAAAAAATTTCGTCCTCGAAATTTTGTGACTCAAAACTAGACATGATTTCTTAATCCCAAGATCTTACTCTCACATGAAAGTATATAGAAGAATTTCATCAATCTGAAAAGAATACAGGAATATCTAGTATGTAAAAAGATTATTTAATAGGTTCGTGAGTTTAAAAATGCATAGCTAATACATGTTTACAACCATGACTCTTATAAAGTTCCTTCTTTCACAAGAACTTCCAATGGATCCAGAAACTTTTAAAATAACCACTTTAGAAAAGTAAATGATCTGACCCAAAAACCAAGACGGGTCACCTCTATCAAAAGAAACAGGACTGGAATAAATTTCTTCAAGAAACCTTTGTTCTAAAAAAGTCATAAAGAACATACACCAACTGAAAAGACCAACAACATAAGAGACTTTAAAGAGTCAAATACTCAAGGATATCAAAATTCGTTATACTTAGAACCCATTACAAACTTAAGGTTTACTAGTCATTAAAGTACACATTTCACATATAGGATTTCTATGTACAACAACATCTTTTGGTTCATGGTCCGTTTGCTGAAATTTCTGAAGGAATCTACAACTATCTTTTATAAAACCTCTAGGTTGTGAATGATGTGATCAAGACATGGATCACTAACATTTTAGTATCTTTCTTTGATTTCAATTGCTAAAAATTCATGATCAAACACAAACAAGAACAATACAATAAACTTGATCATCAAGTGAAGAAACAAGTGAAACCAAAAGGAGTAGAAGAGAAGAACAATCTATATATGAACTGGGAAGTAAATTGCATGAAGTAAATTGCAAGAATTTAAAGAACAAAAGTAGAAAATGGAATAGGAAGAAGATGAAGCGAAGGCGCCACAAATTGAATCATCTTTGAGAAGAAGATTGAATTTGATAAGGCATGAGAAGATTCACCACTTGAATATGGAAATTCAAGATAAGAATCAAAGGTTCAACTTATGAACCAAGAAGAGGAGAACTCTCAACTCTTTCTAGAAATCTCAAGTGTGAGAAAACTCAATTGTATTCAAACTTGTAAAATGATTTACATGAAGCCTATTTATAGGCTCATCCTACTTAAGGTAGTGCAAGCTACTCTTACTTAAGGTACAAATAGTCTAACTTGAAGTGCAAGCTAGTCTAACTTGAAGTGCAAGCTACCCAAGTGTGGGCTTTGTTTTGGGCCTAATGCCTCCTACTCTTATGCTATGGCCTAATAGGCCCAATTCCTAAACTAGTCCCAAGTGCTTTTTGAATAAGCACTTTTATTACATGAACTCTACTCTATACAAGGTTCCTAGTTCCTACCTTTATTACCTGAACTCTATTCTAAACAAGGGTCGTAGATCCTATCTCTAACTAGGTGGTCAATGGCTCAATACATAAGAGGTTTAAGATGAAGCCCTCTTCATAAGGTTGCCTATGAGTCAAGTGATTGACCACCACCTTCTTCAATGTGTCTTGGACTCTTCTAAGCCTTGCCCTCGTCATGGGTCCTTGTCTTTGTGTGTCCATGCTCATATCATCCCCTCCTTCTTGAAGCACATTCATCCACGAATTGTGTTGATCATCATCTGTGTCATTTTCAAAAAGACTGAGATCAGACACATTAAACATGGCACTCACATTATAATCACCAGGGAGATCTATTTTATATGCATTATCATTTATTTTCTCCAATACTTGGAAAGGTCAATCACCCCTTGGTAGGAGTTTGGACTTCCTTTGTAAAGGAAACCTCTCTTTTCTGAAGTGCACCATACCCAATCACCCGGTTTGAGTAACACTTGTTTTCTTCCCTTATTTACTTGCCTTGCATTGTGCTCCCCTTGTTTTTCAATATTAATTTTATTTGTTCATGGATCTTTTTAACAAATTCGGCCTTGGCAAGCCCATCTTGATGCAACAAGGATTGGTCAATTGGTATTTGAAGTAAATCAAGTGGGGTTTGTGGATTAAAACCATTGACTATCTCAAAAGGGGAGTGCTTAGCAGTAGAATGTTGCACATGGTTGTATGCAAACTCAATGAAAGGTAAGCACCCTTCCCAAGACTTAAGGTTTTTATTGAGGATGGTTCTTAGGAGAGTAGAAAGAGTCATATTAATCACCTCGGTTTGCCCATCCATTTGTGGGTGGCAAGTAGTCGAAAAGAGTAATTTATTTCCAAGCTTGTCCCACAAAGTTCTCCAAAAATGACTTAGGAACTTTGTATCTCTATCGGATACAATGCTTCTAGGAATCTCATGTAACCTAAATATTTCCCTAAAGAAAAGGTTGGCTACATGGCAACATCATCACTTTTGTGATATGGAATGAAATGGGCCATCTTGGAAAATCTATCGATAGCCATAAAGATTGAGTCATTCCCTCGTCTAGTCCTTGGTAATACCAATACAAAATCCATAGAGATATCAATACAAAGAGAAGAAGGACTAGGTTAGGGAGTGTACAACCCATGAGGCATACTGTTTGACTTTGCTCTCAAACACGCAATGCATTTCTGACATAACTTTTGGACTTGACTTTTCATGTTTGGCCAAAAGAAATGTTCATGCAAAACCTCTAAAGTCCTGTGAACACCAAAGTGCCCCATTAAGCCCCCTTGATGTGCTTCTCTTACTAACAACTCTCTAATAGAATGCCTTGGCACACAAAGTCTCTTGTCTCTAAAAAGGAACCCTTCACTTATGAAAAATCCTTTATTTGCCATGGACTCTATTTGAGTGTAAATTGTAGAGAAGTCCGGATCATTTACATACAATTCCTTTATGTGATCAAACCCAAGAAGTTTTGTTTCAAGAATTGATAGTAAGGCATATCGACGAGAAAGTGCATCCGCCACAACATTGCTTTTGCCTTGTTTATGTTTAATCACATAAGGGAATTGTTCTATGAATTCCACCCATTTGGCAAGTCTCTTGTTTAATTTTCCTTGCCCCTTTAAGAGTGTGTTTGGGAAAGCGGGAAAAAAAAAGATTATGCTGATAATCTGTTTTTAAATAATTGAATATTGTGATCATCTATTATAATCAAAATATGTTTTTGTTTTGGTATGTGTGCTGAAAAGTGATTTTAAGATAATCTATTTCGTTTGGGTGGTACAAAAATAATCACTTTTTACATAGAAAATTACAAAAAAGGGTATGAATATATTTATTTATAATATTATAATACAAAAAAGTAGAAGAAGACAAAGTTGAAGTAGGGATACATGCGCCAATATCACACAAACTATGATTTTTAGGGGGAGAAATAAAAGCTTTTTGCAAAAATAGTCCAATCTCCCTGCTAGTTCCAAAACAAGGTTTTTAAAGAAATAAAAGCTTTTATACACATTAATCTAAACATCCAAACATAATAATTTTTTTTATGGAATAACTTTTTTTAAGAAAAACCGCTGAAAGCATGATAAATAAGCATTCCCAAACTAGCACTACGTGTTTTAATGATTCATGATCACTATGAATGACAAATTCCTTGGGCAAGAGATAGTGTTGCCAAACTTTGAGACTCCTTACTAGGGCATAAAGTTCTTTATCATAAGTTGAATAGTTCAAATGTGCCCCGGCAAGTTTCTCACTAAAGTAAGCAATGGGGTGTCCTTCCTGAAGCAAAACGGCCCCAATTCCTACATTAGAAGCATCACACTCTATCTCAAAAGATTTCACAAAATTTGGAAGTGTGAGAATTGGTGCATTGGTCAATTTTTCCTTGAGTATATTGAAGGAGTTTTCTTGGCTTTGGCCCCAATGAAATGGCACATTTTTCTTTAAAACCTCATTTAGAGGACTTGCCAAAGTGCTAAAGTCTTTGACAAATCTTCTATAAAAACTTGTCAATCCATGGAAACTCCTAATATCTCCAACATTTTTAGGTGTTGGCCAACTTTGGATGGCCTTAATTTTCTCTTTATCTACATGCACACCTTGTGCACTAATAACATAGCCCAAGAATACCACTTTGGTGGTGCAAAATGTGCATTTCTCAAGGTTGCCAAATAGTTTTTCTTTTATTATTAATACTAACAAAACACATTTCAAATGTTCATGATGTTCATCAAGTGTTTTGCTATATATTAAGATATCATCAAAATAGACAACCACAAATTTACCAAGGAATTCCCTAAGGACATGATTCATGAGCCTCATGAATGTGCTTGGTGTATTAGTGAGTCCAAAGGGCATCACAAGCCATTCATAAAGTCCATACTTGGTTTTAAAAGCGGTTTTCCATTCATCCCCTTCTGTCATTCTTATTTGATGATAGCCACTTCTTAGGTCAATTTTTGAAAAGATTTGTGACCCATGTAGCTCATCCAACAAGTCATTTAACCTTGGGATTGGATGTCTATATTTGATGGTTATGTTATTGATGGATCTACAACCGGTGCACATTCTCCACGTACAATATTTTTTAGGTACTAAATAACGGGCATTGCACATGGAGAAAGTGATTCTCTTATCCATTTTTTTCCAACAATCCTACAACTTGCATTTGAATTTCTTTTGTTTCTTGTGGATTACTCGTATAGGCCGACCTATTAGGAAGAGAAGCACTAGGAATTAAGTCCATGTGATTCTCAATCCGCCTCATAGGTGGCAAACCTTTAGGAAGCTATTTTGGAAAAACATCTTTGAAATCATCCAAAAGAAACTCAAAGGGTTTTGGCAAAGAAAGAGATGGAGTAGAATTTTCATCATTGTTTTTGGTGTAAAGTAAATATATTGGTTGATTGGCCAATAATATTTTCTTTACTTCCTTTTCTTTTATAAATAAGCTTTCTTTGCCATCCATTTCTTTACCTTTATTTTTTAAAAAACGTTTTGCTCACTTGTGCTTCAAGAACCTATACATACTTGGCTCTCTATCTTCTTCTATGTTTGCTCTAATCAAGATGACCTCCAACTCTTTGTAATATTCTTCTACACTCATACTTCTTTGTCTCAACCTTTGAAGCCTATGATGTAGGTCTTTAGTGTAGCTTGAAGGCACATATCTTTTTCTCAAAACCCTCTTCGTCTCTATCCAAGTACTGTTCCACATCATACTTTCTTCTCTCTTTACATAATTGATCCCACCAAATTAAAGCATAATCATGAAATTCTAGACTTGCTACTTTTACTTTTTTTTATCTTCACTATAGTTGTAACAAGAAAATATGTGTTCTAATTTGGTCTCCCATTCCAAGTGAGCATCGGGGTCACTCTTCCCATGGAAGCTAGGGATCTTTATCTTCACATTATGTAACTTGTCATCCCTCTCATGTCTTCTTCCTCTATTGTCATGTCTAGGTCTCCATTTATCAAATCTAGGACTATCCTCATGGTTGTCTACGGAATTTGATGAACCTCTATGGGAGTTGGCAAGCCTTGATCCTTCTTTGTTCTCAACTACTTCTAATCTTTCAAACACCCTTTCAATGTTCCTTGTCATTCTATCCAACTTCCTATTCAAGGTCCTTGTTCTTGGTGATGATGTAGGAGAGTCTTCAATGTCTTCTTCATGTAGTTAAGCCATGGTGCACTTACAATTTGAGAAATTACATACAAATTCAAGAGAATTAAAAAGTACACAAATCAAATGAAGATTACACCAAAAAGAACAATTACACCACCAAAAATCAAAAGAATTAAGTACAATCCAACAAGGAACAAGCACACTTAAAGAACAAGTGAAAGAAAAGAATTACAAGTCAAAAATTGAATAGTTCAAGGACCTCACCACTCACTCACCACTCACTCAAAGATTTCCACTCGTGTATATCACTCAATGTTGGCTTTTACAAGATGATTTTCTCCTTTGTCTCTTTCCACTCAAGAGTTTCCTCTTCAAGGGATTTACAAATTGAAACGAGATTCTCAATCAATT
This sequence comes from Sophora flavescens, assembly GCA_030762895.1. Taxonomy (NCBI): domain Eukaryota; kingdom Viridiplantae; phylum Streptophyta; class Magnoliopsida; order Fabales; family Fabaceae; genus Sophora; species Sophora flavescens. The sequence goes on from CM061062.1 coordinate 142,712,341, forward strand.
AGTCTCCATTAAACAAATTACAAATTAGCCAACAGGCAATCAATTCAAAGAGGTCAAGAATTTTGAAAACAACTAATACAAAACTAATGGAGTTTATAAGACAAGCAAAAAAAGGTTCTAGAAGAATTGCACATTCAAATTGATATGAAGAAGACAAGCTGAAAGAGTTCAACAAAGTGTAATTCAAATTTAATCAAAGTGTTGGTGAAAAATTAATGATCAATGTGAAATGTTCTACACCAATTTGTGAAGGGTCTATACAAATACAAACATATGAAATGGTGGCAAGTCTTTTACCTTTTACTGGAATTTTATAGAATTTGTACTTTTGCCCCAAAACTTTGTATATTTATGGTTTTGGCCCATTTTTCTTTTTACATCAGATTTTTTTAAACTTTAGCCACTTAACTTTTGCTAATTACAATTTCACAACAATTACACTTAATTTTCGAATTTACAAAAATATCCTTCAATCATGAACAAATTTGAACATAATTGGTGTAATACTCGGAAATATGAACAATTCAAGTAGTGTAAAATAATTTCCAAGTGAATGAGAACAAATCAAGTAATTAGAGACCTGGATCTTTCATTCAAGTAAATGATAAACACATTATTTCCACAATTTGAATTTCATGAAGATCTATTAGGTTTTAAAAATTTGAAATCATTGAAGTACTTTTGATTAAAATTTGAATCAATCTTACTATTGTGAATTGAAATTTGAATTTGAATTTTGAATTTGTTCAAATTCACAAAGCAAGGAAAATAGATCTATGCTTGAATTTTCAAGAAGCAACCAAAATCACATGTGATGGAAGAGCACATGCAATAATTGGAGCCAAAATTAGAAAGTGAATGTAGAGGGGAAAAAATTTCACCAAAAATTCAAGCAAGATCCATTCAAACTCATTTCAAATTCTAGATCCGTGATCACATTTGGATTCAAATTGAATTTCACATCCAAATTTAAGTTATTAATGGCGCCACTATGGATGAAATTTTCATCATAAAATTGGCTCCAACTCAAAGATCATCATAGAATTTGAAAAAATTTTGATAAAAAATTCAAACAATTGAAGATCAAAGATCTAACTCTAGATACCACATGATGTGATCAAGACATAGATCACTAACATTTTAGGATCTTTCTTTGATTTCAATTGATAAAAATTCAAGATCAAACACAAACAAGAACAATAGAATAAACTTGATCTTCAAGTGAAGAAACAAGTGAAACCAAAAGGAGTAGAAGAGAAGAACAATCTATATATGAACTAGGAAGTAAACTGCATGAAGTAAATTGTAATAATTTAAAGAACATAAATAGGAAATGGAATAGGAAGAAGATGAAGGGAAGGCGCCACAAACTGAATCATCTTTGAGAAGAAGATTGAATTTGATAAGCCAAGGGAAGATTCACCACTTGAATGTGGAAATTCAAGATACGAATCAATGGTTCAACTCATGAACCAAGAAGAGGAGAGCTCTCAACTCTCTCTAGAAATCTCAAGCATGAGAAAACTCAATTGTATTCAAACTTGTAAAATGATCTATATGAAGCCTATTTATAGGCTCATCCTACTTAAGGTGCAAGCTAGTCTAACTTGAAATGCAAGCTAGTCTTACTTAAGGTGCAAGTAGTCTAACTTGAAGTGCAAGCTAGTCTAACTTGAAGTTCAAGCTAGTCTAACTTGAAGTGCAAGCTACCCAAGTGTTGTCTTTGTTTTGGGCCTAATGCCTCCTACTCTTATGCTATGGCCCAATAGGCCCAATTCCTAAACTAGTCCTTAATGCTTTTTGAATAAGCACTTTTATTACATGAACTCTACTCTATACAAGGTTCTTAGTTCTTACCTTTATTACATGAACTGTATTCTAAACAAGGGTCCTAGGTACTATCCCTAACTAGGTGACCAACGGCTCAATGCATAAGAGGTTCAAGATGAAGCCTTCTTCATAAAGTTGCCTATGAGTCAAGTGATTGACCACCACCTTCTTCAATATGTCTTGGACTCTTCTAAGCCTTGCCCTCGTCATGGGTCCATGTAGGTCTTCAATTCTTGGTCCTAGGCTTTGTGTGTCTATGCTCATATCAGTGAAGCTTCAACTTTGTTCCCGGTGTAAACCTTCCGCCTTTGTTGCCCGTTTTACTTTTGCTGCCTTTTTAGCAGCCCGCACTTTGTTTATGTCTGCTTCAGATTTCTTTACATTACAAACTCTCGCACTATGCCCTATATTCCCACATTGATAACATAGAATCCCTTTAAATGGACAAGCCTCTGCCAAATGGTCTTACCTTCCACACTTCGGGCATTGACGAACAGAGTCTTGGTTCTTCTTCCAGTCACTTTCCTGGGGTCGTAAATATGGTTTATTTTGAGCTTGTTTCCCTTTCTGATTCTGGTATTGGAATTGAGATGGTCCCCTGGTATTTCCCCGATTGTCTCTACTTTCCCCTTCTGCTCCACCTTCCGGCACTTTTCCACTAAAGCTTGAAAGTTACGAATTTCAAGCGGTAGCATAGACTCTTTGATCTAGTATTGCAAGCCTCTTTCGAATTTCTCACATTCCTAACCTTCATCAGGTTGAGATTGGAAGAAACGGAAATACTTGGTGAGGGATTCAAACTTCGCCGTATATTCTTCAACAGACAGTTCGTTTTGTTGTAATCGTAAGAACTATTGTCCTTTCTCAACTCTGGCGCTCTGAGGGAAATACTTATCCAGAAAAGCAGTGCGGAAAACATTCCAAGTTATTTCCTAGTTGCCCGCTTTCATCAGTTGTCTAATATCATTCCACCAGTATCCTGTATTGCCTAATAGCAGAGAGATACCATACGGGACCGTCGCTCCTTTAGGGCTGTCGGTAAGCTTGAAAATCCTTTCCAGTTCTTGTATCCACAAGTCGGCCTTCTCAGGATTGACATCTCCATGAAATTGCGGAGGTTCCCGACGCCTGAAGCTTGTTAAGCCTTTCACCTCGGAGGCCCGAACCTGGTCCTACTGATTTTGTGCAGCTACAATAACTGTCTGTTGTGCCATAGCAGCAACAACACTAGTCATAGCCTAAATGGCCTGATTCATCTATCCAATCACATCCTTGTGTTGACATAAGCCTGATCACCGCCACGACCGCCCCAACGGCCTCCTCTACGAACGCTTCTACTATCACTTCTACGGCCACTTCCACGTCCACGTCCAACTTTCGGTTCCATAACTGACCTACAAGACAGAATCGGTCAGTCTGCAACTAGAAACTGAAACGTATACTTACGTGTTTAAAACACATTACTTCTAAGAAGTAATTCAATCAATGTACCATCTACTATCCCATGGGTTCTCACAAGGTCTTGACTGAATCAAAACCCTTCAAAACACACCTACTTGTGTGCCAACACACATCGTTTCGATAAGGAAACAATTCAAACAAGCTCCAACCAGAGATCACTCAACAAAAACATAACCGACCTATTCCCCAAGGTTCCCGAAAGACTCGACCAGCTCTGATATATCGCTAGGGTGAGATACTGACAAATGAGTTTTATCAAGATAACCACATGCGCGACACACAAAACATCATGTTAATATATGTTCACAACATATAAAATTCTCAACATAAACAGAATAGTTGATAAATGAGTTTCATACCCGATAGTCATCGTCACTGCTACACCTGTCTTCTTCCCTAATTTCTCTAAACCCATTGCATTCTTGTAGTTTTGGAGGCTCTTGGGAAGGTCTAGTTAGTCAGTGCCAATCCTAGAAAGGTAATGGTTCTTCCCTTTTTGGTTTCCTTTTCTTGTTCTTGAATTGGGAACTAATTGGTTAACTCGTTTGTTTGACCAAGGCTTGGAAAGCTGACTGAGCCGCTTAAAGGAACACGTTGGGTTATCGCGTTTAGCTATCGCTGTTGAAATCTTCATACAGGTATGTGGAGAAGGATAGTATGAACATTAGGCAAGGGGTATCGTAAGATGAGGGGTTCCCATAACCCCATTGTTGTTAACTGTTATTAATGCCTATTTTATGTTTGAATAAATGTTTAATTGATTATTGGTATGTCAGTAATGTATGCCTATTTGATATATTAGTTGGGTTGTTCATGATAATGTATGCCAATTTGTATGTTGATGATATGCGTTATGCTATGACTTAATTGGTTGAATTGGTATGATGTTTATGACATGAATGTTGTTGGTTTAAATGTTGTTATGCATTGTTGGTTGAATGAATGATGGTTGATGTTGAATATGTTAATAAGACCCTAATTGGTTAAAAATAGGACTCTTAATTAAAATGATGATTAAAGGAATTGCTTCCCCAAAAGTGTTCATAAAATATGTATTAATAGTTAAAGGTGAGATTTATGCCAAATGGTTTAGTCAAAGACCCTAGGATTTTATTTAAGAGTGTTTAAGGAGTTTTTGGCTTCAAGAACACAATGAATTTGCCCAGACAGTACGACCATGCCCAGGAGCACGGCCATGCTTAACAAGGAGCACGTTTGAATCTGGAAGATGGGCGAGCATTGAGCATGGCCGTGCAGGACAGTGAGCACGACCATGCTCCACTTAAGTGGCAGCACGATCGTGTTGGGGGTAAGCATGCCCATGCTCCCCCTACTGGACAGAACATGAATTAAAGGAATTAGAGGGGTATTTACCCCAATTATCCCCAATGACGGAATAATACACCAATCGAATAAAGAAGAGTTAGATAACTTAATTAAAGTCTAATAAGATAATTAAGGATAATAAGTTGGTGCCCAATGGGCTACCACACGTTGATATGCTTTGTGTAATAGCCTGATTTTTAATTTCGCTGTTTAACCGGTTAAAATATAATTAATTATATTTTAATCTTAGAGTTAGAAAGTGATTTAAAAAATAATAAAATAATATTCATAGTCTCTCTTATGGTAGAAGGTTACGGTGAAATTTTGGGTTTAAAACTCAGACGGAAACCGGTTTGCGTTTTTACTGACAGTATAATTTTATACTGATCAGAAATAAAATATTTTGTTTATTCGGACGAGTAAGATTTTAATGAACAGAAAACCTAATTTTGACTCGTAAACGAAATGGTTAATGTTTAAAACATATTTCCAACAGGTTTGGTTATTTTAAAAATTTTTGATCGAAAAACAGACAGAAACCCTAATAGGGAAATCGACGAAGTCGAAAACGGAACTACAGAGACCTGTCAAGAGATCGGGACAATGAGTCATACATGATGACTCATGGAGGATGAGTCACCAAGCATTTAGGAGCATTGAATGCAAGTAATCATGACTTTTAGGTAAAATGACCAAAATACCCCCAAGCTTTCGCGGTTATTAACAAGACACATCTAAGCACTCTTAACCACTCATTTTACATGGTTGTAAACCTCCCACATCTCCTCAATTTCATGCAGTCATATATACTAAACTATACCTATTTCATTTTGCTTTCGTTTCATCGTTTTCCTCTCAAAAACCGAAATCGGGTCAAAGACTGAGCTGCATACGGGATTTCCGGGAACCGCTAATGGATTTGATCGATGAGTCATGGATGACTCATTAGATGTGGCCCAAAATTAGCCACACAACTCAAATAATTTAAGCCACATGAATTTTAACCCTAGTTAGTAACATACCCTAGTTAAGTTAACTATTAACTATGGTTAAGCTTATATTAATTAAATATTCACAAAACCCATTAAACCAATTCCTTACAACCAAACAAAGCCTAAATCTAAGCCTATATAACCATCCAAACCGTAGCCTCCCTCCTCTTTTCACTCATCTTCTTCATTTTCTTCATGTTCTTCACTAAAAGCACTTAAACTCCATTTCAATCTTCAAAAGCTCCAAGGGCTTTCAAGTGAAACTTGCCAAGATCATCATCTATTCTTCCTCCATCTTCTTAACTTAGGTAACATGATCATATCCTTCCACTCTTAAGCTTTTGTTCTTCATATTTCATGAGTTTCCATTTCTAGATCTAGAACTTGTTATAATACTTGTATAGCTTAAATCCAAGAGCTTAGGTTCAACAAAAATCCCCAACTTAAATTCCTATACAAGGCCGAAACCCTCATGAAAATGGGTTTGAGTATTTTGTTCTTATTTTTGAAAACTAAAGCTTGATTTGAGTTCTTTAGTACTTATATGATATAACTCCAAGAGTTTGAACTCAAAAGAATTTTATAACATACTTTGCACATTGAGACCGAAACCTTACCTTAAGAGGTTGAATGATTTTTGGTTCATATTTTCAATTTATATCAATTTATATAAGCTACCTAGGACCTAAGTATTTAGTAACCAAAAGCTTAGGTTGAGAAAGGAACTCTAACCCTCATTTGATTTAAGTGGCCGGAACTAACATAAAGTGGGCCTAGTTGGATTAGTTTGATTAATTGTTGTTATACGTTGTTTGGTTGAAGGAGAAACTGTTAAGCTGTGGGGTGATAACGAGGAACGACGAATTCAGTATTCGGTGATAACTCGGGTGGGGGAAAGAACCAATCTACAGTCGGAATTGATAAGTAGCATATTATATAATAATTGTGTAGGGTGACCTAAACCCTACTAGTAGCCGAATAATCGACAAGACCAAAATCGCATTGGAAACCTTTTCTGTAAAACCAACGGTGATTCGGAGATTGTAGGTTTATCGACATTAGGTTGATTTTAAGTATTTGATGATGTCCGACTTTATGTTATTGAATTTATTGTGATACGCTGGTTGAGGTATTCTACTGCATGTGACGTTTTATTTTGATGTTTCAATATTTTATGATTATTGTATTATGCTTGATCTGCCTGGTTTGATAATATGGTTAGTTGAATTTTAAGAAATGATATGTGTTGTTCGGGAGAAAATTGTTTGGGTAGAGAATAAAGGTGATTTAGAGGTGCCTAGCCAAATTAAGTGGTTTTATCTATGAGGAAAAAGGTGTTGAGACTTTGAAGGAAGGTTGAGGCACTAGGTTGTTATTGATGTAATTTAGGGAGATTCATATATAAACGTATTTTTATTCACAACCGTGTGAATGGAACACACGAGGTCAGGATATCCCATTCTGGGATATCGGATATTGCGGGTGAGTGCCCTACGGATGTGGATACCGAGGTAGACTACCGTAATACTCTTTTAGTTCTTGACACTTTCAAATGTTCTTGGCACTGGACCGTTCTGGACTGATATTCCTCGATGCATTCGCATATTCTTGGCATTGGACCTTTTTGGACTAATACTCGTTTAGTCGTTGACGCGTTCGAAAGTTATTTGCATTGGACTGTTTCAGACTACTGACTAATGTGACAGGAGTAGAGATGGCCACACCAGTATAAAATCTTAGTTGCTGGAGTTTAGGGTAGAGGATGATATAGTGAATTGAGGATGATTGTTGATTTTGAGTGATGCGTGTCTGTGGCTATTATTATATTATGTGCTATGTATTCCTTTCCGCTTTTGATGATAGAACTGTTTCTTATCCCCTATGTTCTATATTATGTATCTATTTTATCATGTGATCGTATGAGAAGATCCGATGGAGGAACCGATTGCTGAGGAGCTGGATGAGATTCCTTATGAACCGGATGCTGGAGGACGAGTTGTGACCCATGGTGATAGGGTCTAGATAGTTATGGCTGGTGCGTCTCATGAGACGTTTTATATTTTCCGCTAAGTACAACTTTTGTTTAAGTATATGCCTGTGAGGGATCCTACTAAGAGGATACCCTCAACATTGTTTTCTATTAAGTATAAGACATATGTCTGTATTTCAAAATATATTTATGGTATGAAGTTTTAATTAATTGAAGTTTGTATGCTCGTTAACTTAAGTTTTTAATTTTTATGTCTTTTCACGTTAAGAGAGCGATTAAGGAATTAATTAAGAAAGCTTTAAACTAATAAAACACCGGGGCACAACGGGGTGTCTCACTTTGGTTCTTTTTGGCCAAAGTGGCCTCGATGCTTTTTGGTCGAGATGTTGATAAGTTGAACCTTGGTGCTTTTTGGCCAAGGGGACCTTGACTCTTATTGGTTAAGGTGTTGATGTTGATGATGATGAGACTTGGGTGCTTATTGACCAAAGCGGAGGAGTTGGTTGCCCTTTTTTGTTGTTGTGCCCATGCATTCACGCATATAAGTTGTTAGTGGGGGAAGATCAACATAGGGGAGGTCGTCCTAGAGTACGGAGATCTGGCCGTCCGCGGGTGATTCACCCTAGGTTTGGTGAATCGTGCGCCCCCGTGGTGGCGCATCAGAGATTATGGTGCGTCGGCTATCCAAGGGGTTCACCCATGGTTGGGTGAACTGCCGGTGTTGATGCTTTTTGGCCAATATGGATATGTTACTCCGAAGTTGCCTTCTGTGACACCCTCTACCCCGCATATTAATATAAAACATTTAGTTGAAAGAGGTAATGTAAAAACATGCATTTATTTATTAAAACTAAAAACTTGGATAAAAGGTACTACATTGTAACATCTCAACGCGGAAAGAAACATAGTTTTAAAATAAATAAAACATAAACAAAGCATAAACATAAAACATAACCCAACTCCGATGTCACATACAGAACTGGTATAATCGTTCCGGAATTAATCCTCGGAATACAACTAATGAAAGTTCAATATATGTTAGTTTGGAAGTGTAATTAGGAAAGAGTTTGTAAATAATCTTAGGAATCATAGGAAAAGTGATAGGAAAATACATACTTTGATATGAACAAAGTTTGGATTCATTGGATCTTTATTTGTGTGAAAAAGACACCCAAAATATGTTGAAAATGTGCAGGAATGATTGTCCAGTGCTCAGCTCTGGAATCGAGCGCTTAGCCCGGACAGAAACTAAAGAAATTAGTAGTGCAGAAAGCAGATCCAGCAGCGCCCAGCGCTGTGATATGGGCGCCCAGCGCTGGCATGCTGGAAAGGGCCTGGCACCCAAAAGCTGGCACCCAGTATGGACAGAGTCCTACAGCCAGCGCCCAGCGCTGAGGTTTGGGTGCCCAGTGCCAGTGTTGACAGCAAGTTGTATTTTTGTGCAGTAATGGGGTACCCAGCGCTGGCCCGGGGCGCTCAACGCTGGGCGACGAACAGAACTTGTATAAATTCACATTTGAGCAGAGTTTGAAGGATCTTTGGCTCAGTTTTGGTGCGATTTCACCATGGTTCATCAATTTCTCTCTGGATTTTTTGGAGATTCAAGCTTGGGAACAAGATTTGAAGCTTCCATGGCTTCCTCCACTCATTCCTACTCAAGTTCTTCCTTCTCTTTTCTTTTTACCACGAGTTTCTAGATTTCTTAGGTTAGGTTAGGTTAGGATGATTCCAATTGAATCTTGATGTAATGAATGTTTGATCTCTGCTTTTAATTCAAGTTCATGCAATTTGAGTAACCTCTTATATGTTTAATGCTAGCTTTTCTTGGATTGATCAACCTTGGAATGATTCCAAGTGTGAATGCATAATTGGAAAATTAGTGTTCATGCTAGAATTGAAGTTGATTACCATTGTGATGTTGATTATAGGAATAGAACTCTATTGCAATGCATCCTTATGAGTCTTATGCTTAATGTTTGTGATAATTCTTGAATTACCTAAGGAATTAAGGTTCTTAATTGGTACAAAATGATTATCACCTAAGGAGTTGAGGATAAATCTAGGTTAGTGACTTGAATGTCAATTGCATGGAATGAATTGAAGTTAGGATTAAATAAGGTTACGTCAAGTGAAGATTGAATGATTCCGATGCCTCACCGCTTTTACATATATTGACTTCATTCTTTAATTGATATTGTTTCATTCATTGTTGTGACAACTCTAAATACAAAAATTCATAAAAACTCATTGGAACTATAAAACTCATTGGTTCAAATAGCGATTGCCTAAGCCATGTTGTTACTTAAAACACAATCCTCGTTGGTAAAGATACTCTACTCTCACTTTATTACTTGTACGATTTGGTATACTTACCAAACCACTAACAAGTTTTTGACGTCGTTGCCGGGGATTGTTGATTTCAATATCAAGAAGGCTAATGCATTGTTAATTTGAACATTTTTCTTTGTTAATTTTCTGTTTTTTCTAAACAATTGATATATTGGATATTCTCATCTTGTTTTGAGACTTTTGTGTAGTGCATGCGAGGTATAGCAACAAGGGGACTGTTATTTGACCCCGAAATTGAAAAGACGGTACAGAAGAATCGAAAAGAATCAAAAGAAAGGAAGAAGCGGAGCAAGGAAAAAGCAAGTTCTTCTACATCACAAGTTCAACAAGAGGTTATCATGGCCGAAAATGTGCAAGGAGACCGAAGGAGATTGGGAGAGTATTCTCGTGGTACTACCAACCGGAATCACTCAAGTATTGTTAGACCACCGGTAGATGCAAATAATTTTGAGATCAAGCCGGCATTGCTCCATATTATGCAATAAAATCAATTTGGAGGAAGTGATGCTGAAGATCCAAATAGTCATGTCTCAAATTTTCTAGAGATATGTGAGACTCTTAAGATTAATGGAGCTACGAATGATGTGATAAGGTTACGGTTGTTCCTTTTTTCATTGCGAGATAGAGAAAAGGCTTGGCTTCAATCTCAACCAAGATGAAGCATTACTACTTGGGATGACATGGAAGAAAATTTCCTAGCAAGATACTTTCCACCGTCAAAGTTTGTGAAGTTGAGAGGAGATATTTCAGCTTTGTACAACGTGATGGTGAGACTTTATATGATGTGTGGGAACGGTTCAAGGAGCTCCTAAGGAAGTGTCCTAACCATGGTTTTGATGATCTTCAACAATGCAAATCTTTTGTAATGGATTGATGCCTTCTACAAAGCTCGTGTTAGATGCATCGGAGAGAGGTTCTATGAATTCAAAAACCACGGAAGAAGCTTTGAGGTTGGTTGAAGTCATGGCATCTAATGATTATCTCATGAATCATGATAAAGGAGGCACATCGACTGTAATAGCCGGATTTTAATTATGTTGTTCAACCGGTTAAAATATAATTAATTATATTTTAATCTGAAAGTTAGAAAGTGCTTTTGAATAAAACAAAATCATATTCATAGTCTGCTTTATGGTAGAGGGTTACGGTAAAATTTTGGGTTGAAAATTCAGATGAAACACGGTCTGCGTTTTCACTGACAGTAAAAGTTTACTGAGCAGAAAACCTAATTTTGAACCGTGAATGAAACGATTAGTGTTTTTGTGATGTTTTGTATGATATTGGAAATTTTCGAAAATTTGAGTTCGGAAATAAAATATAATATTTATTCCGGGCGAATTACGATCGGAAAATTGAACCGGATACGCAATGGAGTAGAGTAGGGAGCACAAAAGTGATGAGTTGACATGTGAGAGTGAGGTGACTTACTAGGGGGATGGCCTAAGTCACATCCTAAAAAGTGGTCATGATGACACTTTTTGAATTATAACATATTATATGCAAAAAACCCATTTTTTTCTCTCTTCTTCAACCAAACAAGACATAAGCCAAAACTTGGCCATCAAGACTTGATTTTCCCTCTCTCTTTCATGCTACTCTCACCTCTCCTTCTACAAATACCCACTTCATTTCATCTCTTCCATTTTTCTTCTTCTTCTCCATTCTTACTTCAAAACTTCTAACACTTAAAGTTTTCATTTTTACTTAGTTTCAAGCTTCAAGTTCTTCATACTTCTTCTTTCTAGTTTCAAGGGTAACCCCCTCATAGTCTTCTCTTGTAAGTTTTTCACTTATTTCATGAGTTTACTCTATGTTTTCTTAAAAATTTCTTAAACCAATTTCTATGATCTAGTTATGATCTCTACTTTCATTATCCAAGAGCTTGTAATCAAAAACATTTTCCTTCCTACTTTTCTTGTTAAGGCTGAAACTAGGTGGATTTGGGTAAATGAAGTTTTGTTCAATTTTTAAATTATGACACTTGATCTTAACTCCTTAAAACCTATAGTTGTTATATCTAGAAGCTTGAACACGGAATAAACTCCTAACCCTATTTTCCTTGGTTGACCAAAACTTGTTTGAAAAAGGGTTTGTTAATTTTGTTTTCTCTTTTTGAAATCTAATGCTTGATTTGAGATCTCTAGTGCTTGTATTATCTAAATCCAAGAGCTTGAATCCAACTAAATTCCCTAGCCTATTTTTGAAGTGATGGTTGAAACCTAGCATTAATGTGTCAAAGAGGTTTTGTTTATTTATTTGTGGTTGTGTTGTTGGTTGAAGGAGGAATTGGTAACATGTGGCGTGATAACGAGGAACATCGATTTCAGAATCCCGGTGATAACCCAGGTGGGGGAAAGAACCAACCTATCATCGGAATGCATAAGTAGTAGATTATATAATAATTGTGTAGGGAGACCTAAACCCTACTAGTAGTTGAGTAATCGACAAGACCAAAATCACATTGGAAACCTTTTTCTGAAAAACCAATGGAGATTCGGGGATTGTAGGTTTATCGACATTAGGTTGATTTTTATATTGTTGATGGTTGATTTGATTTTATTACCTTTATTGAATTGATTTTGTGCTATGTTGGTAATATTGGAATATTTTGATTGATATTGTGTTATGCGTAGAGGTGGGTATTTGGACTCGGGTCCGCGGACAGTCCGCTAAATCCGCAGTCCGCGCGGACTTGGACACCCTAAAATACGAGTCCAAAAAAATGCGGGCTTTTTGGGTCCGGTCCGTTTAGTCCGCGGACTTAACGGACTCGGTCCGCGGATTCACGGACCCGTCCGCGGACCAGGTCTGTTTAAAAAAAAAAAGGCCTATGCTCATTGTAAACCCAAAGGCCAAAGTGTTGAAAAAAGGCCTATATTCACGGACCTGTTCTCCTGCTGCCGTTTTGCACTATACTCATTGTAAACCTAAAGCTCGTTTCTTTGAGTTATTGTAAACCTAAGGCCAAAGGGTTTCATTTCTCCAACTCTTCCTTCCTTTGTGGCAGCCGCATCTCGTCGTCTCCCAATCCATCCCTCGCCTCGCCGCCATCATCAAAGCTCCATCGTCTCGCCGCCATCAAAGCTCCCTGCTCCCTGCTCCCTGCTCGACTCGCATGCCACTGTCTGCGTCCTCAGATTCCTCCATTTTTCTTTGAGCAAGGTACAAATTTGTTGTTGTCTCTGGTCCATTTCTCTGGTATGTTGTTTGAGTTTTTTTTTATTTATGAAATGGTGCTTTTGCTGTGATTTTACTGTGTCTCCCTCAGATTCCTCCATTTCTCTTAGAGCTTTTGCTGTGATTTGTAACATATGTATCATTTTGCCTTTGCAGACTACCTTGTAACAAAGTGTGGCATAATTGAAACTGAAATTGAACCTGAAATTGATAAATGCCTATCATAAATGTAACTGAATCCTCACCAGTTCTGTTTCCTTGTTTGGTTGTTAATTTGAATTTTAGTCAGTATTTGATATTTGAAAAAGGGCACACTTCAGAGTTCAAATCTATCTCTAAGCAAACCACTTGGATATAGATTTATTCTAGATGAATCTCATTGTGATATTAGTTTCTAAAATCTACACTAGACAATATGTCCAAGAACATGTCAGGGAAAGAAACCGATATGCACCATATTGTTTTTGTCCTTGTGTTTTATGTCTATTGTTCCCTTTAATTGTAAGTGACTTTATCAGTAAGGTTTTCACTTATTACAAGCATGTTAATAACAGTACCTGCCTTGAACTTTGACCACTGGATGGGACCAGCAATCAAAACGTCACTTCCAAGTTTTAGGTAAATTAGTTCATTGTGAGCTAATAACCTCCACAGTTTGCTAGGGTTTGAAGTGGAAGGTAAATATACAATGAATTTATGTATAGAAATAGAATGTCTTCCATTTAATTATGTTTTGCTTTTTAAACATAATCTTATGAATTATGACTTGTGAATTGTAGGAAAAGAAGAAGATGAAGATGATTTGATTGACGCAAAGGAGGAGCTTGCTAAATCAAAGGGAAAGACTAAAGTTATTATTGATGCTTGATGTCAACATGTAGCTTTAATTTCAAACTTGTAATATTGTTGTTTTTGTTCCTTATTTTGCATTTTAATTTCGTTGGTACAATTTTCTTTCTTGTCATGTACAATTTTCTTTCTTGGAGGAACTTGATTTTATGACTATTGGTTACAATTATGGTTATTTTGCCTTATAAAAAAAAGTGTAAAGTCCGCGGACAGTCCGTTTAGTCCGCGGACTATGCGGACTGGACTTGGACTCTATTTTTCAGAGTCCATTTAAAATGCGGACTATAAAGTCCGGTCCGTTTAAATGCGGACTTATGCGGACCGGGCTTAAACGGACCGGACTAGTCCGTTTACCCACCTCTAGTTATGCATGATCTTCCTGGTTTTTATTATTATGCTTAGTGTATTTTAATCAAAGATATATATGTTGTCTAAGAGATGATTGTTTTGGGTGTGAGGGTAATGATGATTTAAAAGTGCCTAACTTAGATGAGGAATGTTAAAGAGGTGTTATGGCATAGAATATGTGTCAAGTTCTAATGGATGGTTAAGGCACTAAGATGTTAAAACGGGTTGGTGAGATTCAAGTATAGGTGTTGTTGTCCACAACCATGTATTGGTAATATAATACACAAGGAAAAAAGTGTATTGGTAATATAATACACAAGGACATCTATGTATTGGTAATATAATACACCGTGTATTGGTAATATAATACACGTAAAACACATTTGTGTATTGGTAATATAATACACCGTGTATTGGTAATATAATACACGTAAAATCAAGAGTTCTCACGAGACCACTTTCACCTTAGAGAATAGATGTGCAACTATGGCGTCTTTGAGTAGCATGAGATTGGAGGTAGAGGATGATATATTAATTTGAGGATGATTTGTTAATTAGGTGTATTGATTGTCTGTGACAATTACCGTATAATGTACTATGACTCTTTTCCACTTTTGATGATAGAACTGTTTCTTATCCCCTGTATATTTCTGTATGTGGTATTTTATCTCCTTGTGGAATCGTACGAGAAGACCATGTGGATTAGCGTAACCAGGAGGAGTTGAATGGAACTCCCTACGAACCGGATGCCGGAGGGCGAGCTGTGACCCATGGTGATTAGGGTCTAGTTAGTTATGGCCAGTGCATCTCGTGAGACATTTTTATATTTTCCGCTAAGTATAACTTTTGTTTAAGTATATGCCTGTGAGGGATCGTACTGAGAGGATACCCTCAATAGTGTTTTGTATTATGTGTATAAGACTTGTGTCTGTATTTTGCAACATAAATATGGGGTTATGCTTTACTTATCTGAAGTTGTATGTTGATTAACTTCGAGTTTTAATTTTTACGTATTTTCACGTTTAGCGTGAGATTAAGTAATTAAATAATGAGATTTTAATCTAATGACACAAAGGGGCACAGCGGGGTGTCTCATCGACAAATGGGAGGATAGAGCTTAACTCTCAAAATACACTTTTAGCTCAAAACAAAATCATCACAAATCAATTGGAGGCAATCACCAAGCAACTTCATGCCATAAATATGGGGCCAATACAAGGACAACAAGTCATGAGTTGTGATTTTTGTGGAGGAGAGCACTAGAATAGTAAATGTGAAGCAACTCTAGGCTCTCATGAGGAAGCAAATTACATGGGGAATTTTCCAATACAAGGGCAGAATTTTTATGCCAATTCTTACAATAAAAATTGGAAGAAGCACCCGAATCTTCCTTGGAAGCAAGAGACTCCACAAGACAACACATCTTCACAACAATTAGCCCTCCAAAATCAACCACATCGTGATACCGATGAGTGAATGGATAAATTAGAGAGCACTCTTGTTCAATTCATTCAAGTCACACAATCTAACTTCAAGAATACCGATGCATCAATCAAGAACCTTGAAGTGTAGATTGGACAGCTTTCTAAACAAGTTTCTAGTGCATTAAGTGCATGATTTTCTAGAAATACTACTAATGATCCAAAGGAGGAGTGCAAAGTCATCATGTTGCAAAGTGATCATTCCACAAGTCAAAATGCTGAAAATTCTGAGTTGAGCAAGAAGATGGTTGAGACTAGTGATAAAGAAGAGAGTTCAAAAAGGAAAGAAGAAGTGGAACCTCAAGATGATTGGAAAGAAAAGAAGCTGAAATTAGTTGATGAAGATTCTATCTTGAGAAAGACAAAGAGTCAATTATTGAAGGAAAGCGGCAAGCCACAAGAAATTCCTTCTTATGTGAAAGTGCCTTATCCGATTGCAAGGAAGAGGAAAGAGAAAGAAGAGCAATTTGATCGGTTCTTTGAAGTTTTTAAACAATTGCAAGTCAATATCCCATTTGCCGAAGCATTAGAGGCTATGCCATCATATGCAAAGTTCATGAGGGATTGGCTTGCAAAGAAGAGAAAATTTGAACCAAGTGAGGTAGTGGCCTTGACTGAAAATTGTAGCTCAATTCTCCAACACAAGCTTCCACCTAAGTTGAGGGATCCGGGATCCTTCACAATTCCATGTGTCATTGGAGAGGTAATAAATGCTAGAGCCCTATGCGACCTTGGAGCAATTATCAATCTTATGCCATTATCAATGATGAAGAGGCTTGGTATTCATGATGTGGAACCAACCATGATCTCATTGCAACTTGTGAATAGATCAATTAGGAGACCATATGGTTTGGTGGAGGACTTGCTTGTGAGAGTAGGAAAGTTCATATTTCCCATGGATTTCTTTGTCTTGGATATTGAGGAAGATGTGAGCATTCCTTTGACAAGGAGCCTATGGACACACTTCACTAATTATCCATGCTCAAGCTCATTTTGTGCAAAATGAAGAGGTTCAAGAAATTCACTAAGATGAACATGAGAAGAAAAAAAAGAGCAATGGAAAAATAAGGAAAAAGAAGAAGAAGTCTCAATGGTCATCTCATTTCCAACCACTTTGGCCTAAAGGGAATCATTCATCAAAGAAGAGCAATACACCATTGTTTGATATTAAGAACAAAGTGAGGAGTGGTGGAAAGAAAAGAACCAACAATGCTCCATTCTTCTCATCGTTCAAACCACCTTGAGCATCAAACAATCAGGCGTCAAGCTAGTGACGTTAAAGAAGCGCTACTTGGGAGGCAATCCAAGCATTTTATTCTTACATTCTTGTTCTTTTTGTTTCTATCATGAAAAAAAATAGTTCATGGAGTTGTTGAGTGGTTCCCTGATGTGTAGGCCATCTAATATGTTGTAATTGCTTTGAATTGCTGTGCAGGCACATCTAAGGAAAAAGGACCAAAGGAAGGGGAGAAATGGCACAAGAAAATGGTGAAAATAACCCTTTGTGGGTGTCAAACACTACTGTGAGCGCTGAGCGCAAACAGAAAGCAGAATCAGCAGAAAATACTGTACCTTGGGCATTGAGCATAGGTTCCTAGCGCTAAGCGCTAGCAAGAGTAAAAAAAAAATTGCACATACTCATCCATTGTGCAGAAGAAAGGGGGTGCTCTAAACGCTTTACTTTTTAAACCTCCTTAATTGTTAGCTAGTTGTAGTCGAATAAATTGCCCAAACTTGCATATTTTGCACAAACTTGTGTTTTGAGTGGATTTTTGCATAGATTCTCTAGTGAGTATAGAACTTTTGCTTGGCTGCAATTTCTAACATGATGCATTTTATACTTGCTGAGCATATGATTTCATTGAAACCGTTGATCCTTGTGATTTGTTTTTGAAAATTTTTCATGCTATGATTGATGCAATGTTGGATGCATGGATTTTCTCTTGCACAAAATCCTAAATTGTGAGCTTTTGAGCCCAAACCCTCTTGCACATAATCCATGTGACTTATTCTTTCATGTGTGATTGAGCATCACTTGCATGTTCTCACTTTTTCTTGCCTTGATGCTTGTCATTGTTGCAATGTTTTTGCATATGCATAAATGATTGAGGCAATAATTCTTTGTTTAATCTCGGGGCCATAATTGTTATCCTATCATTTGCCATTGCTATGCCCAATTGAGCCTTGACCTATTTTTCTTGGCATGATAGCACATTACAGGCCAAAAAGCAAAAAAACAATTTTATCCCACTACTTAGGCTTAGAGGAATGTTTGGACTTAAGTTTGGGGTTGTTCTCTTGCTTAGGGACAAGCAAGCAAATAAAGTTTGGGGTGAGAGTAGGCCACTACAGATGGCTACTAGAAAAAAAAAATCTGAAAAGAAAAACTGAAAAAGAAAAAGAAAAATAGAAAAAGCCAAAGAGAAAAACAAAGAAAGTATACAAAAGTGAGAAAAAGGCAAAAGAGAAAGAAAAGAAAATGAAACAAGAAGCAACAAAAGAAAACGAGAAAAAAGAAAGAGTTGGAAATGAATAAAAAGGGAAATAGCACAAATTGTGTGTTTATGTGCTTGTGAACTAGCTAAGCAAGGGAAGAAGCTCCAAGAGCCCACTGATAATGTGATTTCACAGTATAATTCATGTACATTTTTGCATGCATTTTCATATAGTTTAGGCATATTAATTTGATTTTTATTAGTTTTTACCTTGGAACGGGTAAGGCGGTGTTGTGGTGTTGTTTTGCAGGAATTAAGGGTAAAATGCTCAAGATGAGCCATGATGGAGCCTGGATGAAGTTGGAGCTTTAAAAGTGAAGATATTGGATGACTCCAATTTAATTTGGAATGGAAATATTTGATGACAATTGATAAAAGTCCAGCAGAAATGTAAGAGGCCTAATTGATGGATTGGATGATTTGGATATTAATGGCTTACCATAAATGGAGAGAGGAATCGGTCTTCAATTTATAAATGATAGAAGCTGCAACAAATCACTGAAGCAAATCACGTGAATCAAATTGTGCAAGGGTCCAAGTGAATTGAAATACAAATGGAAGGAAGAATTTGACTTTTCTAATTTGAAGCCAACGTTAGTAACAAATTTTCAGGGGCCCATGTGAATTCAGTTTCATTGGAAATAAAATATTAAGATTCAATTTGGATTGGAATTGATAAGTAGCAATAAGATGGAATTGGATAACATTGCATTATCATAAAAATAAATGGTAGATATTGTGGCAATTGAAAGTGGTAGAGGAAGCAATCTTGTTGGACCCGCGTGAAAAGATTTTGATCCCAATTAAATTAGGAGATTGACTTATTGAGAGTTGTAATGTATATAGCCACAACGTCAGCGAGTCCGAGAAGAGTAGAGGGACTTTGGATCACACAAAAAATGATTTTTAACTTAGGAGCACTTTTACCCTAGGGAGACTCTTGGGAAGCAAAAAAGGCGTGGTTTTTCTCTGCTCTTGGATTGAAAGAAGATTGGAGGATTCGTTATGAGTTTTCTTCATCTCTTCTCTCTTTCTCTTTTGTAATTTCTATTACTATGAGTAGCTAATCCCTTTTTGTTGGGATTAGATGTAGCTAAACTGAATATCATGTAATTGCTTTGATTTATCAATCTGTGTTTATGTTTCTCTATTAGTGTTTAACTCCTTTGCTTAATGCTTTTTGTGGTTTGGCCATCCATGAATTGATTCTGAGATTTGATTTGCAATGGGGACGTTCTTATCAATTCTTGATCTGGAATTAATCACCTAGTAAATCTTGCATCTAGGAATTGATTTTGATTTATTGGTAATCGCATAATCCCTACTCTTAATGCAAATTCACTAATTAGGCCACCTAAGGAATTAGGGTCTATTAGGGGATTTAGGCTCTTGTCATCTAAGGAATTAGGGCTTGAGTAATCTTGTGGGTTGATTTTAATATTTGAAGCATAAACTGGATTGATGGTCTTGGTATTGCATGAGACTAAGGTTTGGTGAAGTTTAATCCCAACACCCTTTTTTCGCATTCCAAGTGTTTGATAAAAATCCCCAAAAAGACCAAAAATACTTTACTGCTTTTGTTGCTTTATTTTATGTTTTGATCTTTCTTCATGCCGTCTAGATAGTTGTTTGATTTGTGAATTGGTGATTGGAAATTGATCCCTGTGGACACGATATCCGGTCTCACCATCATATTACTTGTACGACTGGGTATACTTGCCTAGAATTCGTCAACAAGTTTTTGGCGCCGTTGCCGGGGATCGGTTTCGCCAATATCATTAGTAACAAAGGAGGTAACTAATTTAGACATTTTTATTTTTTATATTTTTTTGTATATATTTGATCTTTTCTTTTGAGTTTGGTTTGTACAAGGTGGATGCAATTCATGGACTACTCTTTTTATCCATCTGATGAGGAAGCCTCACGTCACACTTTGGAGAACAACTGGTGTTTGGGAGACGACATAGATTTGGGAGATCATTATATTCCAGCACAAGTTGATTGTATGACGGGTAGGCTTGTATATATATTCTCCAAGGAGGAATGGGAAACCCTTTGTTCGTATTTACCACCACCACCACCATGTTTACAAGTGATTCCCGAAGATCCACGTGAAGCAGAATGTGAGAAAAATATGGTTGTGGGAATGAATCAAAATGGAGATGAAGTGGTGGTGGTAGACGAGCCACAAGAAGAGGAATTACCTTCCACTAATCCTTGGGAAAGAACAAGTGAGGAGGCAAGTCAATTGGAAGATAGTCACTCCACCATGCTTGCTGAGAAATCTGAAATTGCTGCATTAGATAAATATGTTGGCTTACATGCATGTGTGGACACTGTAAAGATAATCCCTTCCACTTGTCTGTTAAATTTCCTGGTGAAAATACCATTTGACCCGGGAGGAAGTGAGTTCGTTATTAAAGAGGTCAATGGAGTTTTCACACATTTGCTAGGAGAAATTGAGGTTTGACTCATCTTGCTTCTGCAAGCGCCACTCCACAAGCTATGGGATCCGGGAGGATGCCCTTACATATTGAGAATCTCTTGGTCTTTCTACCACAGGATATGGGATCCGGGTGGGATTGACCACAGCTGTGCGCCATCGTGATCCTTGAGATCACAGGCCTGTCAAGCTAGTGACGTTAAAGAAGCGCTTATTGGGAGGCAACCCAAGTTTTCTTTTCCTTTTTCATTTGTTTTTGATTTTTAACTCTTGAATAATTTGAGAATATCAAGAGGAAAAAGATCATAAATTAACAGTTTTGTTAAGTGTTTTCAGGGTAAGGAGGAAGGAGAAGCAAAAAGGGCAGAGACAACAAAGTCAGCAACCATCACGTCCAGGCCGTGACACCGGTCACGGCCGTGATGAGCCAAACATGAGGACCAGAAAAGATCACAACCCAGCTGTGATAACCATCACGGGCGTGATGAGAGGACCCTGAAGATCAGAGAGCATCACGGCCTAGCCGTGATGGAGGTCATGGCCGTGACAGGCCAGCTCCTTGAACCAGAATTGATCACGGCCTGCCCATAACGAGCATCACGACCGTGACACATTTTTTCATGCAACCCCTCTGACTAGCCATGTGAGCCAACACTCGCTACCACCTTGGTGAGTTGTTCCATTTTTTCTCCTATCTCCGACTTGATTATTTACATTGGGGACAATGTAAGTTTTTAAGCTTGGGGTAGGGGTACTTCTGCATTTTTCATGTTGCATTCATATAGACATAGCTTTGCATGATCACATGATTCGATTGCCGTTTGCTTAGATTATGCATCCAATTGTGAGAACTAAGTGCCAAATAAATTGAGATAGTGAATTTTTGAACCCATTTTTTTTTATTCTTGTGATAAGGCTACAAATAAAAAATTCTTGAGATATCTTTGATAGTTGATAATTAGCATATGGTGCCTTAGATTTGTGTTTCTCATTGATTTTTGAACTACTAAAATGTGAGATTTTTGAGCAAAAAAGGGGTACTCACTAAATTTACCCCATTCTTTGTGATAGAGTGTTTTAATTCCTCTTGGATGGTATTCACTAGAACTTGACTTGAAACCGTTTTGAAGCTTAAAAATTTTTGAAAACATTTTTGAAAATGATTGAAGCACTAGGTATTTTTCCAGCCTTCTGAGCTTTGATTGACTAAATGCTACCCCTTAGTTGCCCAATTTTGAGCCTGAAAGAATAAAATACTTTTCTTGGTACCTTGAATTACTTTGATGAATAATGCTTGATGGCACCTTTTAAAGTATTGCACAAAAGGGTAAAAAGGTAGTTTGAAAAAGTATGGGATAAGAGGGTTAGAAAAATATTTCTCTTCAATTGAAAATCTCCCCTTCTCCATTAAAAAAAAAAGAGTATAGAGAAGGGGATGACAAAAGAAAGTGAGAAATAAAACAAAAAAGTAAAAATAAAGAAAGAAAGGTGGAAAGATGAATCAAAACCCAAAAAGGTATTTTAGAAGGTGTCATGTTTTGTAATGCTTGATATTTTGTCTAGCCTTCTTGAAATGTCCTTTTCTTGATTTCCCCACCTAACGATTAATCCCATGGCCCCGTTACAACCAAAGTAAAAGACCTCTTGATTCTTAATTGTTTTCATTAATAAAGTAGAGATTTGGTTAATAGTCAAGCTTATGGTAGAATTCATTCATTGAGGAAATTGAGCGAATTGTCATATATCCTTAAACACCGGAGTGAGATGAGAAAGAGTGCCCGAATCAGTGAGAATATGAGTCTAGGAAACCTAAGCTTCTAATTGGACTTGAAATTGATTGTCTCTTGCTGAATTATTTGAAACGCCTGTTACTTGGATTAGTTACTCGGGTTCTTGGTTCACTATCCATGTTCTGATTATTTATATCTTCTGGCCTTAGTGATTGCTTGAGGACAAGCAAATGAATAAGCTTGGGGTGATTTGATAGTGTGATTTCACATCATAATTCATTTACATTTTTGCATGCATTTTCATATAGTTTAGGCATATTTAAATTGATTTATATTAGTTTTTACCTTGGAACGAGTAAGGCGGTGTTGTGGTGTTGTTTTGCAGGAATTAAGGGTAAAATGATCAAGATGAGCCATGATGGAGCCTGGATGAAGTTGGAGCTTTAAAAGTGAAGATATTGGATGACTCCAATTTAATTTGGAATGGAAATATTTTATAACAATTGATAAAAGTCCAGGAGCAATGTAAGAGGCCTAATTGATGGATTGGATGATTTGGATATTAATGGCTTACCATAAATGGAGAGAGGAATCGGTCTTCAATTTATAAATGATAGAAGCTGCAGCAAATCACTGAAGCAAATCATGTGAATCAAATTGTGCAAGGGTCCACGTGAATTGAAATATAAATGGAAGGAAGAATTTGACTTTTCTAATTTGAAGCCAACGTCAGTAACAAATTTTTAGGGGCCCATGTGAATTCAGTTTCATTGGAAATAAAATATTAAGATTCAATTTGGATTTGAATTGATAAGTAGCAATAAGATGGAATTGGATAACATTGCATTATCATAAAAATAAATGGTAGAGATTGTGGCAATTGAAAGTGGCAGAGGAAGCAATCTTGTTGGGCCCGCGTGAAAAGATTTTGATCCCAATTAAATTAGGAGATTGACTTATTGAGAGTTGTAATGTATATAGCCACAGTGTCAGCGAGTCCGAGAAGAGTAGAGGGACTTTGGATCACACAAAAAAAGATTTTTAACCTAGGAGCACTTTTACCCTAGGGAGACTCTTGGGAAGCAAAAAAGGCGTGGTTTTCTCTGCTCTTGGATTGGAAGAAGATTGGAGGATTCGTCATGAGTTTTCTTCATCTCTTCTCTCTTTCTCTTTTGTAATTTCTATTACTATGAGTAGCTAATCCCTTTTTGTTGGGATTAGATGTAGCTAAACTGAATATCATGTAATTGCTTTGATTTATCAATTTGTGTTTATGTTTCTCTATTAGTGTTTAATTCCTTTGCTTAATGCTTTTTGTGGTTTGACCATCCATGAATTGATTCTGAGATTTGATTTGCAATGGGGACGTTCTTATCAATTCTTGATCTGGAATTAATCACCTAGTAAATCTTGCATCTAGGAATGGATTTTGATTTATTAGTAATCGCGTAATCCCTACTCTTAGTGCAAATTCACTAATTAGGCCACCTAAGGAATTAGGGTCTATTAGGGGATTTAGGCTCTTATCATCTAAGGAATTAGGGCTTGAGTAATCTTGTGGGTTGATTTTAATATTTGAAGCATAAACTGGATTGATGGTCTGACTAAGGTTTGGTGAAGTTTAATCCCAACACCCTTTTTTCGCATTCCAAGTGTTTGATAAAAATCCCCAAAAAGACCAAAAATACTTTACTGCTTTTGTTGCTTTATTTTATGTTTTGATCTTTCTTCATGCCGTCTAGATAGTTGTTTGATTTGTGAATTGGTGATTGGCAACTGATCCCTGTGGACACGATATCCGATCTCACCACCGTATTACTTGTACGACTAGGTATACTTGTCTAGAATTCGTCAACACCCACATTCCTTGAAGTCAAAGTAGTTTAGCCTATATCCTTGATTCTATCCACCCGCACCTTAGCCCCATTACATCCAAGTAAAAGACCTCATGATATGAGTTGCATTGACATTTGTGATGTGTGTTCTTAGCATCTTGTCAAGATTAGGATTGGGGAGTGCATGATGATTGGAATTGAGAGCAAATAATACCCAAGTGAGGATGTGTGAAACACTTGATAGAGAGGTTGCAAGAGAATATTTTGTGCATTCAATGGAGCTGATTTTGTAGTGTGTTTGATTGTTCTAATGTGTAACGCCCCGATTTTTCTGTTTCTTGTTAATCTGTGCTTAAGTGTGTACTTGCCAATAATTGATTTTAAAGTTTTAGCAATTATTTTGATAAACTAAAATCATTTTCACAACTTAGTTTATCTTAGGAAGCTCCAGTAAAAATTTCAGCTGAAAATTCAAACAAAACCCGATCTGCGTTTTCTCTATCGGTACAAGTTTACTGATCAGAAAATGAAATTTTTACTCGTGAACGAAACGATTAGGCTTCTAATTATGATTGATATTGTTTCCACTATTTTAAAATTTTTCGTTAAATTTTTTTTATTTTATTGATTTTTCGGGTGCGATTTTCATAAGAAATACGATCGGGTTTTATCGACGGGGAAACAAAAAGGAACCGGAATGAACCAAATTACCAAAAATCTGATTTGAGCAGATTGAAAAGATTTGATGAGTGATTGACTTGATGTAGTAGGTGTGAATAGTGTTGGCCATTAAGACATTTCATCATTTATTTCATTTCTACAAGAAAAGCCTTATATTAATACACATATTTTTTTAAAAAAATAAAAAAATTTCAGAAATCCCTCCCACTTTTTCCAAGTCAGCTGCGCACCCCTCCCCCCTTTTCTCCTATAAATACCTTACTTCAACTTCATTTTTCCACTTTCTTCACTTGCTTTCATGCTCTTCTAACTTACTCAAATTTCTTTTAGTCACAACTCAATGTTCTTCAATCTTTCATTTGAGAAGGTCTAAGCTCACTCATCATCAACATCACTAAGGGTATTATCTTCTTATTCTACTCTTCTTTCTAAAAACATGATTTTATCAACATGCATGTTAACGATTTATGTTGCAAGTTGATTTTCTTTTAATACATGTTCATCAAACCAATTTATTTAAACTCATCATCATCTTTATTTTCAACTTCTACATTTGCATGTATGTTTTTGAGGGCCTAGGACCCTTGCATGTTGGTTTTATGGCTTGTGGATGATGCTAGAGTGAAGATAATAACTTGGTGTTGATAAACTTGTGTAGAATGTGATTCTGGTAGAATAATATACCTTTATACGTAAGCCCATAACTTTCTATAAAAAGCGTGTTTCTGAAAACTGAATACATATTTGGAAATAATACTTCTGGGGCTTTAATTTGATATATAATATGTAAGTATTTGGATAAGATTAAATAAGTCAAAACACTTGTCAAATTAAAACCAAAAATCTGTCTGCGAAAATATGTACATAGTTGGTTGCATGGTGATTTTAAATATGATTTTAAAAGTTAAAACTTTTATAAATTTTTTTGGGTTATTAATAAAATATAACTAAAGTTTTGTTGAAGTTTTAGAATTTTTACATATGTATATAAAGAGAAACAATTTCATAAAGTTACATGTTGGTTAACTTGGATTTGTGGAAAATCTTGTACAATTAGAGGAAGAGCGTGATTTTTAATAAATTAGTGCCTTCGAATTTTTACATAGAACCAACTGCAACGTGTTTATATGTGAGTTGGGTACCTTAAATTAAATTTTCAAGAATTTTAAAGGTCACTTGAGTGGTCATTCATATTTTAAACCCACTGTGGTTCTGAAATTACTTTTATAAAAGAGTTCATCATAATTTTGAGTGAAAATATGATTTTGAAAATAATATCTTTTAACATGATCAAGTAAAGATTTTTGTATAAAATGGACTATAAACAAGTGTTAATATAAAGATATAAAAATATAGGATTAAAAGTATATGTTATATATATATATATATATATATAAGTCTTGGACAAAATGTAATCCAAGAAATTGTAAAGGATTGGACATCTCTAGCATCATTGTTTTTAGCCATGGCCAAAACCTATCCTTAGAAAGATAAGATTACTTTCTTGTTTTAATTTAAGTCATTCGCTTAATTCTTAGACTTGCGACACGCTGTGGACAAAGGAAGTTCGCTCAGGACAATGCGGAAACAAAGACCTTGTCTATCCGTCAAAGTATGTAAGGGAAGAAAGCCTCAGGGATAATTATGTTATGATGACTATATGTCTTGTGTGTTTATTTGATGTGTTGGATTGATGTTATTATTGTTGTGATTGTTTTGGTTGATTTTGAGTTCAAGATTAATTGATGATTTATGAAAATGTGCATATTACTTATATATGTTGAAGTTGTTGTAGATGTGTTGAAGTTGTTGCATGGAAGCCTAACCATTGGTTAGAGCTCAAATAATGAAGATAAAAGCTTTAAAAAAACATTTACAAAGAAAATCACAAGTAAGGATTTCCTTTAACAATGTTTTGAAAAAAAAAGAAAAAAAAGGGGAAATTAAATAATTTTAATGTTGAATGAAAGTTTCAGAAAATAAAAACAGTTGTTATGAAGGAAAATCAATTGAAAATTTAGATGATTTTACACTAAGAAAAATCAAACTTTGAAAAGATTTCATGGTAAGAAACCATGAAGAAGAACAAATTTATTTTGAAGTTTTGGAAAAGATTTCTTTTAGTAGTGTTTTAATGAAAGAGAAAATTTTTAGAATCAAAACAATTTTATAAAGGGAAATTATTTAAGCTGAAAGATCTTATTTTGAAGAAAAACATAATTTTGAGAACACTTGTAGTAAAGTACCACAGAAAACGGGATATTAGTTTCCACTGTTCTTAGGAAGAGTTTTTCTATAAAAAAAAAGGTTCACTATATTTTTGGAAGGGAATAGACTTTTCCAAAACAAAGGAGATTTTTAGAAAAGGAAGCGGAGTTCCTAAAGTTTAAATTTTCGAAAATGAATTTCAAAAGAAAATGTTGTTGAAAAGAATTTATTAAAGTAAAAATATCCGGTAACTTGGTTAAGTTATGGAAGTTTTGATTTTGTATTTGTTTTTCACTGACCGAAAAATAACGTTGAAAAGTGAACCTACTAACCGAGACATTGGGATACTAGAGTTAAAGCACGTGGATCTATGATCCATATCACAACACTGTGGACTGTGCGTCCTATATATGAAGTTGTGGATTGTGTGTCCTATTTTCGTTGTTGCGGACTGCGTGTCCTATATACGTTGTCTTGGACTGTGTGTCCTATACATGTTGTTGTGGACTGTGTGTCCTATTTTCGTTGTTGTGGACTGTGTGTCCTACATATGTTGTGATAAAACGTGGTGAAAGTAGTAAAAAGGTGAAAGTTGCTTTCTACGACCACAAAGTCTAAGACTAGTGCACAGGTCTAGGACTATTGTGATTGGACACTGGGGCTAAAACATCATGTGTAGATAATGAAAGTTTTAAAACGTTTAAAACTTATGGATAGTCGTGAGCCTTGAGCGACGAAGGAAAGAATGAAACACAAAAGCTACGAAAATGCAATGTTTTTTTTCCATGCATTTGGCAGACGTGCCCATATTGTTTTGTGTGAATGCCTTGAAGGGAAGGGTATCTCATGCGACGGTGTATATTGGTGCCTTGATGGATCATCATTTCCATGAGCCTTGTTCACTGTGCCTTGTGTAGGATGGTGTGCTCTGGAACCCACATGCGTTGATTATTGTGCCTTGAGTTGGACAGTTGCTGTGGGAATTAAGTTGAGCCATGTACATGTGTTGGCTATTTGTGCCTGAGTGGCAATTGAGCCTGATCAGCTCATTTTTTTTCAAAAACTGTATGGAGTTGGGGTCTCCGGAGACTAGGATAGACTGATGAACTATAGAAGTGTCATGTTTTCTAAAACGACGACGATTGATGATGGATGTGATTATTTTGTGAGAATTTATATGTTGAACATGAATATCTGTATATACTTTTGGCTTTGTGTTTGGACATTTTAGTCGTCATAATTCATCCATATATTGGTATCTCACCCTTACAATATATCAGGTTTTCTTGGTCCTTTGCTATGGTGCTTTGTTACACAAGGACAAGTGGTGTCGAGGAGTTCCTAACCTCACTTAAGGATATTACTTCCGATCCTTGAAGAGGTTGGCAAAAATTTTATGGTAAAAACTACGGAGTTCTTTCCAGTAGTTGTCTTCTAGAACGACCAGCTTAGGATTTTTCCTTGGGTTGTGTGTTTAGAGAAAGTCAGTTTATGTGGTCTAAAATCTTTTTGAAATTCTATTGTCAATGATGAAGTATTTTGAATAAAAATATGTTTATGGGTGTTGGTGAGTATAACATGATATAGTTGTACCTTTGTGTTGTGTGCGCTATTTTTAAGTACTCCGCAGAAAAGAAAAAGAAAAATTTTTACCCCCATATTTTCAGATTTATGAAAATAATAGTAGTTTTTCCGAAAGCAGCCGATAAATTTTCCTTTTAATTTATTTCCGCATGTGGTTAGGAGGTAATGCCCGGGGGGGTGGGGGTGGGGGTGGGGGTGGGGGGGGGGGGGGTGTGTTACATAAAGCTTGAAACTTGTGATCAATTGGAATTTATGAATGATTGTGTGATGCTTGTTCATTTTACAAAAAAGTTAAGGATTTTAAGTCTTGCACGAGTAATATGTTTCACAAGAGAATTGAACATGGAAATCTATCTCTTTTACCCCTTATGGATTTAATTGTTTGCTTGAGAACAAGCAAAATCTCTAAGTTTGGGGTTGTGATGAAAGTGTGGATGCTATGTACTTTCAGGAAATTAATTTTGATGATGAGCAACAAAAGCAAAGAAATTAATTGAGAAATGAAAAGTGCAAGATCAAAGAAAGATCATCCAAGACCAAGAGAAGAACTTCAAGGGTTTATAGCTTAAGTTTGGTCTTAGGATTATTTGTAAGACTCAAATATAGGATTGGCTATTAAAATTGAATTAACTAAAAATTGTTTTTAAAATTGAAAATGGGCTTAAGGTTTTTCAAAGAATTGGAAAAATGTTTTTCATAAGTGTTAGAATATTCCCTGGTTTGAAAAATATCATTTTTCTGATAAAACAATAGCTTGTAATTGAATTACCAGAACTCCTGTAGTCTATTACCACTTTCTGGAAAAATCAATATTTAAAAGTATCAATGGTAATCGATTACCAGACTCCCGTAATCGATTACCAGCTTTCTGGAAAGCTCGGTATTTCAAACTGACAGCTCGTAATCGATTACCAGTACATCTGTAATCGATTACCAGTCGCGAAAAAGTGATTTCTGGTGCAGAAAATGCATGACAGCTGTGCAAAACAGCTATATTTTGAAACCCTACTATAAATACTCTGTAGCAGCCCGAAAAACCCTAGGTTTCCACTCTTACAACACTTGCCTAACATCTCTAACCTCAAGATTCAATCTTTCACTCTTGAAATCAAGATTTGAGCCAATCCTACACAAGAGTCATAGTGCTTCAAGTTGTATTGATTCAACCTTTTGAGGTATTCTTCTTTGTAATCACTTATTGCTTGATTTGTATTGGTTAAAGAGAGTGAGGAATCTTTCTAGTTTGATTTGTAACAAGGGTGAGGTATCCCTTGAGTAGATTTGGAGACTCTAGCACAAGGGTGAGGTATCCCAAGTGAAGAGGGCTCTTTGTAAAAGGGTGGGGAATCCCTTTAAAAGAAGAAGGTGAGGTATCCTTCTTGTATTGAGAGAAAATCTCGGGGTGAGGTATCCTTAAGTCCAAAGGGTGTGGTATCCCTTTGGTGAGTAGTATTGAGGCTCTTGCACGAGGTGGGGTATCTGAGTGGAGAGTGCTCTAAGTGTTGTAAAGTTTGAATTGATTATTAGTGGAAAATACTCACAAATATATTGTGGGGACAGGATGTAGGTCACTCAAGGGAGTGATTGAACCAGTATAAATTGATCGTGTGATTTCCTCTTCCTTTATCTTTTTACAATTTCTCAGAAATTAGTCTAGGTCACAAAAAGGGTACGAAAATTTTATAAACCCAATTCACCCCCCCTCTCTTGGGTTATGGTTTCCACGACCAACAGAAAGCGCAATATATGTTAGTTTGGAAGTGTAATTAGGAAAGAGTTTGTAAATAATCTTAGGAATCATAGGAAAAGTAATAGGAAAATACATACTTTGATATGAACAAAGTTTGGATTCATTGGATCTTTATTTGTGTGAAAAAGACAGCCAAAATATGTTGAAAATGTGCAGGAATGGTAGTCCAGCGCTCAGCTCTGGAATCGAGCGCTCAGCCCGGACAGAAACTGAAGAAATCAGCAGTGTAGAAAGCAGATCCAGCAATGTCCAGCGCTGTGATCTGGGTGTCCAGTGCTGGCATGCTGGAAAGGGCCTGGTGCCCAACATGGACAGAGAGTCCTATAGCCAGTGCCCAGCGCTGAGGTTTGGGCACCCAGCGCCGATGTTTACAGCAAGTTGTGTTTTCGTACAGTAACGGGGCGCCCAACACAGGCCAAGGGCGCCCAGCGCTGGGGGACGAGCAGAGAACCTATAAATTCATGTTTCTACAGTTGAAAAGGGATCTTTTGCTCATTTTTACACTTCTCACGCTTAGATTCATCATTTTCTCTCTCAATCCTTTGAAGATTCAACCTTGGGAACAAGAATTGGAGCTTCTATGGATTCTTCCTTCCACTTCTACTCAAGTTCTTCACTCTCATCCCTCTCTATTATGAGTTTCTAGATCTCTTAGGTTAGGTTAGGTTGATTTCAATTTGACTCTTGATGTATTTGACTTTAATTTCTGATTTCAATTCAAGTTCATACAACTAGAGTAATCTCTTCTATGCTTAATGCTTTTCTTGGATTGATCAACCTTGAATTGATTGAATGTGTGAATTCATAATTGGAAAATTAGTGTTCATGCTAGAATTGAAGATGATTACTATTGTTGTGTTGATTCTAGGAATATAACTTAATTGCAATTCATTCTTATAAGTCTTATACTTAATGTTTGTGCTAATTCTTGATTCACCTAAGGAATTACGGTTCTTAATTGGTACAAAAGGATTATCGCCTAAGGGATTGGGAATAAATCTAGGTTAGTGAATTGAATGTCAATTGTATGGAATGAATTGAAGTTAGGATTGAATAAGTGAGTACAATATAAGTCTGAGCGACAGTTTAATCTATGAAATTATTCACGTCATGTTCTGAGAAACGTGAATGTTACGAATCTGGAGCATGAAATAAAAGGACGGGTTTCGTGTTCGTATTCCTTAGACGAGTTAATTTCGGGAACGAAATTCTTTTTAGAGGGGTAGTATTGTAACACCCCGATTTTTACTATTCTTTAATATCGGTAAATATATACATATATTTGTTTATATTTTTATCCGAGACCAAGAAAATGATTTTGAATAAAACAAAATCATATTTATACTTTACTTTATTGTAGAGAGTTACGGTAAAAATTTAGGTTTAAAATTCAGACGAAACCCGGTCTGCGTTTTAACTGACAGTAAGATTTTACTGAGCAGAAAACCTAATTTTGACCCGAGAACGAAACCTTTTAGATTTTTATTTTATTTCCAACCATAGTGGTTATTTTGAAAATTTTCAAAATAAATAGGTTATTATACGATAATCGGGCAAGTACTCGACAATCAAGGATCAACGGAATCGAGAACGGAGGTGCAGAGACAAAATCCGACGTCGGGTGGATGAGCAAAATGAGTCATCTATGATGACTCATGGGGGTGAGTCCTAGGAGTTAGTCATCTTGCATTAAATGCAAGTAATGATGGTTATATGTAAAAAGACCAAAATGCCCTTGATCTTTAAGTGAAATTCCAAGAGTGTCCCTAAGTGAATTTTGACCAAAATACGCTATAAAACTACTCAATTTCGTGCAGCCCCTCCACTAAATCAAACTCATTTCATTTTGATTTCATTCATTTCATTTTGATTTCATTTCATCATTTTTCTCTCAAAAACCCTAATCGGGTAAACAACACAAGAGATATACAGGGGGACAGAACGACGAGTCATCCATGATGACTCAAGAGGAATGGGTCACCAAATGAGTCATCAAAGCCATTAATGTGCATTTATGACAAGTAAACGTGAAAAGACTAAAATACCCCTAAGCTTAACCTAACAGACGTTAGTTAAGTTTTAACCATGGTTAAGGAACCAAGGTTAGTTCTTGTGGCCAAGAATCAACCACACCCTTCCTAAAATTTGAGCCACATGTTTGTTAATCATGGTCACTAATTAACCCTAGTTAAGTTACTAATTAACTATAGTTACGTTATTATATTATTTTCTAACTTAACCGTGGTCAATTTAACTCAACCATGGTTATCTTTTAAGATTAAACAATCAATTTCTATCCTCATTTTGGGCCAATTTCTTGCAGCCTCACCTTCTATAAAAGGTCACATCCATTTCATTTTTGCTCCTTCACAAGTGTTCATGTTCTTATACTTTTCTACTCACAAAAACTCTAAGTTCTTTCTCTTGATTTTCAAAGATGGTCTAAGATCTTGTTCATTTCTTCAAATTCTAAAGCTATAGACATATGATCCATGATCATACCTTCATCTCTCTTCACAAAATTTCTTCCAATCTCAAGTTTTCTTCAAGTTCAAATTCCTATATCTAGTTTTTCAAATATTTCTATAAAATCATAGAAAAATCATTTTAATGTGAGATCAATTTCTATGATCTCCATATGACTTCTATTTTTGTGATTTAGGTGAACACCATCCTTATACTACTTGACTTTCCCAGTGTCTACAAGAGGTATGGGGAAGATTACCACTATCCTTCCTTAATATAGATATGTTGATGGTTTAATTAGTGTATATATGGTCTTATAATTTCTAAGTATGAAAGTTGTATATTTTATTGCATATGTGTGTGATCCTCTTGGAGGATTTGATTTGATGCTTGGTTGTGATATGGTATGATATATGTTGGTTTTAATTCTAATGATCTCCAATTGAAACCTTGGTTGTTGTTTGATTGAATTGTTAAAAAGATGCTTAACGTGATTAATTGCGCCATTCAGCCATAACTGAGTAATGGGGTTCCATGTTGATTTAAATTATTTGAATAATTTTGATGAGGATTGAATGAATATATAAGAATATAGAAATTGGTTTGGATTGATTTGGATGTGTATATTGAAAGATATGATTTTATGAGTCCTTAGGGACTAAAATACAATTTCTGATAATTTCAGTGACTGCACTGAAATTCATATTCTTGTGTGTTGAGATTGTAGTCCTTGATGAGAAAAAACCATAGAAATTGGTTTGGTGTTAATTGGATTAACACATAAAAAGATATATGTTTTTTTGTAAACAATGACCTTTTTGCAATTATTGTAAAATATTTGGGGGCAAAAATATAATTTCTGGAAATTTGAGGGAAACTTAAAAATAATTCTAAAGAAGTTGGTTTGGTATGATTTGAAGTTATAAATAAAACGTTATAAGATTTTAAGTGAATAAGGACATTTTTGTAATTAATGAAAGTTTAGGGACTAAATTGCAATTTTCGAAAATTAATGTAATTAGACAGTTAGAAACAGTTTTTCATACTTGTATAACTGTTCTAAACCTACAAAATGAGTTTTGGACTATTAGAGTGTAAAATCGATGAAAAATGATTTACGCGATTTATAACTTAACGATGTTCGTGTCAAATTTTTAGGAATTTTATATAAATGGAGAGTAATATGTAAAATCAGTGTTTCAACATTTTCATATGAATATTATAACCTAGTATAGTAATATATTTGAGGTGAAGAGTCATGTTTTCAAAAATATGGCTTTTGGGCCTAAATTCATTAAAAAGCGGTGAAACCGTCGTTAAACGTTTTTAAGGATTTTCGAGAAAATGTTTTGAGAAACTGATACCTATGTATCTTTGATGGAAATTAGTCTTGAAAATTGATTTGATTTTATCTATAGGTTTTAGTTTTAAGACAAAAAGAATTTTAGTCTTTAAGACTAGTATTTCAAGTAAATGTAAAAACCTAAGTCAAGAACGACTCAGTGAAAATACGAACGTAATAATTTATGACGTGGGGTGGAACACGACCTTATGTCATAAAGTATGGATAATTCATTATCCATATTCCATAAAATTTAATGGACTCAGAATGATTTGTTTTCTTGGAAGCCAGAGAAAAAGGCTCAATTAGAAAAGTACAGATAAATAAATAATTGGACTTGTGTTCCAATCTCATAATGTGTTAGGACTTTTAATCAAGTGTTTTATGATATCTTTACACAAAGATGAAAGGTTACTTGAGAAATTCAGCTCGATGTTAAGTACCGTAATTCGGACTTAAACGTGAAAGAATTCCGATGGAATCAAGATGTCATCCGATGGAAAGACAAGAAGAACGCATTTTTCCGGCAATTTTGCCTAAACACAGTGAAACAATGTTCTGTAAGGTCGTTGTGCCTTGGAGAAGAGCTAACACTTTAATGCGGGTGCGAATTCCGTAGTGGCGAATCTTGCTTATTATAGGGGGTGTCGGGGTATGAAATACTCACATAGGCCCAGTTAGTAGCTCCTCTGTGGCGTGGTGATCTTGCAATGCACCAACATACTCGACTAGACACTATGTGTTTTTTGGTAGTGTAGGATGTTCCCGAAAAAGCCTATGACGTGCACGCCCTCTTCTATTGACACATTCTTTATTACCCAAGGATGGTACCTCTGGAACAATCCTCCGAACCATTCTCTCCTACTGTTCGTAAAACCATGGTATAGGAATTCAGAGGTCATTCCCCAAGTCTTAGATGTCTTCTATCTAGGAAAACGTGGTGCTGTGGTCATGTTTCTGTGAAACGTTTTGTTATGAGTGTAGATATTATTGATAATTGTTAATTGTACGTACCTGAGAGTCGTACCACTGCATGTCTGCCTTATGTGTAAGATAAATGGAAATCTCACCTCCTTATTTTTATATTGCCTATGTTGGCTGGCTATGTGCCTTCTATACTCTTTTGAGAAGATTGAGACGTCAAGATGTCGCTTGGCTGACGCATTGAGGTTCGAGCTTGTGGACGCTGTGGTGGAATTTCTAGTGGACGTCTTTCATACTGTCAATGGTTCGTAGACCATATTTTTCCTCTTGGAAGAGGAAAGGGTTTTGGTTCGAGAGTTACGGTTGTAGTAACTCCAGTAGAGTCTTTTGTGATGACATCGGTAGTGAACTCAAATATAGTTTTCACTAGATCTCGTCAGTTGAGTTTGTCCTTCTCATGATGAACGAGAAATGATGGTCTTTTATATTTTAGTTTGGCCAGCTGGGTATGTTTGGGAGTTAATGTAATTGTCTATGGAGCTGTGACTCCAAGTATCTTATATTTTAGGAGCTGTGACTCCAAGTATCTTATATTTTAGGAGCTGCGACTCCACATCTTTATGTTCAGACTGTACATTCTATGATTTCTGTTTATGAGTCGGGTTGGGTATTATGTAAATGATTTTCAAACTCATAACCCTAATTGTGATAATGGAGTATTTTATTGTCCATTCATTTAAATCAAAGTAGTTATATTTACGACTTACGAAAAAGAAAAAGAAATTACCCCATTCTTTTATAGCCAATTTTAATTAACCTACTTTTCGGTCTTAAAATGTTACTTGCGATGTAGCGCCTGAGAAGGGTGTTACATGAGTAGCAACTTTAATACTCTTACCCGTACCCTCGGGTACCTAAGTACCCACACCCGTTACCCGCACTTTAACTGTGAAAAAGCAATAAATAAAAAAAGAAATGTTAAAACAAGTAAAAATGACTCAAAGGTCCTTTAAATCTACCATAGTACCCGAACCCGCACCCATACCCGTTCAAATTTACAGTAATAACCCGTACTCGGACCCTACCCATTCTGCGTGTAATTACCTTACCCATTGTGGGTAATTTTTGCCGGTACCCAATGGGTAGGGTACAAATTGCCATCCCTAGTAGTTAGTTGTTATGTTAATTTTTTCTCTTTTTGCCAAGGTTTGAACCTTGGATCTCATACTCTTCCAACTCCTTATACCTCTTAGTTCAAACCACTTGAGCTACCCCCTCTCCCTCCCCCCCACGGACGATATTAACTACCATTATATATCTGTTATCTTGTATTATTAGATAAAGTTATTAGGATCTTATCTCTTTAGATATAACATCTAAGCTATTAGTTACATATGATATAGGGAAATCTGTTATAGGAAGTCTCTGATATAGGAAATCTGTTATAGGAAGTCTTTAAGCTCTTTCTTGATTTACATAGCTTACCATTAGGCTATATATATACCTCTGTAACCTTTCATATATTAATAAAGCATTATTCAGTTAAATCTCTTCTTTCTTACTCTATTATGGTATTAGAGCCATTTGGTAATGTAACATGAATAGGTGTGATAGATTTGTATGTAGAAAAATATGTGATATTGGGGCAAACATGGTCACTTGCACCAATATCCAATATCCAATTAGTTGTGAGGGATCCAGAAATACCTGGTTTAGCCACACTAGAGACTATATGCAGATTAGGGACATGTGGAGCAAGCTTAAGAGGAGGTGCTGTAGAGGAACCATGATCAATCTTTGAGGCATGAAGTAAAGAAATGAGGTACTGGTAATCCTAACGGGTAAGAGTCATTGTCTACTCAGGTTGCTGAATAGGAGTAGAATTAATTGATGTCTCAGGTTTTGGTGTTGAATTCTGAGTAGAAGATATGAGTTGCAGGGTTGCGCTTGTGTTATTGCTCCTATAACCCGAAGGAAAACCATGTTTAAAATAGCAATTATTAATAGTATGGTTTGTGCGTTTACAGTAGTTGCACAACATTTGGGTTCTTGGATTAGATCGACCACGACCTCTGCCCTGAGAAGGAGGACCTCTACCAGATTGACTAATATTGTTGGAATTTGTAGCAAGAATGGTAGAATCCAATAATGAAGAATTGTTACTGGGCCGTTCTTGTTGGAGAACCATTGAATAGGCCTGACTAATTGGGGGTAAGGGTTTCATCAATAGAATCTAAGAGCACACAACACCATAAGAATCGTTGATGCCTTTTAGAAAGTAAAGAACAAGTTCTTTGTCTTTGTTGGTCTGAACCGACTTGATCAAATCGCAAGTACAAGTAACATCACAAGAACAGGTAGGGGTGGGACGAAGAAAACAAGATTTGCATATCTGTAAAGAAAGTGGAGAGTGTTTTATCACCTCGCCTCAACGAATGCAGTTCTTGAAGAATGTTAGACATACGGAAGTGATTTTCTTGAGTGAATCTAGTTTCCAAATTCAACCAGAGTTCTTGCATTGTCAAAGGAGGCTGTGCTTTGGGAGATATGAGGTGACAGAGTGCGATTGATCTAGGAAACCACCATTGCCTAGGATCGAGTAATGGGTCGTTGGTTGGAGGTTTGAGGATGCTGCCATTGATGAATCTCAGTTTATTCTTGGAAGACAAAGCTCTTTTAATGACTCTGCTCCAGTTGTAGAAATTATCCCCATTGAGGGGTGGAGATACCAAAACAAACCCTGGGTTCTCCCTTGGATGAAGGTAATAAGGGCTTGAGGGGTTCTAGGAAGGGTCAATTGGTGGCGGCGGTGGTGGTTGGGGACCATCATTGTCGGTCTCATCAGTGGCCGTTGGATAGCAAGAGGACCATCATTGTCACTGCTTGTTATTCAGGTTCTATAATCTTAAATGATCATATTTCTCTTCAAGATGTTTTGTATATCCCAGATTTTCATTATAATCTTATTTCTATCCATAGGCTAACTCTCTCCCTTAATTGTCGTTTAATCTTTTCATCCTTTTCTTGTGATATACAGGACATCCCTACCCAGAGGATGATTGGGCATGCTGATATTTTTAATGGACTTTATATCCTAAAGCAGCAACCCCAACCATTTTTCTGTCATCATAATGTTGTACCCGCTAGTTCTGTTAATTCCAATAAGACTAATCACAATGCTCCACACACTAGTTCTTTTCCTAATTTCTTTGATTTGTGGCATTATAGGTTAGGCCACCCATCTTTAGATGTATTACAACAAATCTGTACAACTTTCCCCTACATCGGTTTCAATAAAAATTTGATATGGGATTCTTGTCATTATGCCAAAATGTGCAAACTTCCCTTTCCTGTTAGTACAACTAGAACTACTACTGCTTTTGAACTTTTACATATGGACATTTGGGGTCCTCTTGCTATCCATTCCTTTCAAGGACATCAATATTTTTTAACCATTGTGGATGATTTCACTAGATTCACTTGGATTTTTCTTTTAAAACATAAATCTGAAACTAGAAATTGTATATCTTCCTTTTTTAACTATGTCTCTACTCAATTTTCTGCTACTATTAAAATGGTTAGGACTGACAATGGACAAGAATTTAACATGCCTACCTTTTATGCTTCTAAAGGTATTCTTCATCAAACTTCATGTGTAGAAACACCTCAACAAAATTCTATAGTTGAGAGAAAACATAGACACTTATTAAATGTCACTAGGGCTTTGCTTTTTCAATCTAACTTGCCTAAAGTTTTTTGGTCCTTTGCCCTTTGTCACTCTGTTCACATCATCAACAAATTGCCTACACCTGTTCTGAGTCATAAATCTCCTTTATGAACTATTGTATGGTAAGCCTCCTATCTTTTTAGATCTCAAGGTTTTTGGTTGTCTCTCTTATGCCACTACTTTACTGCAAAATAGGACTAAACTTGATTCCCGGGCAAGAAAGTGCATCATTCTTGGCTTTAAGCCTAGAATTAAAGGATATTTACTATCTGATTTGCATACTAATGTTACATTTGTTTCTAGACATGCTATTTTCTTTGAATCCTTTTTTCCTTATCATTGTTCTCCATCTCCTACTGACAGCACTTCCACTAATTACAGTAACATTACAGCTTTTCCATTCCTCTTTGATTTTCCAACAGCACTACAACAACTTGCTTCTCAATCTACTCCCGCTGCCTCCACTTCTTCACCTTCATTCAATCCTCCTGAGGAAGAGGATGCTATTTAACAAACTGATCTTCAGGACATTTCTGCAGAAGCAGAACCTGCACCTATGCCTCTGAGACAATGCACACGACCTAAGAAAGCTCCTGCTTATCTTAATGATTTTCATTGTAATGTTATTTCTGCCTGCAATGACTCTCACAGTGATACTTTATATCCTTTATCTTCGATTTTATCTTATTCTAAACTCTCTCCTTCTCATTTAAAATACACTTTATCTATCTCTACAAATACTGAACCTACTTCTTACAACCAAGCTATACAGCATCCTCATTGGCTTAAGGCTATAGATGCTGAACTTGCAGCCTTACATAATAACCATACTTGGCTTATCATTGATTTGGCACATGGTAAGAAACCTATTGGATGCAAATGGGTATATAAGATTAAATATAGAGTTGATGGTGTTATTGAAATACATAAGGCCCGCTTAGTTGCTAAAGGTTTCAATCAAGTAGAAGGCATTGATTTTTTTGACACTTATTCCCTTGTGGCTAAGCTCACAACTATTAGAATTTTACTTGATATAGCCTCCTCCCAAAACTGGTTTTTGCATCAACTAGATGTCCATAATGCTTTTTTACATGGCACTTTAGATGAAGAGGTTTATATGCACTTACCACCTGACCTTAAAACAACTAAACCAAATCAAGTTTACAAACTTCTTAAATCTATTTATGGACTTAAACAATCTAGTAGGCAATGGTTTGCTAGTTTATCAAATTTTCTTATTTGTGATGATTTTGTTCAATCCACATCCGATTATTCCCTTTTCACTAAACAATCTAACTCTTCTTTAACTGCAATCTTGGTCTATGTAGATGATCTTATTCTTGCAGGAAGTGATCCTCGTACACTCAATCATATCAAAGACAAATTAAACAGCAAATTCAAGATTAAGGACTTGGGCACTCTTAAGTTTTTCCTTGGCTTGGAGATTGCACGCTCAAAGGAAGGCATCCATATTTGTCAACGAAAGTATGCCTAGATATTCTCTCCGAATGTGGTCTTCGAGCCTCTAAACCCATGTCCACACTAGTGCTCAAAGGCACACACTTATGTCAGGAAGAGGGGACTATTCTCTCGGATCCTCTAGCCTACAGAAGGCTTGTAGGTAAGCTGATTTTTTTAACTACCACACGTCCTGACATCTCTTTTTCTATCCAGCAGTTGAGTCAATTCATGAACCGGCCAACAACTGCACATCATGAAGCTGCCATCCGGGTTCTCAAGTAATTCAAATCTGTTCCAGCACAAGGACTCTTCTACTCTAGTAATTCTGACCTTCAGCTAAAAGGATTCGGTGATTCTGATTGGGCCAATTGTCCGGACTCCCGCAAATCAATAACTGGATTTTGCATCTTCCTTGGCAACTCCCTCATATCTTGGAAGTCTAAGAAGCAGGCTACAGTCTCTAGATCTTCCTTCGAAGCAGAATACAGGGATTTGGCTTCCACAGTTTGGGAATTACAGTGGCTTACTTATTTGCTCGATGACCTGCAAATTCCATTCACTACTCCAGCTATGCTTTATTGTGATAGTCAGACTGCCCGTCACATCGCAGCCAATTCCTCCTTCCATGAGAAAACCAAGCATATTAAGTTGGATTGCCATTTGGTCCGTGAAAAGCTACAAGCAAATCTGTTTCACTTGCTCCCAATCTTTAGCAAAGATCAATTGGCTAATGTATTAACAAAGGCTTTAGATAGCACACCATTCTCCACACTCATTCCCAAGCTGGGAGTTAAAATCATTCACTCACCAGCTTGAGGGAGGCTATTAACTACCATTATATATATGTTATCTTGTATTATTAGATAAAGCTATTAGGATCTTATCTCTTTAGATATAGGGAAATCTGTTATAGGAAGTCTCTGATATAGGAAATCTGTTATAGGAAGTCTTTAAGCTCTTTCTTGATTTACATAGCTTACCATTAGGCTATATATATGCCTATGTAACCTTTCATATATTAATAAAGCATTATTCACTTAAATCTCTTCTTTCTTACTCTATTAGACGAAAACAAACACTTGTTGGAAAATGTTATAATTTCATGAAGTATAAAAGCAAGGGAAATTTAAGGAGCACTTTATGAGAATGTCCAACCTTACTCATAAACTTAAGGCATTAATGCTTAGGCTGTCTAATGACTTGCTCATACATTTATCATTTGGTATTCCTTCCTGCACAACTGAATTTGACTAACTGTAATAACTAGTTAACTAAATAAAATAGTTTGAACAAACTGTGTGAAAATTATACCCACAAAGTTAATAACTGAACCTTGAGAAAAGTTTGTGGATCATTATGCAAAGAAAGCAACACAATCACCAAGAATCTTGCAGAAGATAATAGCACCTTAGCTCAAAAATGGATTATCATAAAATTAATATGAAAATCATAATGCTACAACTCAACAATAGGAGAAACGAAGAAGTGCTACCTTCACAAAATTTTCTGGAGTTAATTGTTCTATTGAAACTTGTTTTTTTTTTATCAACAATTGTTCTATTGAAACTTAATGCTCCATAGATGCTCATAGCCATATTCAGAGACAGACGTGATATAGCAAGCAGTGAGAAAATAACACACGCGCAAAACACAATTACACCGTTGTTTTCCAATGATACCTGATTTTCCCAAACCTTTTCAAACTCAGACCTGCATTGTAATTACAAAAGTAAAAATTCAAATTCCTAGGCAATAAATAAACAATTATAAAAGATAAATACTAAAACGCACTTTTTAACATTCTCTCTTCAAAGACACTTTTTATTATTCCAACATTATCTATTTAGGTAAGTCTCCTAAGAAATTCATCCAACAATAAATCATGTTTTTTTTTTTTTAAAGAAATAATAGAGAATGTGTTAAAGGGAATATAATAAAAAGTGTGTTGCTAATATTAGCAACACAATCCTTTTAACACTCTCTTCGATACATTCTTGAGTATTGAGTGAATTTTATGTGGGACCCACTCTATTTAGTGAAATCCATATAAAATTCATGTCTTCACATAAAATTCATCCATGACAAAGTGCTTGTTTGGTTAAGCGTTACAAATCCCGTTGCACTGTTCAAAAGTCAGTTGGAGCACAATTCATGTGTTTGGTTATAAAACTGCGGTACTTAAAATTGATTTTGAGATGTCTATAATTGATTCTGGTGAAAGCAAGAATTTCTAGTTTTTCTGTTGAGTAGAGTTGATTCTGGGTGTAGGACCCACAAAATTCTTTATATTTACACATCAAAAGTGATTTTACTTTATCATCCAAACACAAATCATTCTTTTAAACTCACTTTTGAAACATCATTATCAAACACAAAGCAATTTTTTTCAAAATCAATTCTATCAAAATCAAATCCTTTAGAATCAATTCCTTCAAAATCAATTCTATTAAAATCTAAACCAAACGGACAAAGTACTCACTTGTATGATGTGTCAGATATTTATGTATATTGTACCCAAAAAAATTAAGGAATTTCTTAAATTTATTGTAAAAATTGAATTTTTATTGATGATGTGCCAACTTCACATGCTGACCAGTGCACCTTCCTAGCCAAACAAAGTTATTCGTCTGTTTATATTTTGAAGGTCCACCCAAGTTAGTCTATTTATTATTAAATCAGAACTAACCCCTTATAGTGAAATATCAAGGAAAAGCTTGTAAACCCTCACCTCAAAACAGCATTCTCCTTGAGTACATGATCCAACTGCATGGAAATATGGAATTTCCAAGAATCAAGATCACTTACATCTTTCATCTGCAAGACCAACAAATGATTTCTTTAATGAATGGAAAGTAAAATTATAGTGATGTCATATAATTATAGACAAACATTGCTACAAGTATATCCAGGAAGAAATTTAACATACGATAACATCAAGTTGGTCATGGAAACTGCTATCATCTTCTTTGATCTTATGTAGAAGTATATCTTTTTCTCTCATGTCTTTGCAGTACACTCTGAAAACATTGACATATCTAGAATTCAAGTCCTCCAAATACTGCTCCAAAAGAGACAAATTCAAGTCTAGAAAATGAACTTTCTGCATCAAAATCTTGAGAACAGTATCCCCAGGCATCCTTCCAACTCTTTGATGGGTTTTTTCAACTGGATTAAGAGCATTTCTATTTACAGCCTCTTGGTTTGAAGAAGAGATTTCTGAAAAAGAGTCAGAACTGATCCCTCTTAAAGTATTTTTCATACTATCATCACTCTCAGCATTACCATTCTTGTCACCATTACCTTCCCCAGATGCAAATGGATTATCTTGAGCATACATCAAATCCTCCAGCATCCTCTCAACAGCATCCACACCATAAACTTCAACTATGCTAAGTGTGCAATAAAATTCTGAGCTATAATGACTTTGAAGATTCAAATTTAGGTATCTCACCCACTTTGGCTCCTGAAGAACAAACCTTTGAGCCTGCTTCACATTTGAGGCAGTAAAATTCCCAAGGAAGTCCCAAACATCTGTTGGATAGACCAAACTTCCATGCAATTGGAAATCTTTCAAATTGGAAGAATGATGTTCAAAATTAGCTATTTCTATTTTATCTACTAAGGTTTCTTCTGAAAGTTCTATAATGACAAATTTCTCTTCTGAAGAACATGGATTAAGAAGATATTTGTCTTTATCTCTGATTAAGATGTTAGAGGCACCTTTGGCTTCTCTATTTGAAGCTAAAATTTTTGCTCCCTTTGATGCTGAAGCATAATTGTATTCTGCACCATCAGGTTCTACCCTATGTATTACACTTTCAGATAGACCAATTCCCGACTTAATTTTAGAACCAATTGTGCTGCTCTTGAATTCATCAAGACCAAGAGGAATGTCTTGAAACAAGTGATCAAATTTTTGCACATCATTTTCATGTTTCAGGGTAGATACAGATCTCTCAAATTCATGTCCCTCTCTAACAGGAGAAATGTAATTTTTCTTATCATCAGGTTCAGCATAGTCTATGCTTTCACCACTGAGAAGTGACTCACCAACAAAACCATCAGTCTTGACACCATTATAGCAGAAAC
This sequence comes from Sophora flavescens, assembly GCA_030762895.1. Lineage (NCBI taxonomy): Eukaryota > Viridiplantae > Streptophyta > Magnoliopsida > Fabales > Fabaceae > Sophora > Sophora flavescens. The sequence continues at coordinate 142,756,879 of CM061062.1, forward strand.
CCTCAGAAGGAATGGCATCAGTTTCTTTAGTTAAATGTTCATCTGCAGAATTAGAGTTTTTACACTTTCTGTTATTATCTTCACTCCAATTTGATACACCAAATGGAAGTTCTCCAGATCCATCTACATAAAAAATAAAATAAATAAATCAATCAGTCTACTAACTAATAAGAATAGGCTACACACATCTTGAGAGGGGGGTGCATTTCTCTTTCAGATAACTGATAGTGTCACTCTTTTTCACACTTTCTCCGGACACATTCTTGATTATTGAGGGAATTTCATACATGACTCACTAAATAGAGTAGGTCCCACATAAAATTAATCCCATAACAAAGAGTTTATTGAAGAGAGTGTTAAAAAGAGTGTGTTGGTAACATTACTTCAAGTAAATAAACTGGAAGCATTAACCTTATGATGAGATGGTATTATTAGGAAATACTTTGATAACGGCCTATGTCTGTATTCTAAGAAATAAAATATCTACAATTTACAAATTCTATTCTGGCAAAGAAAATATAGGCCAGCTCAATCAAAACTTGCAGCCTAATCACAAAACAAAGCCATAAACCAAACCACTGCCATTTATAGTGGCAATCTATATGCAAAAATAGTGCCAAGTGGAGAAGGGATGTGATTCACAGCAAACCTCAATGGCTAAAAACAAAACCAACAGAAAACAAAAGATACCTCTGTTACCATGGCCACGACTTATCCATAAGCTGAAGAGGAACACAAGACCCCACAAAACAAAAACCAAAGACAGAGACACTTTATACAGATAGTTTCTCCCACTTGTAGCCTTCTCTATAGCCCTTCTTTCAAGAAGAGCTTTACGTGATCTCTGCATTGTACATCAACCCAATTCAGTGCAACTACCCTGCAACAGACAACACACCTTTTCCCTCAGTCTAAGCTTAATAAGATGCCAAAGGGCATCATTTAACTTTTCAGTTGAGCAAAGTGCCATACAAGGTTTTAAATATAGGTCCACAACCACAATTGAGGCCGTGACGTTTTAGTTTTGGAGGTCTCTAAAACCGAAACGCTACTGTAATTGCAGCCTCATCAACCGGCGGCATTTTCCTGTCTCAGTTGTCTGCGATTGCAGTAAACGCAATACAACCGCAACCGTGACCACAATTTAAAACCTTGGTGCCATAAATAAAATAAGGCTCTAGAATCTATGTGAGATCACAACAGATTAAGGACATGTATATTCAAGAAATCATAGACACATGAAATAAGTTGCTTATAAAACTGTTTAGTTAATGTAGTAAAATACAAATTATCCCATTCCCACCAAGGAAAGAGGAAAAGTTCAATTCTAAGCGAAGCTCCAAGGGACAACCACCTCTTCAGTTCAAGAGTAGTATTTTCAATCACAATTTCATCTTAACAGTCAAGCAAAAGTATGTACTTTTTTTCATCGTGGATGTAACAACGTGCCACCTAAAACGAAAGTGACAAGACATTATTCCAATACACACAGTTAAATCATCAGCAAAAATAGGCTCCAAAGAAAGGAAAATGATCCTTGTTCTATGTTAATTTGGGTATTCAAAGACAGTGGAATGGAATAGAACCGGTTGGACTAAAATGAAGTGGAATGGGCCATTGTTAGGATATTTTATGACAAAAATTAGAGGGACGGATTTCATTGGGTTCCATTTCCTTCCATCTTATTAAATAACCCAAACAATGGAATCTAATATCATGTCATTTTATTTTGCTTCATTTCATTAATTTCCATTGATCCAAACACCACATAACAAGCACTATTGTACTTCCATTCCATTAGATTCCATTTCTTTTCATCTTATTTTAAATAATCCAAACAATGGAACCTCGTATCGTTTCATTCCATTCCATTATGGTCTATTTCAATCCATTAATTTCCATCAATCCAAACATTGAATGAAGCCACATAACAAGCACTATTTTACTTTTAAAAAATTAATTAAAATAATACAAGCACTATGTTAGAAAGGGACATCCAACAGAGGACTATATAAAATCAGGAAAGGCATAAAATCTCAAAGGGTCATCAAAACAAAAGAAGCTAGAATTCCAGCTCAAACACAAGAACCACATGTGGGAACTAAATCACACATAGCAAAGTTCAAAGAAACATTGAATTGTGACCTTTGGGATTGAGAATTGCAATGAGTTTGATTCTTGGGAAGGTCAGCAAATGATGATCATTGATCTGTATCTTGGAATCATTGAGATGAGTGAGGGAAGCAAATGGGGTTTATAGAAGAAGCAAATGGAAACTGCATCCAGGATGTCTAGTTGACCCCTTTTAAATTCAACGAGTCCTTGCTCTCTTGTCTTTTGCTTTCTATGGTAACGGCCAGCATTTGTAGCTACATATCATAGTAACTTAACTGCCATATAGGAAGAGTTTTTTATTTTATTTTAATTGTTTATGTTGCCAATTCTTATCCAGTCAAAAAAAAAAAAGTTGCCAATTCTTATTGAATTTTGATACGTTAGTAATGTTATCATTTTATTTTATCCTACAATTATTTTACTTGAACTTACTGATAAATTAATCTTTTTTACTTAACGAACCAGTTTTTTGAGGGGCTTTTCTCCTAACAATTAGTCATTTCATTAACAATCACTTGATGCAGATAGGGAGAACCGAAAGAATAAAGGTTTTAATGTTAACGGATTAATTTCATAAAGAATATATTAATAAATATATAATTTTTTATTTTCCATGGCTATAAAAATTAAAGGTGTTATAATCTTACAAGATTATATAACATTAGTGGATTTTTTTTTTTGACTGAATTAATGGATTTTCTATAAATAAGATATTTGAATGTTTAAATACTTTTTTTTACTGCATGTTTAAATACTGACTCGTTGTGATCAATTAATAATATAAATTCCAATTTAAGCTTTTCAAAGATAATTTACTGTAAATGACAATGACTAAACATGTCAAAACTTAAATAAGACATTATTGTCATAAATTAGAGTTGCCATTTTAAAGAACGTTACAAATTTGATTCCTTTTTTACTAGAATATATAATGAGTTTAATTGGTATGCATTGTTAGTATAAAGATTTTTACACTATCAACCAATCACAAATCATGGTATGAATAACTTTTAATGTGATTTGGATAGGAATCAAAGATTTTCAATGACGTGGTAATTTTTACAGTGACCGTAAATACCAATTAAACTCATATAATACTAGATTAGTTCCGGCAAGAAGAAAAATAAAATAAATTTTTATATAAAATAAATAATTATTTTTATATGAATCTAGTGTTTATGCAAACTATTTCAATAACATTACCTTACTTTGTCTTTAATTATTTTTATTACATTCAAACTTCTAACTCTTAAATAGAGAAAATATTCAGTCAAAATAAAAAAGTAGAGAAAATATTGAGAAGATCTTAGCATTACAAATTATTGTTCAAAAAGAAAAAGCATTACAAATTAATTATAAATATAAATCAAATTCAACATACATAAATAAAATATTATAACAAACACAACCATCTGATTTTTTTTTTTTTGTTGACAAAAACACAACCATCTGATACATGTTCAACAAAATTAAATAATACGGAAAGGCAATTTAGTATATGATGATTTAGTATATGATGATCCGTACCAATATCAACATTAAATGGAGTAAACGAAGGCACAGCAAAAAATACAATCTATGCTCATAACTCATTTGAGATATTTTTCTCTGACTCAATTTAAATATGTTTGTTGTTAGAAGCATCAAATTGACATGTCACTTAGAAAAAAACTAATAATCGATTATGAATTAAGAGTTTAATTGTTATGCATTTCTAATATGAGATTTTTTTTTGTTTTATATTTTCGTCATATTACAGATTATGGTATGAGTGATTTTTAAGATAGTTGGGATAAAAGTCAAATATTTTAGTGTCCGTTTGGCGCTACATGTTGAAACTAAAAGACTGAAAATAATTACGCTGGTTGCTTTCGGAAAAATATATTTTTCTTTAGTTCTTAACTTCCTTGAAAATTAGTGATAAATTTTTCTTTTTCTTGTCCTCAAACGATACAACCCAAACCGTTATAATTAACAGACAACCGAATACATATATATGCATCAATAAGGTTTTACATATGGCCCTTTATATTACAATCATTTATTTAAGCCATGGTATAAGGAAAACACACAGAAACTAAACCTATATAGTAGCGGTAATACTTTCCAAAAGTAAACCCAAATCAGAATCCTACAGCTAGTCACATTTAAGAATACCCATTAGGAAATCCTCTCGAGAACTCCCCGCCCGCAGAAGTATCTAGGTTAGTCCTCCACACGTTTTCGTCATCAGCCTCGTCAAAGTACAGGGAACGTATTCCCGTGTACGATATCAGACTCATTTAGCTCATCTGTACTCGAATATATATAGTAGCATAGTAGAAACCCAACATGGAAATAAATAAAGCAAGGGTGAGATACCATCATTGAGTTTCATCATGATAACTACATGCACGACACTCAAACAAACATCATGTATACATATTATAAATATTTCCTACCAATGGGATTCATACCCGATCATCCAATCGTAATTTTTCAAAAATGCATGACACTTCAATATCCATTCCTATGAGTCTTGACCTTTATTCTCCGGAGATTCCTAACTTCCCTTCTTCGAGCAATGATTAGGTTGTGATACCCTTAACACAATTGTCTCATGAGATCGGCCTCTAAATTTAGGTCCAGCTCCAATTGTTCAGGGAATATCACGATGGAGCACCTAAAATAATATTGGAATAGTTCCCTATTGAGTACATTCGTGCCGGGTAACCGAATTCCACTACCCGAGGTTGCAAGGCCCCAAGTATTCGCTTGATTTTCAAAGCCCGAATGTCCCTAAGACCCAAAGACCCTAGAATTTATCTTTGGTCCATAACTAACCAATTTACCCAATTCACCCTTTGTGAAATTGTAACTCGATACCCAAGGCATGTCTGCCCAAATATGGCATGTTTGCCAGACTATGCATGTAAAATCCTTTGTTATCGTAATTGTTCTTTGTCGTTTGTTTTTCTTCTGTCGAGGCTTAAAGCTCCCGACTACCCTTCCTTAGGTATTCCAATTCCTTTCCTTTCCAAGCGCAATTTCCTTTTAGGAACACTAGCCCGACATCTCGGCAATCTAGGTCCTTATCCTTTCCTTGATTTTCCCCAAAGAATTTTCGTTCAATGAAACACAAATACCAAAAACAAAAAATCCGAAAACTTATCCAAGTTTGTCGGAAATTTCCGCTGTCCTTAAATTCTTTTCCAACAAAATCCTTTTCTGATGAAATTCGTTTTAAAACGTAACGAAAATCATTTTTCCCTTAAATCCTTCATTTTTATTTCTGAAAATCTCTCAATTCTTTTAAAAATCATTTCTGACCCATATATTTATTTTTCTCATGTAAAAAGATCGTTTTTCCTCATACTGTCGTTAGGTAAGCAAAAACCCTTATTTCTTGAAAAATTATTTATTATCAATCTTAAAACACTTTTTTTTAAATACATTTTCTTAAAATTAAGATTTTATTTCCATTTTTCCCGACGTTTTCGAAACAAGTACGAAAGTGAAATTTTGTCACGGTTACGTACGCGCGGTTGCTCATTAACTTATTCTTTTATTAAAAATCATTAAAATATTATTATTTTTAACTTAAAAATTAAATCCACCAATTTTCAAAAGCATAATATTTCCCTTAAATTTTCTTAACGTTTTATCCTTAATTTTCAATAAGCACTGACCGGTGTCAGGCTTCCAGCCAATCATAAAAATCAACAGAAAATTTCATACAACTCAATTTATCACATGCTTTCACAACCAACAATAAATTCACACATCGCAATTTATAACATGCTTTCACAGATAAATCACGCATCACAGAATATTACGAAATAATTTTAAAACAAACACCTCAAACTACAACCATTGATTAGAGATACACCAAACAATTTATACACATAGTTATCGAAGCTCCTCCGGAAAACTACCCTTACCTTTGAAGATTCAAGTTCTGATTCAACGAAGTCTCGGTTTTCAAATCCGGCTTCCTCCACAAACTCCGAACAACAACTACTAACACAATCCTTCACAAAACAACACATAACTAATTAAACTTTAAAAAAAAAACTATTATCTCCTATGGGTATGGTTTCGGCCCAAGCTAAGAAAATAGGTTCGAGGTTTCAAAATTCCACATACTCTTAGATCTATAACCTTAGAGTAGTGTAGAGTTAAGACAAGTTATCATAGGTTGAAAAATGAAACAAAATCTTTCAACTCCTCAAGAAAATAATTTCGACCATGAGTAAAATAATGGCTTAGAGATTTGATTTTGATTCAATAATCATGGACTCAACATATATATAAATTATAATATTGAATCAAGCAAGACTAGTTAACAAAATGAACAAAGTCCTCCCCCACTAGAAACTAGGGTTCGGCCTTGACAAAATAAAAGGGCACAAAATTTTTGTTTGATGTATCCTCTTGGATTTTAAATATAGGAAGGATACTAAGATCATAGAAATTGGTTTCACTTTAAAAGGATTTTTCTATGATTTTCTATGAATTTTCAAAGTTTCTAGATCTAGGAATTGAAAAATATGATCAAGACTTCAAATCACAAAAATCAATGAAGAACATGATGATGATTGAGTGAGAGAAGCATGGTATACCTCTTGGAAATGAAAAATGGGCAAGGAATCACCTACTTCCTTCACAAAATCAAGCTATGGTACTTAGAGCTTTAATGGCAAAAATGGCAAAGCTTGATGGAGAAGATGAAGATGGCCTTTTATAGAAGTGAAAATGGGCCTCTTGGCTGTCTAGGGACGTGGCCTTTGAGGGGTAAAAGGGTCCAACACACAAAAATTCAAGGACAAAGTAGTAATCTCACAAAATGGCATTTTTGTGCTATTATGACAACATAAGGACAAAATGATCATTCCCCAAAAAGCAATCATGACCCACATGTGGTGACAAATGAGTGAGGATGTGGCTGATTTGTGTCCACAAATTGTGGGGCAAACTTGTCATTTCGATGAAAGTTCAAGGGTAAAATCGTCCAAGGGCAAAACGGTCTTTACACTAGTTTAAAGAAATATCTAGATATTTTGTAAAAAGTAATCATGACATGGGTGACTCATCCACATGACTCACCATCCTAGGTGGCAAGAGGTATAAGCATCCGACGTCGGGTTTTGTCTCTGCAAGTCCGTTCTCGACTCCGTCGATTACGTGATTTAGGGTTTTACACGCGAATCGAGTATAATAACTTATTTATTTTGAAAATTTTAAAAATAACCTATATCGTTGGAAATTATATATAAACGCTATCCATTTCGTTCTTGAGTCAAAATTAGGTTTTCTGATTAGTAAAATCTTATTGTCAGTGAAAATGCAGACCAGGCTGCGTCTGAATTTTCAACCAAAAATTTCACCGTATACTTACAAAAATAAGTATGATATGAATATGAATATGACTTTGGTTTTCCCAAAATCATTTTCTAAGTTTCAGATAAAAAAAACATAAACAGATGTTTGTTTATCGATACAGAAACAGCAGAAACAGCAGAACTCAGGGTGTTACAAAAAACAAGGCCAACAAAATTGAAAGTTATTATTCTTGTGTTTGGGTGGCAAAATCGTGGTGGATAAATTTGATTCTGGGGTAGGTTAAATTGATTCAGATGGAAACAAGAATTCCTAGCTTTTGCGTTGAATAATATCGTGCATGTTTGGATTCACTTTTGTGAGAGGTTAAAGTGATTCCAGAGGCAAAAAATTGATTTTGATATGTTTGGGTGTTCTCGACTAGAATTAATTTTGCCTTTGGAATCAATTCTAACTTGAAGTTAGAATTTGTAGCTTCTGCCCCCAAACGTGATTTTTAGCCTCAAATTGCACTAAATTTTACATCAAACTTACTTTTAAAATAAAAACATCCAAACACAAATCACTTCACTTCAAACTAAATTCTGTTAAAATCAATTCTACAAAATCAATTCCATCCAAAATCACGTTTGTCAAACGCTCATCCAAACACACGCATCAATTCTGGGTGTGGGACCCACAATTTGTTTTATATTTATACATCGAAAGTGATTATACTTTTATTACCCAAACGAAATTAACTCTTCTGAACCCTCTTTTAAAATATCATTACCAAACACAATTCAATTTTTTGAAAATCAATTCTTTTAACATCAATTCTTTATAATCAATTATATCAAAATCTAAAACAAACAGACCATTAATGATGTGACAACTTATGATTGGCTAACAACGTACTTATGATTGGCTAACAGCGTAAAAAGTTTTATACTGACAATGCATATCAACTTTTTTTTTCTTCTTTTAAAGGGGGAAGAAGAAAAATTAATCATTGTAAATAGAAATTAATAATACTATTTAAATATCTAATCATTGTAAATACAAACTTATAATCCATACAAAACCTTCAAGTAACATTAATGCAAAAATAATTGTTAAAAGGAATAAAAAAACAACTTTTCAAAAAAATCAACGTTTTCACAAAAACTTTAACAAGTCTTTGTAATGAATAAGAATAAGAATACCTTTGTAATTAATGAATAAGAATACTTTTATATTAGTGAATGTCAAGATTAACAAAATAAGACTAATTTAATGCATATAATCATATCACAAATCAAGTAACAAAATATTGAAAGGGTTAAAGAGAGAGAAGAACACACAAAAGAATTTATCGTGCTTCAACTACCAAGACACTAGGTGACCTACTGTGATATCTGTCCACTATAATCCAAGCTTCAGATTCAGGCGCTTGTAACCCTTACAAAAATTGTACACTTGTTACCTATGAGATGTCTCACCCTTGTGAACAAGCTTTTATTCAACTTCTTGTACAACCTCTAGGGGATGCCTCAACCTTACTCATCAACAGAGTTATGCTTTACTCTCTTTTTACAAATTGCATGTGAAATTCGCAGTAAAACTCTAAAAGTTAGATTCCCAATTTGATGCCTTTGAGTAAAAACTAGCTTTTTAACAAAACGATGGCTCTCAAAAAGAATTCTCAGCAATTTGTGTCATTTCAAAGTGAATGGTTGTGAAAATTTGTTCTCTTAATGTATTTATATAGTGTATCAACACTATTACATAAGAGGGTTTTAGTAGCGCACCTTTAATAGCGTTTCTAACCGAAATGCTATTAAAAGAGAGGCGGAAGACATTTAGTAGCGCTTCCTTGAAGAAACGTTATTTTAGATATAACCTAAGACAGCGCTTCTCCAAGGAAACGCTATTAAAAGTTGATAGGTAGGAATAGATAATGCTTGTTTGAGGAAGCGCTATCTATTTGTGATGAATAGATAGCGCTGTTTTGAGAAAGCGCTATCTATTCATAACCTAAGATAGCGTTTGTTTAAGGAAGCGTTTGTTTAAGGTACTTGTACCGTGAGATACTGATCCCAGAAGAACGGACTCGGAGGTTTGTGTTTCTATGCCCACAGCGAACACATATGCACTTTGACTCTGTGGAAATAAAAGAGTATATAGCTGAACGCTTGGCATTGGCAAAGTCAGAGGATGAGACCTTGTTTTTGTCACCTTGCAATGTAGTGTGAGTCATTTAATTTAATTAACGATAGTAGCTTTTATGAAATGTGATTAGCTGCTTAAGATTTCCTAACTTACCACATTTTTGTAGGGGCCATTGGGTATTGTTAGTGATCAATCCCAAAGAGGACACGGTGTACTATTTAGATCCCTTGCATATGCATTTTAACAATCACAAAAAAATGAGGGATACGTACAATCAGTAAGTATATATATGCATTTATTGTTATCTTCATATATTTGATGGTTCGAAACCTTTACTTCAATGAAATTGTTTGATTTTGCACTCAAGGCTTTGCTAATTCATCGAGGATTACATGGAAACAGAAGATTACAACAAAGACTTTGTGCGATCAAGCAGAAGATGAAAGCAGCATGCACAAATTGTTTATAATTACTAGTGTGTTGATTAGCTTGTACACATTGTTACTATGCATGGTTATTATCTAGTGTAGGTTAGCGACCTTTTGGTTTATGGACTTAAATAGTAGAATTGGTTATGTGTAAGCGTTACTGTGAATTGTGTTAAATTATATTACTTAATTAATTGGTTATATATGATTTTGATATTTGGTTTGGTTTATATATATATATATATATATGCTTACCAATATTGTATATGTAAGCTTTGTACATTATATATGTGTATGTGTGTGATGTACCTAAATGCTGTAGAAAAACAGTGAATAATGAAAGGGGGGGGGGGGGGGGTGGATAGGTAGCGCTTTCTTGAAAAAACGCTGTCTAAAGTGACAAATAGACAGCGCTTCCTTGAGAAAGCGCTGTCTAAAGTATGAAATAGATTGTCTTATTACCAACTTTAGACAAGCGCTACCTATTCATACTTTCAGTAGCGCTTTCTTTAAAAAACGCTGCCTAAAGTGACAAATAGATAGCGCTTCCTTGAGAAAGCGTTGTCTAAAGTATGTAATAGATTATCTTATTACCAACTTTAGACAGCGCTTTCTCAAGGAAGCGTTACCTATTCCTACTTTCAGTAGCGCTTTCTTGAAAAAACGCTGCCTAAAGTGACAAATCGATAGCGCTTGCTTGAGAAAGCGCTATCTAAAGTATGTAATAGATTGTCTTATTACCAACTTTAGACAGCGCTTTCTCAAGGAAGCGCTACCTATTCCTACTTTCAGTAGCGCTTTTTTAAGCGCTATTGAATCTCTCCCACCTTCAGTAGCGGGTGAATAGATAGCGCTTCAAAGCGCTACTAAAGGCAAAAGAAAAAGTGTTACTGAAGCGATGTATTAATCAAGAATGAGGGTTTTAACATGCATAAATCTAATATATTCTTGATCAAATCGATTAATACTACAAAAAAAGTCTGGTTTAGCAATCGAAAATAACGACTGCCATGGTGCGGTCGCTATTTATGATGGTTTAGCTGAATGCCACGAAAAAAAAAATGTAGCTACCGAATTAGCGACCGATTTAGTGGTCGCAATTACAACTGGTCGCTAATTCGGTCTCTAAAAGTAAAAGTTTGAAAGTCGATCCAGTTGACTATTTAGCGACCGAATTAGCGACCACCTTTTAGATGAAATTGGTTTATTTGGAACCTTTTAGCGACCGATGTCATTTCAGTTGCTAAAACGCGAACATGAAAATTTTAGTTGTAAAAAGCGACCGATCTAGCGACCACTATTTTTTTTATTGTTAGCGGCCGTTTTAGCTATTTGCAAATGGGTTAAAGAACTAAAGTTGCCTGATGGGTATGCCTCAAATTTGGGTAGATGCGTCGACGTTAGGGAAGGAAAGTTACATGGAATGAAAAGCCATGACTGTCATGTATTCATGCAGCGTTTGCTTCCTATTGCGTCCGACTCATTACCAAAACCTCTTTGGTAGCCACTTGTTGAGCTTAGCCACTTTTTTAGGGAGTTGACGTCCACAACACTAAATCTGGAACAATTACGGGCCATTGAAAATAATATACCTGTGTTGCTATGTAAGTTAGAGCAGATATTCCAGCCTAGCTTCTTTGATTCAATGGAGCATCTTCCAATTCATCTCTCGTACGAAGCAAGAGTTGGTGGAGCGGTCCAATATCGTTGGATGTATCCCTTTGAGAGGTAAATAACTAATTCACCTCATTTATTCCCTTATTTATTCTATCGATTGTTGTCCTCATTTATTCCAAAATTCTTCCTACCTAGGTTCTTGCACTCCCTCAAAAGCAAAGTCAAGAACAAGTCTAAGGTAGAGGGTTCCATTTGTGAAGCCTATTTGGTGGAGGAGACTTCTACCTTTGCCACTTATTACTATCCACCTAAAATGGAAACAAGAAGGACTGGAATGTCACGTAATGTAGATGCAGGTAAAACTTCTTCATCTAGTCCTCCAATATCATGTTTCAATTACCCGAGCATGCCTGGTGGCAAATCAAAACCCTATTTCATGGAGCAACGTGACATTGACGTAGACCACTTGTACATTCTACAAAACTATGACGAGGTTGAGCCATATTTAAAGTAAGTAACGTTCATACTAAAGGGAAATGATATTCCTTATATTAATCAACAGATTACAAGATATATTTATAGATACAAAAGGAATTTGAAAAACTAACTAACAACTAGTGACTAGGATCAGTTTCCAACGAATATGGAACGACTGCCTATAGTTATGGACCAAGGAAGTTACACGATACACACTTATCTGCTACAACAAAACTATCTAGATGAGCATTTGAATTTGAACAGATGATGAGCCGATTTTCAACTCTATCCATTATGCCCCCGTAAGATGGGGTCACCATCAATGACGCCAATATTGTCCCTAAGAAGAGTAAATTGCACACGAGGAAGAGGCTTGGTGAGGATGTCTGCAAGCTGGTCTTTAGTGGAGATGTGAGAGACACGAATTTTACCTTACTGAACCAACTACCATACAAAATGATAATCAAGTTCTATATGCTTCATTCTAGAATGAAAAACCGGATTTGCACACAAATATGTAGCACCTATATTATCACAAAACAAGAATGGTGCTGAAACTTAAATGCCAAGTTCTCCTAGCAAATGAGTAAGCCACATGACCTCAGCTGAAGTATTTGCAACTGATCGATACTCAGCTTCCGTGGACGATCTGGCCACTGTCCTTTGTCTCTTGGACAGCCAAGAAATCGTATTTCCACCAAGATAAATGATATAGGCTGAAGTAGAGGTGCGATCATCCAAATTGCCACCCCAATCTGCATCACTGTAAGCTTGTAAATGCAGATGGTGAGGTTTGTTAAGCATCAAGCCTTGATTGAGAGTGAGTTTGAGGTATTTCAGCATACATTTTAGTTGTTGAAAGTGCACCTGAGATGGTTGATGCATAAATTGCAACAGTTTGTTGACAGCAAAAGACAAGTCTGGCCTAGTGAGGGTGATATATTAGAGAGCACCAATGATGCTTCGAAACTGCTTGGCATCTGCAGGTGCAGTACCATCATGCAAGGTTAATGGAGTAGAAGAACACAATGGAGTTTTATTAGGCTTCACCCCCACCATATGAAATTTTTCCAGCACATCACGAATGTAACCATGCTGAGTTAGAAAAAGACCCTGCTTGTGTGGAATGATTTCAACTCCAAGAAAATAGTGAGGGAAACCAAGGTATTTGAGAGAGAACTTGTTAGACAAATCCTCCATAAATGTGTTCAGGAAAGTATTGTGACTGCCAGTGAGTAAAAATCATCAACAAAGACTAGGAAAAAGGCTTTAACACCATCTTTGTTGTAAACAAATAATGACGAATTACTACAGCTGGTTTTGAAACCATAGGAAACAACAAATGACTTCAAAGCATCATGCTAGGCCCGAGGGGCTTGCCTTAGACCATAGATTGCCTTCTTCAACTTGCAGACATGGTTAGGGAATTCCTTGTGAACAAAGTCAAGTGGTTGTTGCATATAAACATCCTCATTAAGATGCCCTTGTAGAAATGCATTATTGACATCCAATTGGTGCATAGACCAACCCGAGGCAAGACCTATAATGAGAACAACCTTGACTGTTTGAGGTTTAACAACTGGTGAGAAAGTCTCTTTAAAATCAACACCCGGAGTTTGAATCACCCCCTTGGCAACTAACCTTGCTTTGTAACGAGCCACACTTCCATCAGGATGTCATTTAATCCGAAAGAGCCACTTACAAGCCACCAAATTTTTAGAATCATCTCTAGGAACAAGTGACCAAGTACCATTAATTATTCAGTAATGCATCAAAGTCGGCTGAACATGCCTTTCTCCAGTGTGGGATTTGGAGAGCTTGAGTTACAGTGGATGGCTCTAAGTTTTCAGGAATGGCATGTTTGGTAACAACAAATAGTTTCTTGGGTTTAAAGATATTATTTTGTGACCTGGTAAGCATGGGATGACTGCGAGAAGGATTAGTGGAAATGGAATCATGGGAAGGTTGAGTGGAAGAATCATTACCTGATTGAGTTGCTGCGGAAGTGCTTGAAGTAGGATCAGTCACTGTTACAAGTTCCAAGTCGGAAGGTGCTGTGGAAGTTGGATGCTCGGGTTGAGTGGTTGCTGGTGTTGTGGTTGGACATTGGGTGGAGGAAGGAAGTTGAATGATAGAATGTGGTGTGGTGTCCGCGAGAGGGTTAGGAGTGGACTGTGGGAGAGATTGAGTGAGGTTGATGTATGGAAATGAGTTTTCAATGAAGTTAACATGTCTAGAAGTGTAGACCCGATTAGATGTAGGTTCTAGGCATAGAAAATCATGTTGATGTTGAGAATAGCCAAGAAAAATGTAAGGAAGGGATCATTTTTGCAATTTGTTTTTGGTATATGGCCGAAGCCAAGGAAAGCATAAGCAATCAAAAGAGTGCAGTTTGTTATAATTTAGTGGTTAGTTGAATATGATTTCATGTGGTGATTTAAAATTGAGAGTTGGAGTTGGCATTCTATTTATCAAGTATGTAGCTACGAGGAAAGCATAGCTCCAGAAGGTTGAGGGTAAGTTGGCATGATGAAGAAGGGCATGACCAGTTTCAACAATGTGTCTATGCCTTCTTTCTGTTGTTCCATTGATTTCAGGTGTATGTGTAGGTGTGGTGAGATGGGAGATTCCATTCTTAGATAGAAACGGTTTTAATTTGACAAATTCTCCACCATTATCAGAAAAAAGTGTAGTAATTGGAAAGTTAAAATAATTCTCAACAATAGCCTTGAATTGAATAAAAATGGAAAACACATATTATTATTTTTTTCATTGGATATAACCATACATATTTGGAGTAGTGATCAACAAAGACTAAATAATAAAGAAAACCATCTAAGGACCTAATAGGAGAAGGACCCCATACATCCGAGTAAATGAGCTCTAAAGGTCTGGTGCTAGTGAGACTATGATCTGAAAATGGTAGATTGTGACTTTTTTCATAATGACAGGAGCTGCATTCAACAGAAGCTGAGAGCTTTATTGGGATATGATGACTGTCAGCTAAATGCTTGATTATTTTGGAAGAAGGATGTCCTAATTTATGATGCCATGTAGAGTAAGGTTGAATGCTGGTAGTGAATGCATGTGGTGAGGCAGATGTGCTTGGTGATGTGGGCAGATGGTAGAGATCTTGTTTAAGAGGTCCTTGCAGCAGAGCCCGACCCGATTTCAAGTCCTTCACAAAAAAACAATGAGGAAAAAATTCAACAGAGCAATGGTTAGTTTGGCATAATTTGGAAACAGATAACAGATTGGTTTGAATATTTGTTACATGTAAAACTTGATCAAGATGTAAAGATTTAGTTGGTGCGTGAAAGGAAGTATGACCAATATGGGAAATATTCAAACCTGAACCATCACCAACCATAACCTGGTCAGATCCTGGATAAGGATTAGCAAGAGTGAGTTGCTGCAAGTCCTGAGTAATATGATGTGATGCTCATGTGTCCATTATCCAACTGGAGTTCTGTACTGAAGACTGACAATTAGCAACATTTGTTGATGGACGATTGCCATTACATTTGGGATAGCCGTTAATCTTGTAGCAAACCCGTGCAGTGTGGCCAGGCTTGTCACAATACTGACAAACTGGTTTTTGAGCAGAATTGTTGGAGGTAGGGGAGCCATTTCGGTTTGCAAAATTGTTGGAGTAATGAGAGCCATTTCGGTTAGAAGGAGCAAGATACCTTTGCTATCCTTGACCACGGTTGGCAGCATGAGCAGTGGCTATGATGGAAGTATTGGAGACATCATCACGACGCATGGTGATTTCAAAGTCCATGAGCTTTCATGGAGTTCAGGAAAATCAATAGAGGTTTCTCTGCTACGAAGGGCTGCTGAGATCTCACGGTACTCATCACTCAAACCATTCAAAGCATGAATAACAAGATCAGTGCTATCAAGAGGGTTGTCAATGATAGATAGTTCATCAGAAATAGCTTTAATACCTTGGAGATAGGCAGCCATGGAATGAGTACCTTCGATGAATGTTGAGATGCGATGTTTGAGAGCCATGATGCGTACACGAGAACGACTTGTATACATGGTTTTGAGAGTGTCCCGGGCCTGTTTTGCTGTGGTGACAGTGCCAAGATGAATGACCACAGTAGCAGCAACAGAAGAGACAATGCCATGAAGGATCAATTGATCCTGACGAGTCCAATGAGTAAATTATGGATTAATAGCTGTTGAAGAAGCCTCAAGATGTTTGGATGGACAGGGTTTACTGCCATCAATATATCCCAATAGATCATAGCCTGTCAAGAGAGCAATGAATTGAATACTCCAGGCCCGATAGTTGTTTGGTGGGGTTAATTTCTGTTTCAGAGGAAGAACTCATGGTGGAAAAAAAATGAGGATCGAAGGGAGCTGTGAGGCTATAGAGCTCTGGATACCATAAAGGGAAATGATATTCCTTATGTTAATCAAGAGATTACAAGATATATTTATAGATACAAAAGGAATTTGAAAAACTAACTAACTAGTGACTAGGATCAGTTGCCAACAAATATGGAACGACTGCCTATAATTATGGACCAAGGAAGTTACACGATACACACTTATCTGCTACAACAAAACTATCTAGATGAGCATTTGAATTTGAACAGATGATGACCTGATTTTCAGCTCTATCCATTACATACTAGTTTTTAACACCTTGTTCAATAATTAACAATGTTGTACTAAAGTATCTAGTTTTTGTCCTATAGCATGTATTCTGAATTTCTAAAGGAACTCCACCCAGACATTCCAGAGGATCGAATAAACCAGGAGATTGCCAAACGTTTTCCCACATGCTTCAAAGAATATGTTAGTTAACACTTGTTATTAATTATATACAATACATGTCTTGTAATTAATGTCTTATATATGTTATAATCATTTGTAATGTATTAGGTTCTAAATACAACAAATAATGTTGAAGAACCACTATTGCTTAATCTGGCGTGGGGACCTAAGAGAAAAGTTACCCTATTTCACACATACACTGTGAATGGTTACAAATTTCGTACACAACAATGGAGTGAAGGCATGCTATCATCCAACTACGGTGTGTGTGTACGTGGTACAACTGGTCAATTAGAAAGTGACTTTTATAGAGTTTTAACTGAAGTTGTTGAAATGGAGTATACCGGTTTGCCCTCGTTGAAGATAGTTCTCTTCAAGTGTGACTGGTTTGATGATACTCCAGATATAGGGACAAAAGTAGATAATAAGTATGGAATTGTCGAATTAAGGCAATCGCGAAGATATACCAAGGCATATGACCCGTTCATATTTGCACAACAGGCCAAAACGGGTTTATTACACGCCATACCCTAAGGGTCATCATGGTTGGTTGGGTGTCATCAAGACAAAGGCTCGCAGTACAATCTCAGATAATACAGTCAGTCCGACTGAAACAGAGGCTCCATACCAAGATGATATTATTGCACGGCTTCAAGTGCTACGAAATATAGATGCTGATATCTGAAAATGCTATATGTGTTGTGAATAATTGTTTATGTGGTTTTGAGTGATGACAAATCAAAAAAATAAGTTTAAGTTCCTAAATATATTGCATAAATAATTTAAAAATGTGTGAACATTGCTAACTGTGTGCTCAAGTGTTCAGACAAGTGAAAAGTGCTTCACTCGTCTAACATCACCTGTCTAGTGATATGTGCAGACAAGTCAAAAATGTATCACCTGTTCAGTGATGTGTGCAGACAAGTGAAAAGTGCTTCACTCGTCTAATGTCACCTATCTAGTGATAACAGGAAAGGTGTTCTATCTCCCTATGCATGTTTATGAACCTGTCTATTGAAGTGTCTTAAGACTAGAAGCATCTTAAGACGGGTGAAGGATATTAAGACAAGTGAAGCGTCTTATTCCGAAGAGTCTCAATTCAAGAATCTGTCTCGAAGTGTCTCTGCTCAAGTGTCTATCTAGAAGCATCTTATGAAGTGTCTAAAGAGTATTCAAGCATAGATCAGACTACTGCTTATAAAGAACAGATGTGTAGGAGTAAAGATGGAAGATTGGAGTCAAGTGTCAGGACAAAGCGGCTACTACCAACAATCAAGTGTCTGTCCTATCAATATTGAGCTACACCCATCCAAATCAATAGATATTGGTCTCATTGGAAAGATAAGATAAATATCTACAACTATCATGAAGAAGTCGAGACCTGAATCAATTTCCATCTAAGTGAAATATCATCTTCAAGTTAGAGATGTGACACTGTTCGTGACAGCCAGAACATACAAGCGTCTGCTGACAATATCTGTAGATGTACTCCAAATGAATCGATCTTTATGTCATTGTAAAGCTAAGAAACATATCTAAAACTTTTATGAATATGTCAAGACCAAATTGGATCAATATCGGTGTCAGATTGCATTCATAATATGGTGACGTGATGCTGTTCCGACAGAAAGACCTTTGAAGCGTCTGATGGTCATAACTTGAGTTTTACATGTCCAAATTGGATGATGCCGGTTCCATTCGAAAGATAACATCCAGTGATAAAACTTTCATGAAGACAGCAAAGCCTGAATCAATCGTTAAGAAGGTACAAATTGCACAATACGAAGATGACAGAGTTTAGGAGCTAAAGGAGCAAGCATCTAATGAATACTAGCCAAACATCTCACAAGCTCGTCTAAAGAGTGTCTAATGAAGCTAACCAAGTGTCTTCCCATTATAATACAAAGCTGAATTAGTTAAACATATATTTGAGAAAGCAGGAGGTGCCAACAATTGAAGAAATGAAAGACAACTGCTACTTATTGGAATTTCTCTTCTACAAAAGATGTACTGATGTATAATATTATATTATTACAAAAGTATAAAAGTTAAAAAGGTACTGTGTAGCTGGTCAGAACAAATTTATCAAAAAGGAATAAAGCTGTGAAAGCAAAACCACTTTATCTAAAGTGTGGTCAGCATAAAACAAAGTTGAGCAACAGCTATAAACTTCAACGGGTATATTTGGGTAAGCCTATATAAGGAAGACAAAAGCTGAAGAAGAACAAAGAGAGTTGTTGGTGCTACTACTTCTGCTACACTTGATGAAAAATGAGAGCATCACCATCTTCATCTCAACAGAAATCATCCTCAATGTAAACATTCTATATTCACTCAAGTGAGTGTTATGAGAGATTTCTTTTATCAGTTCTGAAGTGCTTAAAAATATATCCACTCTTGTGAGTGTAGGAAGAACTCATCTCTGTACTTCATTGTAAAATCACTCTATGAGTGTTGTGAGATTTTCTCTATGTAACCTTCATCAAAATCCAGTGAGCTTGGAGAGGCTAGGTGAAAATAATACTTGCAACAGCCTGGAGAGGTGGGTTAAGAATAATACTCATTGAGCCCGGAGAGGCTAGGTGTGCAAATAATACTTGCAACAGTCTGGAGAAGCTGGTTAAGAACAATACTCAATGAGTTTGGAGAGGCTAGGTGTGCAAAGACTACTGATTGTAATTATCTGATGTGATAGTGGAGAAAAACTCAGCTACTGTTGGGGACTGGATGTAGCTCATCGTTTATATGAGTGAACCAGGATAAATCTTGTTGTTTATTTTCTCTCTACCCTTATCTCCTTATCTTTGTTGTTTTATGTGTTTCAACAATGTTTTCTAACTGATTATAAGCTTTATGTTCTAAGCTATTTTCAAATGTTTTTATCCTCTTGATGTTGTCTAACTGGTTGACATTTAGTCTAAGATAATCAGACAAGTCAAT
Source organism: Sophora flavescens (assembly GCA_030762895.1). Classification (NCBI taxonomy): domain Eukaryota; kingdom Viridiplantae; phylum Streptophyta; class Magnoliopsida; order Fabales; family Fabaceae; genus Sophora; species Sophora flavescens. The sequence goes on from CM061062.1 coordinate 142,776,696, forward strand.
ATTGTCCATTAGGCAAGTGAAATGCTTTATCTTCCTTATTTCCAAACTGGTTAAAAATATGTTATTAGTTTTGTTAGATGGTTTTCAAATTATCTTCTTTTATCCATCTACACTCTCTTTATTTGAAAAACTCTGATTTATGTTTTGATGTTTAGTATAAGTTTTAAATTTCTATTATCACTCAATTCACCCCCCTCTTGTGTGATGGTTGCTTTGACCCAACAATATCATCGACGAATGTCTTGTCGATGTTAGGGGCGGCGGGGAGGAAATTGATACGGTGTTATTGAATCAGTCCGACTTGGATGAATCAGACGAGGATACATAGATATCAAGTGAGAAAGAGAATGGGAGTGATTTCAGGGATACAAATTCATATAATTAGGTAACTCATGTATACAAATGTTTTTTTATATTGATTGTTTATTTTGAATTGATCCACATTGCATTATATATATATATAGTTTTCTTTAAGTTACTTAAATATGATATGTAACAAATTCATTGAAACAGATGGCAGACTCGACTATGGGTGGTAGAGGTGGTCGTACTGAGGACGAGCAGGTCGTTCTTCTCGTGGGAGAGGTCGTGCTGGGAGATCATCTCCCATGACCCACACACCTTCATCCGACTAGCATGTGTCAGACATTGCGATGGGGCAGATGATTCCGAGTGTTGTATCGATTGCCACTACCCCTGTCCATGATGCCGGGACGTCATCAGAACCACCACTACCATCGTCGCAGTCAGAGTCAAAAGATAGAGCTTTACCGAGGAGCTTGATCAGGCCAAGCCCCGATGACTTAGAGTAAGCTTTTTACTTAAATTTTTTCATTTTATGACATTTTTTAAAAACTTAATTGCATGATGGTTTTTCCAATCTTAGGTTGAATCCTCAGAAGGAAACTATTGATGAGATATCGAAGATCATCAAGGAGAAGTTCGAGGTTTCATGGCCCACATGGACTTCAGTAGATGGTGACGTGAGGGACATGTGGTACAGAGAGTTTAGGGTAAATTAAAATTTAGTTACTTGCACACATTTAGTTTATACTTTGCATTATAAATATTTTGAATTATTATATATGTTATTATTGTCTAATATGTACGTAACCCATGCAGGAAGTGTTTACTTAGGACCCGCATCATGAGAATGCCATTCAGGAAGGGCTTTGATCATAGGGGTGCTTGCATTATGAAAAATGCAATGCATAAGTTGAGGAAAGGGACAAATAAGGGGAAGTGGATGGAACCTGAAGTGCTACTAGGACTACAACAACATTGGGCCAGTGAGGATTTTCAAAAGAGGAGTGCCATCGCTAAATAGAATAGGGCAAAGGATAGTGGAGCATCAGCCTACACCGGAGGGTCGGTCGGGGTAGGAGATCATTATGAGAGGATGGTACGTACTTCAGTTTATTTTAATTTATTATCTATTTAATTATTTATTGACTCATGTTGTGCTAATTTATTTTAATTTGCAGACTCAGCAGTTTGCCCGACCCCCTACTGCTTATGAGCTCCTGGAAAAAAACAAAGAAGCCGAAGTCAGGAGTGTGGGTGAACGATAAGGCAAAAAACATTTCTGTGAGTATAAAAAGGAAACCTCACTTATAAAATTAATTAGTTTAATTACGTTTGACTTATTATTTGTTAATAATTGTTAATAATATTATAATCAATTTTATTTTGTAGGAAAAATATGATCATGCCTTGGTGGATGCCCATGCACGTGCCTAATAGGAGGGTGGTTCTTCTAGCCAGGAGCAACACCTTCCAGCCTCTGTTGATTCGAATGCCATATTTTTGGAGGTTGTTGGAGGTAAAAATAAGAAGGGGCACATGTATGGGCTTGGGCAGTTAGGCAGTCATTATGTGGCCATGTCGTCCCGTTCGTCTGGAGACACTGGCATGGCGAACGGCGTTCCTACGGAGGTCGTAGAGCAGATGCAGCATCATATTACACGACTGACTGAGGAGCTCACCGAGAAGAATGCTAGGCAGAAGACCTTGGAGGCCAAGATTGATGAGCTTAAAGGCACCACTGGATACATATTGTCTCATCTGCATCTTCAGTCGCATGTACCACCACCACCACCACCGGCTGCTGCAAAGGACGACGAGGAGGATGACAACGCTGATGCACAGCAGGACAACGACCTACCTCCATCATGATCTTTCTTATTTTGCTTGTACTGTTACATTTCGACGACTGTTAGTACTTTTATGGATGTTTCTTTAATTATGTCATGAACATTTGCTTTTGCATGGATGATATATATAGTACTTTTATTTATTTGGGTTACAATTTTATTTAAATGCAAATTTAATTTTTGTTTACATATTATTATTAGGGTTAATTAGAACATTAAAACATTAATAAATTAACTTCCATAACTTATATAATTTTTTGTATAAAAAAAAAATAGCGACCGAAATTGCCACCAGAACATCGGCATTACACATACCTAGCCTATTTGTGCAATAGCGATTGAAATAGAGACCGCCAGTTCAGTCTCTAACTATTTGCAAAACAGCGACCGATTTAGCTACGACACTATCGGTCGCTATTTTGGTCACCATGAACGGGTGACCAACCTATCAGCAACCACAATAGCGACCGGCTATTCGGTCGCTATTTAGCAACCGCGGTTGAAAATCGGTCGCTATTTACTTAGCGACCTGAGTTTTAGAGACCCCTAAGAGACGGTGGTTGATTTGGTCGCTAATTATGATAGTGACCGATTTCTCTTGAATAGCGACCGATTTTGTCGGTCGCTATTTACCTTTTTTGTAGTGTATGTCCTTGTTTAAATCGATTAATTTCTTAGTCAATTGATTCATAAATGAAAAACAAAAAGAGTACTAAACCTATAACCATAATGAATCGATTTAGTTCTTAAATCTATACCTTGCTTTTGTTTTGACTTTTACTCTCCATGAAATAATCTCTTATTTCCTCTAACGTTGTCACTATTGGTTTCCCTCTAGCCCCAACAATGACACTATTGAAAGCTTCACTCATAATGTTGAGGAGTATGTCACAGTTTTGTCCAACAGTAAACCTGGACTTACTTCAGAACCTTTTGCATGGATGATCAATGTGTTGGTGTAAGCCCTAGTGGCCAATCTATTTTGAATAGATCATCATTTATATCATGAATTTGATCATATATTTGATATATGAATAATGCATTCATTTATTATGATATTAGTTTATTGCATAAGAAAGTCCTTAGAATAGACAGTTCATTTAATGAAACATTAAGTATGAGACTTAATTGTGAAACCTTATTAAAATAAGAACGCTATTCTTAAATATCCATAGTCGAGTATTATTTTTAATTAGGACGACAATGATACATAGAGACTGTTATGTGAGTAGACTGATGACCACATCTCACGGGTCATGGATATATGATATCAAGTCGGCACACAGGTATAAATATTAGGAGCAATATTTATACTGTATTACCCACTATGAGAATACTTCATCATAGTTATGTAAGTGTCATAAGTATCCTCATGGCGACCATACTGAAGTAGTTATTGGGCTTGCAATAAATCATGTTGAGGAGTGTGGGTGATGTAGACAGGATTCGTCCCTCCTACATAACAAGGGTAATGTCTAGGGCCCCTCGATAGAGTGACGTGAAATATGCATGGTCACGTAGAAGTGGGCCAATTTGTAATATTGGGCCCGTTTGTGATCACTCGTCCACTCGAGGATCGTGGAACATACAATTGAACATAACAAGGATGACACTATTATGCCTTGTGTTCAATTAGGACATATGGACGAAGAGTCATTTACTGCATGGTAAATTTTGGTCGCGGTAAGGCTAAAATCGAACCACTGATACTCTCGCTAATTGGTAATGATGTATTGCTAGATGCTGATCATTATTTATAATATTTAATATTATAATTAATATTTAATAATATTATTATAATTAATATTATCGCTAACTTAGTGGGAGCCTATAAGGTCGCACACATAGAGCAAATGCAGAGCAATTAAATTAATTAAATATGATTTAAATAATTTAAAGGACAATTGGGCTTGTAGTGTACAAAGCCCAATAGGGTAAACAGTTAGGTCAAAGAGAGCTCTCAGCTTATAAATAGGCTAGTGTTATCCTCTCTAACCTAGTCTTGCTAACTGTGCCTCCCGTAGCCGTCAGCTGACACAAGATGTATAGCTCCGACGCCCATTTGCTCGCGTGGACTAAGTAGAGGTACCGCACCTTCGTGGCACTAGTGATCGAAAAGTAAAGCACGCTTCAAGAGATAAACAGTAATGCTCTATGTGATACAAGTTTGTAATGCGCGATACATGGGGATGGTTTTCTTCCGCCTTGAGATATTAATTTAAAAGAGGATTATCTCATAAAAACCCAACACAATGAATATCAAATATCTAAAAAACACACCAGTAATGATAAGCAACCAAGGAATTTGTATAAGATGCTTGAAGGTCTCCTCATTCACTGATCTTAGTTGCCTCATCTCCCTTTCCCAGGCTTGTGGATATGTGGCCTTTGCTGCCCTCCACATCAGTTCTTTCAATTTTTTCCATGTGAACCTTTTCTAAAGTTATTATACAGATGTCAGACAAAAAATATTTGGTTCACACTGTTGAGTTTTCATGAGATAATCCTCTTTTAAAATCACATCTCAAGGCAGAAGAAAACCATCCCCGTGGATCGTGCATTACAAAACATTAATCACGAAAGGGTTATTGTGTTTACCTCTTGAAGCGTGCTTTAAGTTTGGATCACTAGTACCATGAAGATGTGGCACCTCTGCTTAGTCCACGCGAGCAAACAACGTCGGAGCTAAGCGTCTTATGTTAGCTGACGACTACAGGGAGGCACGGTTAGCAATTCAGGTTAGAGGGGAGAGCACTAGCCTATTTATAAGTCGTCAGCTCCCTTTGACCTAACTGGTTACCTTATTGGGCCTTGTACACTACAAGCCTAATTGTCCTTTATATTAATTATATCATTTTTAATTAATTTAACTGTTTCGTATTTGCTCTATGTGTGTAACCCTATAGGCTCCCAATAAATTGGCAATAATATTATAATAATATCAAATATTAATTATAATATTGAATATTATTAACAATAAGTGATATCTAGCAATGCATCATTTCTACCCAATTTATGAGAGTATCAGTGATTTGACTTTAGCCTTACCGTGACCAAAGTTTATCGTGCAATAAATGTCCCTTCGTCCATATGTCCTAATTGAACATAAGGCATAAGATTGTCATATTTGATATGTTCAATTATTTGTTCCTCGATCCCCGAGTAGATGCGTAATCACAAATGGGCCCAATATCGCATATTGGCCAATTTCCTCATGGCCATTCTTATTTCATGTCTCACTCTATCGAGTGGCCCAACACATTACCCTTGTTATGTAGGAGGGACGAATCCTATCTACGTCACTCACATCCCTTAACATGTTTCATTGCAGACCCAGTAACTACCTTTATGATCACTTTGTTACGTGTGACGTTTGATAGCATTAAAGCCTACAGCTCAACATGTAGGAATCGTAGTGATTTCAAGTCGAATGACTACTTCACTATAGTTGCCGATACTTATATAACTATTATGAAGTATTCTCATAGTGTGTCAATTCAGGACGTATAAATATTATTGATAATATTTTTATCTGTGTGCAGATTTGATATCTCATATCAATAACCCTTAAGATGTGGTCATCAGCCTACTCACACAATAGTCTCTATGTATTATTGTCGCCCTAATTAACAATAATACCCGACTACGAATATTTAAGAATGACATTCTATTATTCAAGTGAGGTCTTATGATTAAGTCATGCACTTAATAATTCATTGAATGAAGTGACAAATCTAAGGACTTTCTTATGCTATTAAAATAAATAAATAATAAATTAAATGCCATATATATATATATATATATATATATATATATATATATATATAATATATAAACCAAAATCATGATATAAATGTAAATCTAATAAAATACATTGGCCACTAGGGATTGAACCAACATATACATCAGGCAACAACTCCTCCATACTGGCAGCAAACCCTTACAGTGTTGCAAATCACACAACAACAAGAAGTTAGGGACAAAAATGACACTAACTAGTAGATAAGTGACCAAATTCAACAATTTAAAAAAAAGGTGGGACCATATTGAACATAAATAAAGAATTAGAGGGTCAACTTAAAGTTTGTACCTTCCGTTGATCATATATGAAAGTGTAACTTTGAAACACTCTTTGCCCACACGGGTCATGATGAGCAGCTCCAAGAACCAAGACCATGAATCCCTCATTTCCCCCCTGCACAACTGCATAAGCAATAGGAAGCATCTGATCATTGGGGTCTCTCCCAATGGTTGCAAGTACCCGACCTCCAAAATAACTCTTGAGGAAGCAACCATCCCACCCAATAGTGGACCTTCCCCTCATATATGTCATTCACCGTTATACTTGATTGTAGCTTCTTACTTGACCATTTCGTAACTCATCAACTTTACCCTAAATTCCCTACTGCATGTGTGCTTGTCCGCCACCTTCCTCAACTACCATGTGCCCTCATTAGGTAATTTGGCAAAGTATGCATTCCATGTACACCCTCCTTTACAGATCACCCTAATCTTTTTCTTTTCATTGTTTTTTATCATCAGGTCTCTACCTGAATGCACTGCATAGGTAGTTATTGCCTCCTTAAAATCTTCTTTGGAAACAAAATATGTCCCCGGTTCCTACTTGTACTGTCACACCCGCTATCCAACTCTTTGGACATGTAATCATGGTAAGAAAGACCCATTTCCCTAACCACTTGTTTAGTCTAACATTGACCCTCATGTATTAAGTCATTCTTTGACATCTCACTGACATGCTCAGGTTGAGGAGCTGGTGCAGGCACACTGTCCTTTCATGGTCTTTTCCTCTTCCTCTTCCTTTTTTTACTCTCAATACATGTTGCCTTTTGTCTGGCCCTGCTACCCTCTAGCTCAACAGCAGCCTCTGTGGCAGATTGTTGCATTGCTTCTTCAGCATGAACCTGCTGCATTCCCTAATCCCATACCACCTCCTCAGCATCAGCACGTACTTGCTCAACCGTTTCAGGTTGCTAAGAGTGTGTTTGGGAAAGCTGGAAAAAATAGATTATGCTGATAATCTGTTTTCAAATAATCGATTATTGTGATAATCGATTATAATCAGAATCTGTTTTTGTTTGGGTATGTTTGCTGAAAAGTAATTTTAAGATAATTTATTTGATTTTGGAAGTGTAAAAACAATATTATTTAAATGCCTAGTATCGGTGATGTGCAGCAATTTGGATTATAATCCAAAGAAAATAATCAAACAGCTGAGTTTCCCAAATGGGAACCAAAACAGTGAAAAGAGATAAAAACAACGTTTTTAGAAAATAATCAATTTAGCCAAACATAATGACTCTTTCATAAAAAAACTGAATCTTTCTAAAACAGCTGAATGGGCTATAATCAGTGGTTCCCAAACAAGCTCTAAATGTAACCGTCATGTTTTAAATATAATTAATTATATTTCAATATGAGAGTTAGAAAGTGCTTTTGAATAAAATAAAATCTTACTCATAGTTTACTTTATGATAGAATGTTACGGTAAAATTTCGGGTTGAAAATTCAGATGAACTCCGGTTTGCGTTTTCAGTGACAGTACAAGTTTACTGAGCAGAAAACCTAATTTTGAACCGTGAACGAAACGGTTAGTGTTTTTTTGATGTTTTGTATGATATTGGAAATTTTCGAAAATTTGAGTTCAGAAATAAAATATAATATTTATTCCGGGTGAAATACGATCGGAAACTTGAACTGGATACACATTGGAGCAGAAAAGAGAGCCCAAAAGAAGTGAAGTGACTTGATGGGATGTGATGGATATGGGTTATGAGTTATGACACACTCCAAAAATGTAATCATCACATTTTTCAAATTATATCATATTATATTCTAAAAACTCATTTTTCTCTCTCTTCTTCGATCAAACAAGGCATAAGCCAAAACTTTCATCAAGACTTGCTCATTCCTTCTCTTTCACGCCCATCTCACCTCTCCCTCTATAAATATCCATTTCATTTTCTCTTCATCACTTTCCTACTTCTCCACTTTCTCATTTTTAAGTTTCTAACACTTAAAGTTTCCATTTTTACTTAGTTTCAAACTTCAAGTTCTTCATTCTTTTTCTTTCTAGTTTCAAGGGTAACCATCTCATACTCTTCTATTTCAAGTTTCACACTTATTTCATGAGTTTACTTTATGTCTTCTTAAAATGTTCTTAAATCTCTTTTAACTTCTAAAATCTCTAGAAAATGGTAGAAATCTTTGTTTGAGTTGAAACCAATTTCTATGGACTTCTATTAATCTCTACTTTCATATTCTAAGAGCTTGTATCAAACAAACATCTCTAACCTATTTTTCCAAGGATGGCCGGAACTATGTATTAGTGGCCTAGGAAGTGTTGTTTCAACTTTTTGAAAGATGATCATGTATTTGAGCTTCTAGATACCTCTTGATCTTAAATCTAAAGTATTGAAAAGTTTAAAGATTTCTATCATATTTCTCCCATGATGACCGAACCTATGATGGTTGTGAACCTATGATGTTTTGTTTTCATTTTCCAATATGATCATGGACTTGAGCTCCTTAATACATTTAGATGCTAAGTCTAAGATATTAGAGAGTTTAAAGATTTCTAGCCTATTTATCCTATGATGGCCGAACCTATGATGGTTGTGAACCTATGATGTTTTGTTTTCATTTTCCAATATGATCATGGACTTGAGCTCCTTAATACATTTGGATGCTAAGTCTAAGAGATTGGAAAGTTTAAAGATTTCTAGCTTATTTCTCCTATGATGGCCAAACCTATGATGGTTGTGAACCTAGGTGTTTTCTTTTCATTTTCCAATATGATCATGGACTTGAGCTCCTTAATACATTTGGATGCTAAGTCTAAGAGATTGGAAAGTTGGAAATTTCTAGCCTACTTATACTAAAGAGGCCGAAACCCTAACATAAAAAGGGTGAAAGGTTTTTGATTGATTTGTGAAATCTAATTATTGATTCATACTCTTTAATACTCTAAGATCGTTGATCTAAGAAATTGTGTTGTTTTGAAAATCCTAGCCTATTTTGTAATACAAGACCGAAACCTACCCTAAGTGGTTGGATGATTTTTACTCCATATTTTCAAGTTATAACAATTTATCTAAGTTACCTAGAACCTAAGTGATAAGTATCCAAAGGCTTATGTTAAGAAAAGAATCATAACTTTAATTTGAATTAAATGGCCAAACCTAGCCTAAAGAGAACATAGATGAGTTTGTTTGATTTATTGGATATTATGTTGATTGGTTGAAGGTGGAGTTAATACTTTGTGGTGTGACAACGAGGAGCTTCGTGTTCGGGAGTTCGGTGATAACCCAGGTGGGGGAAAGAACCAGCCTATCGTCGGAATGGATAAGTAGTAGATTATATAATAATTGTGTAGGGTGACCTAAACCCTATTAGTAGTCGAGTAATCGACAAGACCAAAATCACAATGGAAACCTTTTCTAAAAAATCAATGACGATTCAGGGATTGTAGGTTTATCGATATTAGGTTGATTTTATATTGTTGATGGTTGATTTGATTTTATTACCTTTATTGAATTGATTTTGTGCTATGTTGGTGATATGTGAATATTTTGATTGATATTGTGTTATGCATGATCTGCCTGATTTTTATTATTATGCTTAGTGGATTTTAAGCAAAGATATATATGTTGTTTAAGAGATTATTGTTTTGGGTATGAGGATAATGATGATTTAGAAGTGCCTAACCTAGATGATGTATGTTAAAGAGGTGTTTTGGGATATAATATGTGTCAAGTTCTAATGGAAGGTTAAGGTACTAGGATGTTGTTAAAACGGGTTGGTGAGATTCAAGTATATGTGTTGTTGTCCACAACCGTGTATTGGTAATATAATACACAAGGACAAAAATGTATTGGTAATATAATACACAAAGACAAAAGTGTATTAGTAATATAATACACAAGGACATCTGTGTATTGGTAATATAATACCCGTGTATTGATAATATAATACACGTAAAACACTTATGTTTATTGGCAATATAATACACCATGTATTGGTAATATAATACACGTAAAATCAAGAGTTCTCGCAAGACCACTTCCACCTTACGAAATAGGTGTGCAGCTATGGTGTCTTTGAGTAGCATGAGATTGGGGGTAGAGGATGATATATTAACTTGCGGATGATCTGTTAGCTATGTATGTTGTTTGTCTGTGACAATTACTGTATAATTTACTATGACTCTTTTCTGCTTTTTGATGATAGAACTGTTTCTTATCTCATGTATATTTTTGTATGTTGTATTTTATCGTCTTGTGGAATCGTACGAGACCCTGTGGATGAGCGTAACCAGGAGGAGTTGGATGGAACTCCCTACGAACCGGAGGCTGGAGGACGAGCTATGACCCATGGTGATTAGGGTCTAGTTAGTTATGGTCAGTGCGTCTCGTGAGGCGTATTTTTATTATGTTTTCCGCTGTTTAACTTTTTGTCTAAGTATATGTCTGTGAGGGATCCTACCGATAGGATATCCTCAACAGTGTTTTGTAATATGCATAATATACTTATATTGTGATATGCTATTCTATATGAAGTTGTATACTTTATAAGTTAAGTTATTAATTTTTTTTACATATTTTCACGATAAGCGTGCGATTAAGAAATTAATTAATAAGGATTTAATCTAATAACACAACGGGTGTCTCATTTTGGTATCAGAGCAGTTTGGTTCTAAAACGGATTGTGGGATTATGTCCGATCAGAATCAAGGACTGAGAGGTTTAGGATATTGTTACCGGCCGTGTCTAGTTGAATTCACATCGGATATTGACTATGCTTAGAAGTTGGGTAGTGAATCCGAACGCAATAACTAACATTGGTATGCAGTAGTCGGTAGCTGATGATAGAGGAGCCAGTGTTCAAAGAGGAGGAGCTGGAAATGGAGTTCCAACAACAGGACTGTCGATGGCCAAACCTCAAGCCACCGGGAGTGTGTTTACTGTGAGGTGAGTTGAATCCTCTCAAGCTGGAGATCTTATACAAGATATGTATTTGATATCAGGTAAACTTTATTTGTTTGTCTAAATAACATGATAGACAAGAAAGTGATGAGAGTTGAAATGGTAGACTTACATTTACCTCTGCTCGAAATTTAACTTAATTTCACTTAATACCCCCCTTGTTTAAAAAAATACACATTGCCATTACACTTGTCTCTTGAATTTTATGTGGTCATTAGTCATTACACTTGCAAGTTACACCATTGAGATTTATGTTAACTAAGGGTGGCAAATGGATGGATCGGATAAATTTTTATTCGGATCTTAATGGATGGATTAAAAACAATCCATTAATCCATTATAATCCATTAAAAATTCATTAAAAAAATCCAATCCATCCATGATCCATTAAATAAAATCCATCCGATCCATCCATTAACAACTTTTCATGGATGGATATCCAATCCATCCACTAAACTTTATTTTAAAAAATTAAATAATTTTATATCTCTTTTTATCCATCCATAAAATATTTTTAAAAATAAAATAATTTAGAAAAAAAAATTAAAATATTATATCTATCTCGCTCTTCTCTTTCTTCCTGATATCCATTAAAACTCAACACAGCATCATCACCGAACCACCTTTTCCAGTCTGAATCTGTCATACCATATTCTGATGCTGTAGGGCTTTTTCTTCTAGCTAGGAACTGACTTTGGTGTCTATGTATCCTGCACATTGAAAATAGGTTCTCCCACAAGCAAAAAAGAATTATCAAAATACCACTTTACAAAGTAAGGGATTCATGTTTTACATTTCATAAATCTTAAATATGAACACACATCCTGGCAACTCTGTCAATCAAAATTAAGAACCCTGGCAACTCTACATTCATATATCTTACAAAATAAGGATTGAAGCATTACAACCATTGACAATTAGAATTTCATTTATCCAAACAATGAAATACATATAATGTCCCCTGGTACTTTTGGAACTAAGAATGATAGATGGACACTTACACTATTTTCATGTCCGCAATCTAAGATAGATTTAAGGAATTTGCTTAAGAAAGATATATAGAGTACAGAGAATATTCTTCGGGAGCAGATATTGCTCTCCTCTTTCTTCCGGATATTCATTAAAAAATTAAAATAATCTCTTGAAGTGTGGAGGGTTTTTTTATTTGGTGAAAAATAATATAAAAAAATAAATTGGTTTTGGAATGGATAAAAGTTGATCCATTACATTTTTGATTGTTGATCCAATGGATTTTAAAAAATATTGGATGGATCATAAACCATCCATTAAAAAAACCATCCAATCCATTTATATTATTTTTTTATAAATGGATGGATTGGATGGATTTTCTCATGGATGGACTGGATGGTGGACAAATGGATCATTTTGCCACCCCTAATGTTAACATTATACTTATACCCCTTGCAACATATCTCAAGGAAAGCTGGTTTAATTAGGCTGCTGAGTGTAATTAAATAAACCTCAAGAGAATACAGTATAATTTCCATTAATACTATCTAATACTTTTTTGGCAATTTTCATGTTAACATTCATAACTAAATAAATTACACATTCCAAGCCTGTCATTTATTTTTTGCAGTACTACACAGAAACAAAAAATCAATTTCACAGCAGAGATACATTGGCAAGACATAAAAATTACAGGAAGTATGATGTCATATACAAGAAGACACTGAAAAGCTTCATAAATTCAACACCCACACACATAACAGATACATGTTTTCATACAACAGGATTTTTATAATATTATTACAAGCATTATTGCAATCAAGTAATTTGTCAAATCCTTCATCTCATACTCATCACAGGCCTCAGAGTCACATTTGAAGCCGGAAGAGATGGTCGTACTATGGGAACACGTCTCACAACTGAAAATGCTTCATTAAGACGTGCAACACGACCCATGAGCTGAGATACCTTCTGCAAAAATTGTTTAGTGAGACCCAGAAGCTTGACAATGTCATGAGATTTCTCAAAGAATGCAACAGATAAACATCAACAAAACCATGCTGATATGCAAGGTCTTGTGGGTGCAGAACCAGACCTCAACAACAGAACAAATCCCAACATGACATGAACAAATCCCAAATTGGTACTCAAACGTGGTACTGGTTTAATAATCACCAGAGAGTAAATTGACTCATGAAAGAAAGGCCTCTTTTTTATGTAGTGAAACAAATCCCAAACAAATTAACCCATTCATATTACGAGAAACTGCACACCAGTTTCTCGACCTATGCAATCATAATACTTGAAGAAATGAAAAACTATAATATATACCATATCACATTTCAAAATACCATCACTGAGGTATATTACTTGGATTAAATGCATAAAATGCCAGTTAAAGTTTCCAACTAAATACCGCCCTTTAGTTTTTTTTTCCTACCAATCATTGATGATCTTTAGTTCAATTTTAACAAACCCGCATCATGCAGAACCATCATTAGAAGCCGGCATTCTGAATTTCTGATCTGCACAAGCTTTTTAACTGATGCAATGCAGCAAAACAAGCATGACTGTCTACAAACTTAAGCATGATATGCACACTAAAAGAAACAGTAAAAGAATTTGATCCTCAATGCAGAAAGAATTTATCCAATTCATCAAACACATATAGGCTGCTATTCAAAATAAATCAATGCATGGGTCTTATCTCAGCTCCCTTGAATTTGAGGTTCACTAACAATCTTTAGGATTGGATTGCGTCCCTTTCCCTCTACTTCAGTATAGTAAATAAGTATAACATTTAGACCTCATTTTGGGCACTGCATGTGATAGGATATAACAGGCTAGTATAAGAGGATAGAATAAGACAAGATAGTATAAGAAGCTCGTACAATCTAATAATTGGTGCACAACCATCCAGTGTGCAAATCTCAATCTACCACATTTACATCACTACATCATGTATCCTTTAATATTATATACCATTATAACTACCACCAACAAATAAAGTGTTAATTCAATAGATTATGAAACGACATTGTGAGAGAAAGTATAGTCTGGGGAGTGATTAAGAATAAGATACCCACGAAGATAACTAAAACATTCTAGACACAACAAGGAAGAGTAAGAACTCAAGAATGCTAGCTAAAACACCATAAAGAAGCCATAAACATAACCCACTACCCCATAACAAGTTGAAGGTCAAAGCAGCAACCTTAAAGATGTGAGCATTCCAACTTTAAAACCTTTACAAATTACAATATACAAACTGAAACTGCAAATTGACACTAAACTTTAACCTCCTTTATTTATACCAAAACCTTTATTTACAATGAACCATCAAAAACTGCTCCAAGGGTAAAAGGGCCAGCACATCAACATATAATCAAGTTTCCATCTTATTATGTAGTTGGTTAGTTACCACATGAAAGTCTAGCATCATAAAATTCTATCTCTAAACACTGACACCAGGTTCAAGAGTTTCCAATTTCCATGCATGTATTCAGTTACCCATCTTTTCTCTTTATTTTTTAAATGGTTCGTCGTACCCAAGGTGAGTCGTCAAACATCTTTTGGTTTAATCAATATTTATATACATATTCAAAAAACAGCAAATAATAAATATTAGACAATTCAGCTTGGGTCTTTGGTACTCTTGTGGCATGTTTGGGAGTTTGGAGAGGATTAACATAAGGGAATGGAAAAGGAAGCGAGGGAGGGAACGGAAGGGGGGTTACCTTCCCATTGCTTGGATGTTAAAGCAAGATAAGGATGTGAACTATCCCTCGCCTGAGAGTTAAGTGAAAGTGAATAGAATGGAATAAACATTAAAAACAATTTCCAATATTGTCCTTTTTTAATTAAGGTCTCCTACTGTTCCCATGACTCTATGAGGGTTAAATAGAAATTTATAATTTTTAATTAAAAAGGTGTTCCATCCCATTGGCTCCACCACAATTTGGAAGGGAAAGAATTTTGGGGGTTTGGGAAGGAGGGGGGAGGGGTGACTGAAATGGTTCCCTTTCCATTCCATTAATTCCTTTTCTTAAAAGAAAAACTCCCAAACAATGGAACATTAATTAATCCACTTCCTTCCCCTCCATTCCTTTCCCCTTTGTTCCATCCATCCAAACATAATCAATACCATAACAACTCCCATCCAGCTGCCCCGTTTTGTCAATTCAATAACTCAAACTCAAATCCCAAAACACTACTCCTAAATGACCAACTCTCTAAGAATTTAGTCTTATTCAATTTTGACTTTTAAAAACCAATAAATATTCTCAAATTATACCCTTTAACAGTTATCACACAACAACTCCCAATATTTGCAGCATATATAAAATAAAGGTTTTGCAAACAAGTGCTCTAGGGGCACTGGTTAAAGAATCAAAAAATAAATCTGATTTCATTGGAAAACAAGTATATCACTTCTAAAAATATTAAATATATCGCCTCCGGAAAAAATCTCTATTTTCTTAATTCTTTAACCAGTGCCCTTGGTTAGCATTCTCCATACATTAAAAGTTCCAATGAGAACAATTTAATCATGTAACATGATTTTCATTACTAACTATGTTATTTAATGCATTTCTTAATCCTGATGCAAAACCTTAAATCTCAATCATTTAGAGGAATCAACAATGAAGAGAGAATAACAACCTTATCATCAAGAGCAACGTTGAGCTTCAAGGTCTGTGTCTTGCGTTTCATCTTATACAACCTCCTTCCCAAGATAACAAGTCCCAAAAATGCAGCAGTTGCAGCCACAGATAAAGACCATACAGGTACAGGGCTAACCCTTACAACCCAATATTTGAACACCTCAAAAGGAACCTTCCACCACACCACTCTCCTCTTCTCCACCTCCTTCTCCTTCTCTTCTTCCACTAACTGCTCCGCCTCGACAACAGCACCAGAACCAGAACCAGTAACATCCAATAATTCTTCACTCGTTGTTGTTGTATCAGCAGCCACCACCGTTGTCATCTTCGATTCGGTGTCGGAATCGGAATCGGAATCGTTCCAGACTTGGGGGTTTGATGAGGTTGAGGAAGATGGTGAGGTTGAGTGTTGTTTAGTGAGATTGTGTTCTCCTCCGGGGAAGAGTTGGTTGGCGACATAGGTATCGTCGAAGTTACGATCCACCTCGGAAGGGTCGGTGGATGAATTAGAATTGGAATTGGAATTGGAATTGGAATTGGGGATGATGGTGTTTGGATGGAGGGAGAAGTAATCGTGCCTGATGAGAGGAGAGGAATCGGAGTCGAGTTGTTGGGGAGTGAAATCGAGAGGATCATCGGAGTTTTGGAGTAACTCCCACCCGGGGAACTCAACTGCTTCGGGGTCGGGTTTTTCGTCCATGGAATCGAAGGGAAAGAAGAAAGGAAGGAAAGAATCAGGAGTGAATGGAAATTGAAATTGAAATTTAATGAAGGCCCTAACCCTAGCAAGTAGCAAGAATAAATCCTTGAGTGATCGACACCGCTTGAGGAGAAGCAGTGGTCACACTCACTCCCGTTTACTCTTTTCATCGGATGACGAGATAATTTATGGATCCAACTACGATGTATTGTCGGTGTAAAACTTTTACATTGATATTCACTGATCGTGTATAAAAATTAAATTCATGATTTATTATTATGATAAATTATAATAGAATTAATTATTTACAATAGAGTTAATTTTACTATTACATATATTTGTTATAACTTTTTATTTTTTTATTATCATATCATTGGTACGAAGTATTCATCATCGTAAATAGGGGCTAATCTATGTAAGGGGATCTAGACGATATTTAAGAAGCAAGAATCGAACCAGGTTTTCTCCACAGCTAGGGGTCGAACCATTTACCACTTTCTTAAGGGGCTTGCACTTGTTACAACTCAAACCAAATACATGTTGGTAATAATTTATTTGATTTGGTTGAGTAAATAGTATTTTATTTAATTAATTATTATTATAGAGTTATTGTATTTGAACATCCAATTTCAGACACCGTATTATCTAGATCCCTCACTTAGTTTTTCATTTTCTTTTTATACACACATCCCAAAAATACACCAAAAATTAAAAGAACATGGTATGGTATCCCAAATTTTTATTCTTTTATAACTTTTATTTTTTTTATTATTGCTGCATTTATAATGTTTTTACTCCACTTTGTCTATGTTCTTAGTATATAATATTTTATTAGTCACTTGTGTATATCATGTATTTTTAATCGGTATCTTTTGCGATTTTATAATACGACTTCTTCATGTTCTGATAAACAGATACAATTCATATAATTTTTTCTTAAGGAAAACATAACATATAATGAAATGGAAAGGAAATATATTTATATTAAAATATGTATATGTAAGATAAAATATTCAATAACTTAGTTAGATGTGAAGATGGTAAGTTAGAAAGAAGTATGTATATATTGAAATTAATAGAAAATGAATTTAAAAATATTGAAATCAATACCAAAATTCAATTTTTTTCATAGTAATTCAAATGTTAATCCGGTGTGTGGAGACATAATTTTGTCCGGATGCTTTTTAATTAATGTTTTGAAGAAAAAAAAAAGAAAAAAAATAAAAAATAAATAGCTTTGCAAGGAAAAATTATTTTTGAGCCTAATTTCATTTCCTTGTTGAAGATGCCTTTTAGTCCATCATCCAACCCATTTATCTTGGCCCATTACATGAT
This sequence comes from Sophora flavescens, assembly GCA_030762895.1. Lineage (NCBI taxonomy): Eukaryota > Viridiplantae > Streptophyta > Magnoliopsida > Fabales > Fabaceae > Sophora > Sophora flavescens. The sequence goes on from CM061062.1 coordinate 142,794,520, forward strand.
CACAGTGGCCCAAATTCATTTTCATTGTTACAAGTTTTGTTGAGCCCACATACAAGCCCAAGTAAAAAAAAAAGAAGCAAAATAGAAAATAGAGAAAAGCAAGTTTTCTGCTTTAAAAATAAATAAATAAAAAATAAAAATAAAAATAAAAAAATTCTTCTGAAAAATTTTTCTCCACTAATTCACTCTACCACGGCTCTCACAAGGCTCAAGGCAATTCGGCTCCATTTTTGGGCAATTCTCAGAACTTGGAAAAAAGCATTTGCCTAGATCAGATAAAATGGGGCATGAAATGGAAAATGAAGTAGGACTAGAGCATGGTTTAATCACTGCAACACTCCATTAATCTAATCCCAAGCACTTCTCTATAATACCAAACCAGGAATAGAACAACAGGGGGGAGAGAGCTCCGAAAAAATCAGAAAAAAAGAAAAGAAAATAATGCTTATTCTCTCCATGTCTTCACTTTTACCTTAGAGCCTTAGCACCATAGCCTCCAATATCATCACCTCCAAGACCTCTTCTTCTTCATTCTAACCATGTTTTTTCTTCTTCTACCAGTTCATCTTCTCAAATAAAACCAGAAAACCCAAAAAAAAATATAAAGTTAAAATACCAGAAAAAAAGATAACAGATCCTCTTCCTTGGCCACCACCACAAATCTGTCATCATCTTGCCAATCCCCTCCGCCGTCGTCTCCTTCGCCCGAGGCCACCCGTCACGCAACCCCGGCACCTCCGCCATCACCTCCTGTTCCTTCAACATCGTAACAGATCAGAACCTTATTCCTCCGCCGCAATCGTGTCTCACCGCCGCCTTGTCTCAGTCCACCGCAACCACTCATCCACCGCAGGCAGCCATCGCCACTACGGTACCAAGCTCATCGCTACTGCATCGCGCCTCGTTGTCCCGCCGCCATTGTTGACACCAGATCTGTTGAGGTCACCTTCACACAGCCCAGAACCGCCGCAACTCCACGTCGCTCCGCCGTTCATCGCGCCGCCTCCACGACCGGCCACCACAGCTGCGTTGCTCTGCCGTGGCGAGGGTCACCAAGCTGTTGCTCCATTCTTTGGTTCATCCCTGTTCTCCTTCTTTGTTTTCGTTCTTTAGCTTATGTAACATAAGCTTTAAGTTTTATTTATTTAACTTTAAATTTTGTTCTGATTTACCTTTTTTCTTTTTAAGAAGGCTATTGGGTCCCTTTTGGTCATGGATGTGTATGTGCATGGGCCAGATGCTTAGCCCACAGAAAATGTTTCTTTCCAAAAATATATAGAAGCTCTTGGACTTGGGCTAAGAGAGGGGATGTTTTGTTTTAGGGAATTTCTTTTTGGTCTTAATGGGTCAGGGTAAGATTTTGAATAAAAATAATTTTCAAAGGAAAACCCCAAAAAATATATTTTCTAGTCGTTTTTCTTTATTCAAAATCCCTTTTCAAAAAAAATAAATAAAATAATAAATCCTTTCGAGAGTTTTTTTTGGTTTTTTTTTTGTAATGAAAAATCTTTCCAAAATGAAATCCTTTTTAAAAGAAAAATTCTTGAGTTCACGCAACAATCTGCGACGTTGATGTATGATTTTTCATCCTCAAGTGTCGTATAAATTGTAAGGGTTCATCGTATAGTTTCGCTGCCTTTAACCCTGTGCAAAAGTGAGTTCTCTCATTTTAAAAATAAAAATGATTTTTATGTTCTACTTTGATAAAGTTTTTTTTTCTTACAAAAATAAATAAATAAATAAACGAATGCTTTTAAGTATCTATTATAAATTTTTAATAAATAAAAATATTTCTCATCCATGCAACAATCTACGACGTTGATGTATGAATTTTCATCCTCAAGTGATGTACGAATTGTAAGGGTTATCGTATAGTGCTGCTATCTTGGACCCTCTGTAAGGCTGGATTTACTTCAAAATAAAATCCATTTTTTTTATAAAATCTTTCCAAGATCAAATCCCTTTTTCAAAAGAAATAAAATTAATCAACCAATCAAACCTTTTTCAATAAGAACTACGTGGCTTTGAGTTTCCCATCGCACCCGGGAATACGTAGGAGCAAGATAAATCACCTTGTCAAGCCAAAACTAAATTTTCCTTTTTTGTGTCTCTTTTTATGTTAAAATAATAAATCAAAATAATTAAACTTTTCTATTTTTAGGGATGCTCTATGGACACGGTGCCATGTTCAGTCCCTTAGATTTGAGGTTACCCTGTGGACTCATGTACCATGTTCAACCTCATTTAGTTTTTATAAACAATAAATTTAAAAATTTAAAATTTAATAAAATTTGAAATATTAAAAGTTAAAAATAATTATTTCTTGTAAATAATTTCTGGGGTAAAATAAATATTTAAAAGGCTATTAAAATGTTTTTGCACAATTAACTTGAGGTACCGCTTTTTAAAAGGGCGATGTGGGGTGCTAGCACCTTCCCTACTCGTAACCGACTCCCGGACTCATCTCTCTCTCTTTTTTAGACCAGTTTACCTTTAAATAAATGGGTTTTACTAAGATTTTCCCAATAAAATTTTAGTGGTGACTCCTCTGTTTTTTTTACCTTCTTTTCGCGGCTCCCGGACGGGACGGTCGCGATAGCTGGCGACTCCGCTGGGGAGTTTTTGAGGGTCAGGCCTATCACAGTTGGTTGTGCAATTTTTTTTAATAGATTTGAAAATATTAGTTTTACCCCTCTTTGTTTTATCTTTTGTATATAGTATTATATGCTCTTATAAATGTCTTTATGTAATCTTACAACCCTAGGGTAGAAAACTCTTTTAAATGTTGGATGTTCTTTTGCAGGTTTGGGGTTAGTTTTTTAGGTTTTGTGCAGGTTTGCTTGCTCCCAGCACACACATCACCATCAATATTCACACACTTTTGGACTCTATACCCGAGTCTTGGAATGCCATAAGATTAGAAGGGGCTTCAATGATGTTATTGTGATGCTTTTGCGTCCCTGACAGACATTGATTCTCCCGTTCGGATTGCTACCGGAACATGGACTGCCATATTGTGACTTTTCGGTCCCTGTGGTGAGGTTCATGGATTCGGGTCCTCATTTTTAGATGAGGGTGATCCGAGGACCATATGTTTAGGGGTCTAGATCTGTCCCGGAAGTCATGCACCTAAAATGCCATTAGTAGCCTACCAAACTAAGGTCTTGACCTCCGAAGTTCAAACTTTAGGATATGACCCATGTAGGACAAGAGGGAGTGCATTCCACCTTTTTCTGCAACATGAATAATCACATGCATCATAATGATTTTATACCTGCATTCCACAGACGCTTTAATATGCCATTCATTCATGCATCCTGTTACATTCATTGTATGCTCATGCATGTAGTACTTTAAGTCATGCATTGTTAATATATCATTCATGCATTTTTTTACACTCTCATGCATAAGTAAATTTGCTTTCCAAATGTTATTAACAAAGTAAAATTTCCCTCCACAGATAATTTGGTTTGAGATAACACCTTTGATTACAAGAAATGGAAAAAGTCAGACACACTAGCAATGCTCCCACCACCAAGAGCTCCAGGGTGAAATTAAACTCATTAGAGAATCTGAAAGAGTTGAGCCAATCTTTGCCTCAAGAACGTCGAAGAAGCTTCGCCAAGAAGTATGGAGGGATCTTGGACCTAATTTTCATACCGGTTGAGACTGCTGCTTTGAGTGCTTTGTGTCGGTATTGGAATCCCCACCTCAGATGTTTTGAATTGCCAAACACGGACATTACTCCCACCATTGAAGAATATGCTTGCCTGTTAAGGTTGCCAATGTAGAAAAACCCCATCGTGTACTTTCACTTGGGGCAATACTTGACCACTACAAGCATAGCAGGGTTACTAGGGCTTCCTGAAAATGATGTGAAGTTGACCGGGCACTCAAACTTGCGAGGGTTAACCCGAACTCTTCTCGAAAATCATTTGAAGAAATTAATTGATCGGCAAGATTGGGAAACCTTTGAGAGGGTATTGGCGCTAACAATATATGGGTTGGTTCTATTTCCATCAGCGCTAGACATGATAGATCAAGCGGCAATGGATGTATTCTTCACAGTAGAAAGAAAGAAAAACCCCGTGCCGGCAGTGTTAGATGAAACGCTTTTGACTCTAGAATTTTGCCAGCGGCATCCAAAGGGGAAGCTCCGATGTTGTGCACAGTTGCTTTATGCGTGGGCCATGACTCACATGTATGCAAAAGGTTATATCACCCACCATTCAGATCCACTAAGAGGCTTCCATAACATCCTTATAAGACAGCTAAATGAAGAGGAATGGAAGAGCGAGTTTGACAAGGTGGAAAGGGACTCGTTTAAGTGGGTGTGCCCATGGTATGAAGGTCAGTGGGGGCAAGATATCATTTATAGTTGTGGTGACTATCCCAATGTTCCTTTGATGGGCCCAAGAGGGTGCATATCCTACACACCTGCCATAGTCTTACGACAGCTTTGTTGGACGCAAACCGTGCCAAGAGAAGAACAACTCGGCGGATGCCGTTTCCGGTTCGAGGATGGAGAGAATACCAAGTTGTTAGCAAAAGCAGTTAGAAATGCATGGAAAGACGCGAAGATGGCAGGGAGAGCACAATTGGGCCGACCAATCCTAATCATTGTCTCAGAATATGAAGCATAGAGAAAGTCAAGGAAAGGTCCCGTCAACATTCCTGCAGAAAGCACGGAAGATAAAGATTACTCCCCTTTGGTAACTCGAATGGCAGAACAACTAAAAATTCTAGAAGTACAGATGAAGGAAATGGAGAAACAAAAGCAAGACGCCAAGTTAAAAATAGCCATTGGGCAGAAGCGTTGTGAGAAGCTAGCAAAGGAAAATGAACACTTAAAAGATTTGTGTGCCGATATCTCCACAACCTCTAGAGTCCAGAAGAATACAGACAATGTCTCACCAAGCATCATGGCTAAGGTCCAGAATCTTGAAAGTAATGTATTGTCCTTGACAACGGAGAGGAATCAGCTAAGAAAAGAAAAGCGCCAGTTAGAAGAAAAAGTCATCCACCAAGAAGGTATGAGAAAGTCATTGGAGGTGGAGGTTGATCGACAAAAGGGAGTCAATAGCAACTTACAGAAGCAAATTTGTGCACAAAGTAGGATGACTGATGAATTGGTACAAAAGGTCAAAGAACTGAATATCCTAATGGTCAAAATCAAGAAGTAGTGCGATTTAGGGTGGACCTCGGCAAAGCATTATCATGATCACGTGGTTCAAGCAATGAATGCCATGAAATGGTGGAGAGAAGAAGCGCGGGAGTGAGGGATAGATATTGACATATGGAAAAAGAGATGTGAGCATGAGTTTGGAGCTAAGCCATTGCGTTCCGAATTTTGTCCGAAGCTTTGAGAAGGCAGAACAACAAATCTGTGCGGACCCTATGCTTCGTCTCCCGTCTGAACTGGATGATTTTATGCAAATGTGTGGAGGGTTTGCTCGAGGGCTAAAAAGAAAGAGACCTAAGCTGTTGACTTTAGGATGAAATGTTGTAACAATGTTGAAAATTATGATTTGACAATGATGTAATCCCAACCTATGTACTGCTTTGAGGAACTTTTAATGAAATCTGTTCTTGCCTCTATGATTCCTTCGCACTCCAGCTCTTACACTTAGCTTGCGACGACACCTATCGTGGAGCATGGTCTCCCTTTAGTATGTTGTCAACTACATCTTTGCCTTATAGGATTCTTCCTTCTGTGCAAAGGGTAGGGCGGGATGTCTCAATTCAGAATTCACATTGCTAGTGTGTTTAAGACAACATCTATCGTGGAGAGATGTTTTTCCCCAGATTTGTTGTCAACTCCATTTCATCTTATGAGCACAATGCTCTCTGTGTGGGATGGAGGGACCATCTCTTGTCAGTCACAAGGTGTTAAATTAAAAAAAACAAAAAATATATTAAATAAATAATAACTCCAAAGGTGGTTTTCACTAAAGCTTTTGCTTTTTTTGTCATGTTCTTACTTTTGTTTTGATCAAAACAGTGTGACTCTTCTGAATAATTGCTCCAAGACACCCTTATCACACTCGATCACAGGCAAGGGCCATGGCTGATGAACTAGAAGAAGTCCAAGAGACCAGGTATGAAGTTAGTCAAATCAAGGATCAGATGACTAAGATGATGGAGATCCTACAAGCAATGCAGAAGGAAAAGAACACAGAGGAGAACCCTCCAGCCTCGAACGAAGGACATTCAGCCACACCTCTCATCCCGCCCGGTTTTTCTCAGATTCCTATTCAAGGCTTCAACCAACCAGGGGCCATGATGCCCCTCACTATTTATCCAAGCAACCAAACTCATATTTCATTTGACCCGAACAATCCCCCATACGGTTTGCCTCGTGGATTTGTGCCACCAACAGCCCCTAGCCCACAAGATGGCATTCAAAACTCTGAACATATCACTCAGACACAAACCCCCACCAATGATGTCGAAATACCGCAAACACAAACTGTCAACCCTACAGATGGTAACACCCCGATAGTGACACCTTCTGTGACACCTTCTGTCAATCCAAAGCCCCCACAATACACCATACATTATGGACCCCAGGGGGCTCAAGTGATGCCAAACTTCGGTTCCTCCTCTATGCCATATTCATTTCCCTATAATATGTATGGAGAAACTCCAGTAAATCAGTCGGGAGGGAATTCCCAATCTAAAGAGAAGTTGGAAATACTAGAGGAAAGATTGCGGTCCATTGAAGGGGTAAATAGTTATGGTCTTCGGGATGCCTCGAAACTTTGTCTGGTGCCAAATGTTGTAATTTCGCCGAAATTTAAGGGGCCCGATTTTGAAAAATATCGGGGAACCACTTGTCCCAAAAACCATTTGACCATGTATGTTAGGAAGATGGCATCACATGCCCAAGATGATAAGCTCTTGATTCACTTCTTCCAAGATAGTTTAACTGGGGCAGCTTCAAATTGGTACACGCATCTCGAGCGGGCACACATCCGATCCTTCAAAGATCTAGCAGATGCATTCCTGAAGCAGTACAAGTACAATGTTGACATGGCTCCCAATAGGATGCAACTCTGAAATATGTCAAAAAGGGATGTAGAGACTTTCAAAGAGTATGCACAACGATGGAGGGAACTGGCTGCTCAGGTGGAGCCCCCCTTAGCCGAGAAAGAAATCGTAGCAATGTTCCTTGATACACTCCAGTCGCCCTTCTATAATAGGATGATTGGGAGTGTGTCATCAAACTTTTCTGACATGGTCATCATCGGTGAGAGAATCGAAAGTGGAATGAGGAATGACAAGATCACCGAGACTTCAGTAGGGAACGGCCCAAGGAAAGCCCCATTTGTGAAAAAGAAAGAAGGAGAAGCACATGCAGTAACCTTTGAACCAAAGAAACCGAACCAATGGAGACCGAACCAAACAACCGCCTTCCAAGCCCAATACGCCCCATATTATCAACCACCTCCATATCACCAAGCCAACCGGCCATACATCGCTGCCACCTCACAATGTCCAAATCCTCAACAGATGGCTCCTTACCGACCACCATACCCTTCTCCGCCTCAAACATACCCTACCATGCCACCTCAAATTGTTCAACCCCTGAATCCAAACCCAAACACCAGCCAAACAAGACCACCGTATAACTCAGAAAGAAAGCCAGTGCGTTTTGACCCGATACCCATGACCTACACGGAACTATTCCGCCAACTTGTGAGCAAATCGTGCTAACTCCTATCCCGACAAGACCAATAGACCCTCCTTATCCAAAGTGGTATGACCCAAATGCTCAATGTGAATATCACGATGGGGCCACAGGTCATTCCACTGAGAGTTGTAAAGCTTTGAAGTTTAAGGTGCAAGACCTGATTAATGCCAAATGGTTGAGCTTTCAGAAGGATGCTCCAAATGTGCCACAGGGTCCTATGCCAAATCATGGGGGTGCAGGAGTCAATGCCATTGAAAGCTTCTTGGAACATACTCTCAAGAGTAAAGTGGCCGATGTTAGGACTCCCATGAGAGTTATTTTCAGAGAGATGTGCAAACGTGAATTGATCCAAATCCCGATCATGGAAGAAAAGGCTCTTGATGGAGAGATAAGGTGTGACTTCGATGGGAATATGGGGCATTCGATTGAAGATTGTGCAGAGTTTCGGTAAGTTGTGTAGCAGTTAATGGACATGAAGATTATCTTAATTGGTTGTGAATCAAATGAGTATGCCATTGCTATGGTTGCTGAATCTACAATTTCCCCAACCCCAATTAAGATAACCCCTTTTACTGTCGTGGTTAATCCTCAACCAGTTCCTGAGCAAGTCACTCCGAAACCATTGGTGATATACTATACTGAGAAGAAACCTTTGCCGGTTCCAAGTGGGTCAACACCAATCGTCATCCGAGTTCCAAGTCCTTTCCCTTACAAGGACACCAAAGCGGTACCATGGAAATATGAGATGCAGGTTCAACCCAATCCTTCCGACGGGACTACTGTGGTTACCAACATTTCAGGAATTGGTGGAATGACTAGGAGTGGTCGCATTTGCACTCCAGAGGTATCGCGAAGGGAGGAAACAGAAAAGGAAAGAAAGGATCGCAAGGGGAAAGAGAAGGTGGAAGGAATTCTAGATGACAAGGAAGCAAACGGGGGTGAGAATAAAAAGGAGGTATCTGATGAAGAAGTTGGTGAATTCTTGAAGTTCATCAAGCAGAGTGAATATAGGGTTGTGGATCAGTTAAATCGAACTTCGGCTCAGATATCTCTTTTGTCTCTATTGATGAACTTTGAGCCGCATAGGAGAGTACTGATGAAGGTGTTAAATCAAGATCATGTCTCCCATGACATCACAGTTGATAAGCTCGATAACATTTTAGGTCACATAGTCGCTGATAATTATGTCACTTTCACCGATGATGAAATACCAGCTAAAGGTATGGGGCACAACAAGGCGTTGCACATTTCTGTGAAGTGTCGAGATCATGTCATGGCTAGGGTTCTCATTGATAACGGATCTTCTTTGAATGTAATGCCAAAGTCAACACTGGCAAAGTTGCCTTTCGATGGAACTCATATGAAGTCGAGCACAATGATTGTAAGAGCTTTCGATGGCACCCAAAGGGAAATCATGGGAAAAATTGAATTGCCCATTCATATTGGCCCTTGCACCTTTGAAGTACTCTTACAGGTAATGGATATCACACCAACTTACAGTTGTCTCTTGGGACGACCATGGATCCATTCGTCTGGAGCTGTACCTTCCACTTTGCACCAAAAGGTGAAGTTCATTGTTGATAGTAAGTTGATAATTGTTTCTGGAGAGGAGGATATGTTGATAAGTAAGCCATCAACAACCCCTTACATTGAAGCTGTCGAGGAAGCTCTCGAGACCGCCTTCCAGTCGCTTGAAATTGCCAATGCCACTTATGTTGGGGGAGGGAGCTCCACTCTTGAAACCTCAGTCATCTAAAGCTTCCACTATGATGGCCAAGGTCATGCTCGAAGGAGGATACCAACCTGGAAGCGATTTGGGGAAGAATAGCCAAGGCGTGGCTGACATCCTCATGCTCACTGAGAACAAGGACAGGTTTGGGCTGGGATACAAACCCACCAAGGTCGACAAGATGAGGGTTATAGAAGAGAAGAAGAGAAAGAGGTTGGCTCGGCTGGAAAATCGTGAATACGAGGCTGAAAGGGTTCCCGTCTGTGACATTCGACAGAGCTTCCGAAGCATAGGGTTCGCATTCTTGGACCAAGCAGCAACTATTGAAGATGATTATCCCGCCGATCATGATGTCAATTTGGTGTATCCATGCTCTCCAGAAACAGAGCTCAACAATTGGGAGATCATTGAGTTCCCCAAGACCATAGAGTCTTTTTCAAAGTAATTCTGTAATGCTTATCCTTTAGCTCTGCCCAAGGCTTTAGGAATTTTGTTGTAATGGGCTTACTTGTTTCTGTTTTAGTTTGATTTATCAATAAATGCATGCATTCAGTATCTTGTGTTGTTATCTCTCTCTTTTTTACTTTCGTTTTTGTTCACCATTCCTCACAAATAACTGCAGTTTCTCGTCTTTGACCTTTATTCATTCATCTCTCCCTGATAACTACCAAAATGCAGATCTAAAAGTGACTCTCTTGAAAATGACAGTGTTAGTAACTCAGCATACAATTTTGACTATCCCATTGATCATGCTGAAGAGGTTGTTGTTGATGACGGAGAAGTTCCTCTTGAACTATTGAGATTGGTAGAACAAGAAGCCAGGGAAATTCGACCCCATGAAGAGCCGAGTGAAATAATCAATTTGGGAACCGAAGATGATAAAAAAGAGGTCAAGATTGGCGTTTCCCTGAAAGAAAAGGAGCGAAGTAGGTTGATCAAGTTGTTGATGGAATATAAAGATGTTTTCGCATGGTCATACCAAGACATGCCAGGGTTAGACCTTAATGTAGCAGAACACAGGCTACCATTAAAGTCGGAGTGTCCTCCAGTAAAACAGAAGCTACAAAGGATGAAAGCGGAAATGTCCTTAAAAATCAAGGATGAGGTCAAAAAGCAGCTAGATGCAGGTTTCCTAGAAGTTGTGAAGTACCCTCAATGGGTTGCCAATATTGTTCCTGTTCCTAAGAAAGGTGGAAAGGTTCGGATGTGTGTTGACTATCGAGATCTGAACAGAGCTAGCCCAAAAGATGACTTTCCTCTACCACACATTGATGTTCTTGTAGACAATACTGCTCAACATGCATTATTCTCTTTAATGGATGGATTCTCAGGATATAATCAGATCAAGATGGCTCCTGAAGATATGGAGAAGACCACGTTTGTCACTTTATGGGGAACCTTTTGCTACAAGGTTATGCCCTTTGGCTTGAAAAATGCTGGAGCAACATATCAACGAGCTATGGTGGCTTTGTTCCATGACATGATGCATAAAGAGATAGAAGTTTATGTAGATGACATGATTGCCAAGTCCATATCCGAAGATGACCATGTTGATAATCTTCGGAAACGTTTTGAGCGGTTAAGAAAGTTTAAGCTCCGACTGAATACAGCCAAATGCACTTTTGGTGTGAAATCAGGCAAGCTTCTGAGGTTCATTGTTAGTCAAAGAGGAATAGAGGTTGATCCTGAAAAGGTTCGAGCAATCATCGATATGCCAGCACCTCAAACAGAGAAAGAAGTTCGTGGGTTTTTAGGAAGATTGAATTACATTGCCAGGTTCATTTCCCAATTAACAACGACATGTGAACCAATCTTTAAATTGCTGCGCAAAAATCAGGCTGTAACATGGAATGAAGATTGTCAAAAAGCCTTTGAGAAGATCAAACAATACCTACAGGAGCCTCCAGTCTTGGTTCCCCCAGTGCCGGGAAGACCTCTCATCATGTATTTGACTGTGCTAGATGAATCTATGGGTTGCGTACTGGGGCAGCACGATGAGTCGGGAAGAAAGGAACATGCCATCTATTATCTAAGTAAGAAGTTCACCAGTTGTGAAGCCAACTACTCACTGCTAGAACGCACTTGTTGTGCTTTAGCATGGGCGGCTTGCCGTTTGAGGCATTACATGTTGTGTTATACTACCTGGTTGGTGTCCAAAATGGATCCAATCAAGTATATCTTTGATAAGCCTGCTCTGACTGGAAGAATTGCTCGTTGGCAAGTCCTGCTATCATAATACGACATAGTCTATGTCACCCAGAAAGCAGTAAAAGGTAGCGCTCTTGCAGAATATCTAGCCAATCAGCCAGTAGAAGATTATGGATCGATGCAATGCGAAGAAGCCATGACTGAGAGAAGAATTGGAGAACAGACTTGTGCACACCATGGCAGATAATCTCCCAATAAGCTTGATAAAAACTACCCCCAAAGCCATCTGGTCCAGGAGCTGAATCACCATTCAAGTCAAACACTACAGACTTGACCTCTTCAAGAGTTGGAAGGTTGGTTAGCATCAAGTTATCATCTAGAGAAACTGAATCTGGAATAACTTCATGAATCAACTCATTTGGCTGGAAATTATTGTCAGAAGCATATATATTGGAGAAAAAGTTCAAGACATACTGCTCAATAGCACTTCTATCTTCCAAGATTGAATCTCCTTGCCTAAGAGTAAACAATTGCTTAGAACTGTGTCTGATTTTGGCCACTTTATGAAATTAGGAGGTATTCCTGTCACCAAAGGAGAACCAGTTTAACCTGGCTTTTTGTTTCCAAAACTCTTCTTGAAAGGAAAGTGCCTTCTGAAGATCTATTTGAGCATTCTGTTCAAGAAACTGAAGAGTGTCTGAAGATCCAAGATTGCCTATCTGTTCCTGAATTTTATCAACAACTATTTTTGCTTCATCAACTCTCTTGTTCACATCATCAAAAACAATTCTATTCCAGGTTTTCAATTTAGCCTTTAGGATCTTGAGCTTTTGGGAAAGAATATACATAGGGCAGCCATGGTAAGGCTTCTTCCAAACCTCCTCAACTACTCTCTTGCAATCAGGGTGGGAAATCCACAATTTAAAAAACTTAAAAGAGGAAGGGAAGGATTCCAGATTCCTCTTCAATATCAACAAAATGGGGAAGTGATCTGACTGACTCCTAGTGAGAGCGCAGCATGACATGCAATTCCAACAGGACATCCACTCATCATTACAAATGGCTCTATCTAGCTTTTTTAAGTAAGAGTGTTACCTTTCCTGCCATTTGACCAAGTGAAGGAAGCTTCTCTAGTAAGAATGTGTGTTAAATTACATTGATCTGTCTAAGCTTGAAACTCATCACATGATGCTTTATTTGGAAGATTTCTACCTTTCATCTCATGAGCCCCCAAGATAGCATTAAAATCACCTATGGAAAGCCAAGCTTCATGATGATTTTGTTGAAGAGTAGCTAAATCCAACCATAATTGCCTTTTATTAACATAAGTGGTAGCAGCATACACAGCAGCTATATGCAGAAGCTAATTTCCATGACTGACGGTAAAGGAAATATACTGAGAAGAAGTAGAAAGAGTAATAGGATGCATACTCTTATCACATAACCCCCAAATGTTTGGAAGCAAGGGATCCCTATTGTTAGACAGAAAAACCTTTAAGCCAAGACTATGCCAGAAAGAAGAAGGAACACTCTCCAACTGAATCCAAGGTTCTGAAATCAGAAAAAAATCACGCTTGTGTTCCCTACAAAAATTCTTGAGAACCAACCTTGTGTTAAGGTTTCCAACCCCTCGGGCATTCCAGAAAAGCACTTTCATTGAGCAAGATTCCTAAGACCAGCCCTGCTTTAGGTATTTTTGGGTACTGTTTTACTGTTGCTCTTCATTTTATTTTTGGGAGATTTGGAAAGCACCACAGTGAAGTCACTATCTTTACCAATGTCTGACTTGGTATCCTGATGCAGCAAGTCACAAAAATTCTGAAATATCCTCATCTTCTACATTGTCTGCCCAAAACTTAGAGACAACTACCAAATCCTTTTTAACAATTGGAGGTGGATCAACCATCTGGCCTGGAGTAGACAGATTATCTCTAGCCGGAGTAGCAGCATTAACAACTTGAGGAGAAATCTTCCCTTCAATAGCAGTGTGACCATGAATTCCAGACTGATGAACAACTTCTGATATCACTTTCCTGATTAGCTCAGGAGAAATAGAGTAACTTGAAGAAGCATTGCCTTCCAAAGAGTTTGGGACAATATTTTGAGAAAGAGGAACAACTCCAGCTGAGTTTGGAGCAACTCCTTGATTTTCCAAATCATTTAGATTTGGTTGGGGTTCATCATAAATAGTTTCAACAGAATCAGTGTCATCATCTTGGTTTACTTCTTTAGTATGTTGCACTTCAACATTAGTCTTTTGAACTATAGAAGTATCTTTCATAATCTTATTGAAAACAGAATCAACATTAACACACGACTCCAAGTTTCTTATGTCTAGGAATATCAAATATTTTGTTACCTCTTTCAGGAACAAAATCATCATGATATTGTCTAGAGGATGAGTTAACATGATCATGTTCAACTACCTCATTAGTAGGCTGAGCAAGAGCATCCTGGTGCAAATTGGCTTCAGGAGAAGCCTCTTCAACCTGAACCTGCTCCTTATTTGGCTGATCTTGAACTTGTTTAGGCATATAAACAGTATTGACTCGATTTTGCCTATCCTTACTTGGTTTTGCTTGATTCCCATGTCTACGATTACAATTGGCTTGTTCATGACCAATCATTTGACAGTAATCACAAAATCCAGGTAGATTTTCATAGTCAATTCCAACATAGAAGGCAAAATCATTCCTCTCAACCATGATTGCATTGGGCAACCACCCATTCAGATTGACCTCTACCAAGATTCTTGCAAAGTGGCCCAAGCTTCTTGATCTTGTTGCTTCATCCAATAAAACAGATGTTCCAATGCCATTGGCAATTTCAAATAGAATCTTCGGCCTCCAGTACTCCTGGGGCAAATCATACACTCTAACCCAACATTGACAGTGAGTTTGCATTTGAGTGTTAGGATTGAATTACGGGCTCCACCTTGACAATCTAAGGACTCCATTGGTAAGATTCCATGAGCCAGTAGACCAGATTCTTCGTAAATCTTCTTGGGATGAGAAAAAGAACTCAAAATAGCCTTTGCCAAGAGGAGTCATGCGCCATTGAGAAATAGGTTTCCATAAAGCAGCAAGCATGGATCGCAAGTCAACAGTCTTCAGCGGCTGGTTACCCTTAGCAATTAAAAGACGACCATGCAAACAATTCTTGGAGTTTTCCAATCCAATCTTGTATTCATCCTTTGAAATTTTAATCGAAATTGTATCACCTTTCAGCTTAGACTTAGCCAATTGAGACAAAGAGATGTCCAACGAATTGTAACAGCCTGAGCAAAGGTTTTCATTGATGGAGAAACATCCGCAGGGGCTGAAATCGTTTCTTGTGCAGCAAGATTCTGAATAGGGTTCAGAGAAGGAGGTGTTGGGGGCTTAGAAGGAGGTAAAAGATCTGGGAACATGAATTCCCATGGGCATTCCGAGGAGAAAGCCATAAGAGGAGGAGGCATGCAAAACCCTAGATCACCATGCAAACCCTAGCAGAGAACTAAACCCATAATGTAACACCTCGTTTTCTCACGTCTAAACCGGCAATTATATTCTATATTTTTACCAGAGATCCAAAAAATGATTTTGAGGAAAACAAAATCATAGTTGAAACCTTCTATATCGAAGGAAGTTACGGCGAAATTTTGGGTTTAAAACTCAGACGGAAACCGATCTGTGTTTTTTACTAACAGGATAGTTTTATACCGGCAGAAACCCTAATTTGACCCGAAACTGAAAATTCTAGATGTTATCATAATTTCATTGATAAAGTCTATTTCTAAAATTTCGTACAAAAATAAAATATTATATTTTACTTGGGAGAATTTTGGCAAAAAACCATCGAAAAACCCTAATCAGGTAAACGACGGAGCCGAATATGGAGTTGCAGAGATACGTCGGGAGACAGAACAATGATGTAATAAAAAATATATATATATTTATGTAATCAAAAAGACCAAAATTCCCTTGACCTTCCTTATGAATTCCTTCCATATCCTAAAATATTTTGAAAAGTTTGCCTTCCTCCCTCCATGTGATGCACGGCCACATCCCCCCTAGATACACCTTCCACTTTGTTTCATCTTATCATGATGGGTTATGGAAAATATCTAAGTTAGTTTATATTATTTCTAACTCAACCTTCAACTATGATTAACCAACCATGATTTTAGAAACAAAATATCTCTTCTCCACCCAAGTATTACACGGACAACTCCTTCCCTCACACTCATCTTCAACTTATTTTACACTTGGCTTCCTTTTCATGACACAAAAATCCTTTCCTTCCTTCCTTTCATGAAATTTGGCCAATTATACCAATCCACCTTTAACTTGCTTGATTGAAAAACCAAGAACATATTCATGCTTCTCTCATCATCCTTAGCCTCTCTTATCTCACGAGAAAATTCATTCAGAGCAATCTTGAACAATGGATTTCCTAGACCTAGAATTCGGTCAACACCTCTAGTTCATCAACCATTCACTTGTTTCACAAACTAAGACCATATCCATCATCCTCTAGTCATTCTAGATATAAGCTATTTCACACAAAAATCCCTTTGGAGCTCTCTAGGAAATGGGTATTTCTTAGTCAAGAACACCAACCACTTGATCATCAACCTTTTGGCTTGAGTTAAGTGATTCAAGTCTTGATTTTACTTCCTTGGTTATGTCCAAGTTCATGTGTGTAATCATGTTGGTTTGTTGTTTGGTTTTGCAAGGTTTTGTGGGTCAAAACTGTGGCCACCTCTTGGAGGAACAACCATCACTTAGATAATTTAAGACTTATGGTGAAGCAAGACCATTTGTCATAAAGTGTGGGTGATTCAATATCCACACATCCATAAGACTTAATGGACTCAGAATAATTTGATTTCTTGGAAGCCAAGCAAAAGGCTCCACTAGAAAAGTGCAAAGAAATAAACGATTGGACTGTCGATCCAATTCCATAATGTGCTACGACTTGTAAGCAAGTGCCTTAAAACATCTCTGCACAAACACGTAAAGTCTGCTTGAGAATTGTTGTTACACCCCCACTAGGTATTACTACGTAACACATGCGGAATTTAAATTAAAAAGATAATTTGCTGGTTGCTTTCGAAAAATAATTTATATAAGTATATAAGCGTCTGAAATTGGGTATAAAAATTTGTCACGACTCCAAACCTAAGCCTTGATCGGCACACTAGCTTACAATCCTAGCCTGAAAAGTCTATTTAATTTAGAGATATACTTGAATAAAAGCTAGTATTTTTACAAAAATTTCGACAGAGTCTCCTCTGTAATTCGAACATCCCAGGTAAAAGAATACCTGCTAAAATAATTACATTTTCATTTCAGAATTCCAGTTACACCAAATACAACCAGGCAGTAATATGCAAAAATAGTTATATCAATAAGCTATACATGACCAAAAGGAAAAGCTTAGGTTTTCATTCAAAAGAGATGCTCTCCGAGCCATAAACATTCCATTTTAAAATAAAGACTCTCTGAGCCATACTCATACATACTATCAAAAATCTAAGTCTCAAACCCTAAGCTGGTCATTCTAAAAGTTATTCCTGAGGAAAACTCACGTGATCATTCCACAATCAAATACTTCATCAAACAACCAGATCTAAGTCTCTAAGTGATTTAGGAAAGACTCCTCTGCACCATTTGTACTAAAGTACCCAGGGTACGATAGTGAACCAGAAGAAACCTGATATATCTGTAAGGGTGAGATACCGACAAATGGATATATCACACAACAACCATATACATGATACATACAACACATTGGCATATTAGCATTTAAGCATTATTCATAGATAAAACAACAAGTGTTATATTAGTGGGTCTCATACCCGAATCAATCAGTTTTATAAAGATAATGCATGACACTTCAATCATCAGGCTCTAAACTTAATCTCATGAGATATCATCACCGTTTTATCATTAAGAAAGAAAGAGTTGATCAGGCTCGTATGCCGCATTGGCAAGTTGTCTCCGTCACCTAAAGTACCCGGATCAACATCATCACGAATCCTTTATCAATGGCCATTCGGATGTATACATCATTGAATACCACATCTTAAGCGGGTATTCGGTAACTCAAGCACGTCTGCTAAAGGGAAATGCATATGACTAAAAGACTTTTCATTATCGAGACTTTTCTTTGTGTTCACTCTTTTCCGTTGTCGAAGCACAAAGCTAAGGACTATTCACAATTTCCATCACTTGAAAATCAATAACACGGGACGTGCAGTCCGAGTGCTCAATCACAACACCTTAGACCAATGTCGCAGTCCAAGGTTGTGGTCGTAGAAACAAGTATAATTTTATCCATGTTTTATTTCAACATGATAAGGACTCGTAGCCCATAACAACGAAATTAGGACACACAGTCCTCAATTCCAAGATTAGGACTCCTAGCCCATAGTATCACGATTAGGACACTTGGTCCATAATTCTTGACACGGATCCCAGATTGTGTGCATATAACTGAATACTAGAGGCGACGTCTCGCGAACTAGATTCTCTTTCACATGTGCTTACTTTTCGCTCAGTGAAAATCAAAAACCAAAATAAAACCTCGGTCACTTATCCAAGTAACCGGAATGTTTCTAAATCATTCAGGAGAAAATCTTTTCCTTTGAAAATTCTTTTATAAAACATTTAGGAAATTCGTTTGATTTTGAAATCCTTGATGGAATAAAGTCAAATATTTTCAAAGGGTCTTTCCTTCATAAAACATACCGTTCGAAAAGGTTTTATCTCGTACAAAACTTTTGATCATAAAAAGGTAGTTTCCTTCAACTTAAAATCACTTCAACATCTTTCTAAAAACGAAGATCTTATTCTTCTGAAGTAAGCACTTTAAACAGGGAACTTTTATAAATGAACCCAAAACTTTCAAAGTTCTATTCAAGGCTTATTAAGGCTTTTAATCCTTATAGTCATTGAGCACAAACTCAAGTCCGGCTTCTCAAACTTCAATCAACAGTAATATATTCACAACAATAATAATATCACAGTTAATGACAGTTCATCACATATATATAATTCATAACACTTTAAAGCAAGTAATGTTCAACTTCAAGTAATAACCACAATAGTTCAAGTAAACAAGTTATTCAAGTATTGGCTCAATATCACAATAATATTCACAACACTCAATTAAACACATACACACATGCATATAGTCATTGAATATCCCTAGGCAAGCTCCCCTTACCTTTGTAGACAAGTAAAGGATCCTCGTCTTAATGCTCATGTTAGCTCCAAGAGTGTAACTATCTACTCCATCAAGCAAGCATAGCCGTGTCAAACGTCTTAGAGAGGGAATCCAACAACGCGCAACAACCAGAAATCAAGAAATCAATTACACACAATCAAACACACATTCTAATTTGATCTAAACACTTAATCTTATTACCAAACAAGGTCATTTTCAAAGAAAATCATGTTTGGAGCTTAAGATTCATAATACCCTTTGAGGAAACTTTGTTTTGATTAAAGGATCATGAAAATGAACTTAGGAATCATCAATTAAAAGTCCTATTTTCATAAATGCATACTTAATTTTACCAAACATAACCAATTTCAATAAAAAACGAATTGGGGTTTTAGGGTTCATATCCTAAATTGGGGAAAACTCATTCTAATCCTAGAACCATGAAATTAGTTTAATAAAACATCAATTTGTAGTCTCAGTTGCATGAATACACATTTAATTTCAAAGTCTAAAGCTAAAATCAAAATGTTAGGGTTAGGGTTTCAAAATAAAATTGGGGATTTTCAACTAGGAGAGGTTATGGTGAAGTACTCACCCAAGATGTCAAGAAAAGAGGACATGGTGGCTGTTGCAATGGCCGGCGTGGCGGCTGGCAATGGAGGGGCGGCAGAGCACCGCAAAACAGATCCTGAAACAACCGTGACCCAAGAAAATGAAGACAAGCTTTTGAGGAAGAAGAAGGTGTTTAAGCTGACAAGGGAAGGGGTAAACCATCATGGAAGGCGACAGCCGAGCTTACCTCGGTGGAGGGCGGTGCGTTTCGTGCTGGAGAACGCGTGCAGGCTACGCATTTTGTGGTTCCTCACATCGACAACGGCACAGTTCCGAGTGGCTTCAGGCAATGGAGGCGATGTCGCGGTTGTGCAGGGTGGCAGCGCGCGGTTTGGAACAGCAAGGGAGAAGAAGATGAAGTTAGGGAGAAAGAATAAGAAGATGGGTGAGAAGGAAGAAGAAGAAGAGAAAGAAAAGAGAAGAGTGAGGGGGAAGGGTAGGATCAGGTTTTAGATAGAAATAGGAGAGAGAAAATATGATTTTTGTATTAGTGGGTACAAAATAAGTGATAAATATTAAGCCTAAAAATAAACATGTTTTTAGTTTTTGAATCTAAAAATAAACGGTGACAAATATATAGTTTCAAATTTTGAAATAAAGTAGAGATTGATAGTAGGATCGATCAACTAAAAAAATCCACGGTCCAACATTTAATCTCCGATTAATGTCAAATCAGTTTATTTTCAAATCTAAAATTAAATAGAATGAAAATATGAAAATGCTTTTCTCTTAATCATATTATTTAAAATATTTTTCTGTACTGGTAATAATAGTTATAATAACGTAAATTATTGTCTAGTAAGCATGCATTCACTGAAATAAGTCAGTGCTAACGCACCCAATAAAATAATTTGAAGAGAGTAATTTAATTACGCAAACTAAACCATATAACAAAATAATTATAAACATCCAAATAAAATAATTAATCATATGTGTAAAACTAGGGTGTTACAATTGTGGTTCGGCGAAGGGCCGATGATTCGGACCTAAGGATAACGTCTGTCTGAAATTGACATCAAATGGATTCCGGTGGAGTCACGAGATTTATCCAATGGATAGACAAATTAGACGTATTCCGACTATTTTGCACAAACACATAGTTGATACTATGTTCGGTGAGACTGTTGTGCCTAGAAAGCCGAGTTTCCTGGTTGTAGAGGTTTCATAAAAGCCCGATGTTTTACAGAGAGTTTGAGATCACATGTAATTATGATTGTACGTATGTTATGATTTAAGTCTTGTGTGCCTAATATGCTAGCCACACATGGTACCTGTGGTGGGCGGATGTGAAACCTATACTGACAATTTCTTTTCCAAAATGTCAATTAGCTCCGGAGTTAGGATCAAATATTCTTCGAAGCTGTGTAGATATGGGACTATACAGTTTCAGCCAGTTTTCTCTCATTCTGGTGCCTCGGTGAACAGATCGTGTCTGGCACGCTTTGATATCATCACTTACCTCTAATCATGCAAACAGACTCAACATACTACCACAATACATATCAGCAGTCTCATGTTATATCATACTCATGTTATCTATCATACAGAATCAAGTATACATGTCTTCAATCAAGAATTGTATCACAATCATATAAGCATATACAATAAGCATGTTAGCAGATAACACATCAAACATACCAGCAAGCATATCATGGCAACTAGTATTCTTATACTATACAGGCAACCTTTATCAACATAAATCAATTTATTATTGATAAACTGACAATGCCTAACCCTCATTGGTACTACTCCACTATAGCCTCCAATGCGGTTTAGGTGTTGTTGGTTAATCAACCTCTAGTAGGGTTTAGGATCCCCTACGCATATCGTTGTATTCTAAACTACTCTTGCCTCCTTGACTGTAGTGATTCTTCCCCCACCTTACAGTGCACGCTTTCTCGTAAAGCACTCGAACATGTACATGCTACTAGCACGAATCTCGGAACTCTTTCCAACAACGTCCACAAATCTGACATCAACAACCCCGATACATGCATTGGACCAAAAATTGTCCCGAGCACATGCACGGGTTCCAAAAACAGAAAGCGATGCAGAAATACCAATACAATTAATAACAAGGTTGCCATCAATAGATTGATTTGAATCAAGACACCAAATTGAAGGAAAAACTTACGAGAACAATGGCTGGACTAGGGTGAAGTCAGATTCAAAATTGATCTCAAGAATCCAAGGGAAAGGTATCAAAACAGGCTATTGTGCGAGCTCTATAACTCTAGCTACATACCTTTAATGACAAAACTAAACGGTGACAACAAAGCACTACCTGTCCTGAACCGTTTCACAAAGTTTCGGCCTGATCTAACGGTTAAATAATCTCGGATAGAAGTTCTATGGTGACAGGTTAGGTGGTATACAGGTTGAGTTTCTCACCCTTTAGGTCGACTATACAAGCTGAATATCTCTAACTTTGGAGACTTTCTCAATAATCTGACCGTTGAAGATGAAGAACCACAAGTATCAAACCTTCTAATAAAATTTGAGTACGATCCAACAGTTGAAGACCCTCATGTCACCATTGTACTGTGACTAGTTATATTGTATCCTGGTTGAGTTCTTTCCTCTTCAACCAAGCTTCCAACAATGGCTTCTATGCCTTTTTCTTCATTTGCTCCTCTGGTCCGTGAATGGTAAAATTAGAAGATAAAAATGATTTTGTTTTACTCCATTTAGATTAGTTTATGTTGGATTAGATTAAGTGCATGTTAGGTGGCTTAGTTAGGCTAGGTGTCATCCAATTTGGTGCTTTAGGTGTCATATACAAAGGGTAGTGGAAGATAGGTGGCATTAGGATAGCTTAGTTAGGAGAGTTAGTGGATTCTAGGTGCCAAGTTAGTGGGCTTAGGAGGAGTTAGTGGATATTGAGGTGGCACCATGGTATCGTGACACGTGTTACCGCATGTTGTCCCGTTGGCACGCCCGAGTGTTTTCTTCCACATTTCCCGCGTAACCTACTGTGGGAATATTTCTATTAATTATTTTAGGCTACTCCTAAAATCCAATTGTACTCATTCCCAGATCAATTTTAATATTCCAACTCTCAATTAGTTAATTATTTGACCAATTAATCTCTTGGTTTGCGTTTGTTTGCGTTCTAGACCCGTTTCAATTTTGATTCTCCTCAAACTTGAAACGCAAGCTAACTAACACCTAAGGAACATGATTAAGCCTTCAAACATGCTTAATGATTTCCTCATACACAAATCAAAAAAATGGGGCGTTACATAAATGATGACGGTTAAAAAGAATTGCCATAATAAAACTATCATTTTTTACAACTTTTTTTTTGTAGTATTGCCGGAAATGGATGGTGGGTGATTACTACAGCTTAGCTTCCATTTTCACTCTAAAATCATTTGCAACCCTTTTTTGTTTAGGCAAACAAAGTGAAATTTGGATCAAATCAAGTTCAAAATCTCAAATAAATTGATGAAATCAACTCTA
Organism: Sophora flavescens; assembly: GCA_030762895.1. Lineage (NCBI taxonomy): Eukaryota > Viridiplantae > Streptophyta > Magnoliopsida > Fabales > Fabaceae > Sophora > Sophora flavescens. The sequence goes on from CM061062.1 coordinate 142,817,376, forward strand.
AAACAAAAAAAGAAAACTAAATAAGCGAACGAGTTATCAACTTACAAGTGTATGGATTGGTTCAATCAATTGCCTTATTGCACCTGGGCTGCAAACATTTGGAGCACTGCTAGATAATATAAGAAATGCATTAGGATAGAAGTCAACAACAATGACAAGACCTAGCACATGAAATATTCTCCACTTAATGCCACATTGGATAATGCATCAAATGAAGCTTATACACAAATATACAACCAATAATCTCAAGTGACCTATACAACTCTATTCGAGAACGAAAGGTTGCTCCCATGAACAATTAAAATGAATTTATACAAGTTTACTTTGAAGCAACAACAATAAAATTGAAATTTTGGATTATTAAAATGGAAGTCCAAACCAAAAGCCTACACATTTACATCTTAGGCAAAAGTTTATTTTTTTCGATGTGAAATTTGGACCATTTTTTATGCTAATCTTCTATGTATCTATTATACTAGTTAATAATCCTCTCAAAATCATTTTGATTTCCCACTATGAGCAAATCTAGGATACCATTGGAGAATAAAATCATGTTTGTGGTGCAAACGTGCATCAAAGATCGTGCCAACCTCCTTCTAAGGTTGAAACATGTTCCAAACTTCAAGCATTATAAACTTGATGATTTAATCGGCAAAAGATTCTTGTTATTTATTTATTTTAAGTATATCCACAAAACTTAATGGATAGTATAACCATGGGTTTTAATTTATTATTCTTTTTTTACTGCTAATTTATTATTCTTGTTAAAATGTTTATAATCATTTTAATTTCGTGTTATTAGTCTAATTAGATAATGTTTTGTGAAAAGAATCATAGTTTTGAGATAAATAAACCAAAAATATATTTTAACAATGTATCTTTTAATATTGGTTTCTTTTAATATTCTCGATAGAAAAGTATGCCCTTTTTAGTGTAATTGTTTATTAATTGAATATCAGAACAATAATGATTTTACATATCATGAGTCAAACTTCCTACTTTCACCCACTTTTGGTTTCTGACGTCCCACGAAACCCGAACAACGTCCACGTGTCAGATATGGTACGAGTAATGACTTAATTTGGTCTGATGTAAAATTTAGCTAAGGAATACCCTTATCATCTTCAAAAATTAGTTTTATTACTTTCCAATTTATAAACAGCCACAAAAACTATTGGTGAGCTAATTACAAAAAAAAATAACTAAAGAAATAAATGAATCAACTTTGAGAAATTTCAATTAACAAGTAGAAGAGATAATAAAACAAAATACACAAAAATGAAAAAGAAATCATTTAAATAAATAAATTAAAAAGAAGCAACAAAATAGAAAAATTTAACGGGAATAACTTAGGCCCAAAACTAAGGTAAAGGCCCAAGAAGCATTTTGGATTGTTCAACCACATAGAGGTGAACTATCTTTATATGAAAAAGGTAGGAAGATATTGTTAGAAATATCCCATGTGGGACTATGCTTCAACACACATACCCATGTTAGAATATGGCTTGGTAATACGTGAATGTTGTATCAAAAGTGCATACTAGTTTCTCTGTTAAAATCAATTGATAGATGGATTATAAACTTTATGTGGTCAGGTGACATTCAAACTAAGAAAATATGCACAGTAGCTTGGAAAAAAATATGCCTTCCAGTTAATGATGGAGGTCTGGGGCTGAAATCCATTCAATCAATAAATAGTGCTGCAATGTGAAAACTGTGCTAGGATGTTATGGTATGCACTAACTCTTGGGAAAGTTTATTGAGATCTACGTACATCAAGCATAGGCAGCCCGGTATTAAGTCATTCATCAATATTGCTAAATCAAACACTGCTTGGGTGATTGGTGATGGACCTATAGTGAATTTTTGGAAAGATATGTGGTTGTCCAAGCCTATTGTTGAACTGATGAATATTCCTGAGCACCTGCAACATAATTTAAATGCCTTTGTTTTTGGTTTTATCTCAGATAAGGTATGGTCTTTGCCTGAATTTTTCACAATAAAGTCCTTTCTATGGTTTGATGCAAACCAAGGATGATGTCCAATTTGAGGCCAAATTAATATTTTTGATGAAAAATTTATTTTCATTGTGGTGAACCCGTATGCTTGATTTGGTCAGATCTTGAGCTACGAATCTCCGATTGATGCATTCTTTGGTGCGTTGGAAAGCTTAGGGAATTATCTACAAATCATATCTCAGGCCTATTGACCAAATTCGGCTTCTATCATGGTGAAAAAGGGCTTCAAGTTTAATACGAATTCTTGGACCTTAAATGAGTTATATGTTAATTGGGCTACACTAAGCTTGATGAATGAGCAAGGCCCATCATGAATGGTGGCTGGAACGTTTTTTGAACTTACAAAGGAGAGCAACCTTTGGCTTGCATGCCTAGGTAACTCCTTTAGAAGTTATGGAACCACTTTTATTATTTTCTTAAGTAGGATAGTTATGTTCTTTTAATAACCACTTAGTGGAGAGTTATGTCTAGTTATTAGGAGTTTATGTCATCTTATGATGACCTTTGTTTTTTATTTCCCTATGCTATATGTACACACCTATTACATGATGAATGATAACTTTGAGTTCATTTTGGATTGATTCCAATTGTGAGAGTGTTTTCTCTCTTGGGTTCTTCATTGAGCCAACCCTTGTTCTTATCAAGAATCCAAGATTCTTGTGGCGAACCCCACCTTGGCTTATCAAATCCCCTTGGATTTGTGGCACCTACCTCCCATTTCTCATCTTATCCAATTTTGTAATTCATCTTCTTCTATAATTTTGCTTGGTCACTCAAGGATAGATCCGAAATTTTATATGTTCCTTGCTAGGATCATATCATGGTTGCTGAAATTCAGAATGTGGTAATTACATTAGATGCTAATTCAGATCAACCAGTGTGGAGTGTCTCTGATACAGGCCAACTCTCTTTCAAAGAGGCTTTTACTTTTATTAATTTGGTTGGTAACATGGTTCATTGGGGGAAATTGATTTTGCAGCCCTGCATCCCCCTTCAAAATCTTTTCTTGTTTGGAGGATTTTACATTCTAATGTTCCAACAGACGAGAATCATAAAGTTTAGAGGATGTATCATAGTATCTATGTGCAGTTTATGTAGTGAATTTGAAGAATGTTCTAATCATCTGTTTTTGAGTTGTAAATATGCTGCTAGTTTATGGTCTTGGTTAAGCTCAATTATGTATTGTGCTATTGACTTGTCTTCTGTGGCAGCAATCCTTTCAATTTGTGAAAAGCAATGGTGTAGTCTGGTTAAGGATTTGGTTTTATCAGCTAACATAAATGTATTTTGGGTTATATGGTATACCCGATATCAATTTAGATTCAACAATAAAACCGTCTCTAGAAGGCATGCCTTCAATTTAATCACTACTGCATCTTCTTTATCTGGAAATTTTTCTAAAGGTGTTATGTCAAATTCAATATCCGAGTTTCAGATTCTCGAGGCTATTTTTGTGAACCGTCATTCTAAAAAAGCTCCTTCCATTAAACAAGTCACTTGGTACCATCCTATTAGTGGATGGATTATATATAATTTAGATGGAGATACAAGGGGTTCCCCTGGTCATGCGGCTGGTGGAGGTATTTTTGAAGATTCAATGGATGTTGTATTGGGGTGTTTCTCTTCATATTTTGGTATTACCACTGCCCTTCATGTTGTATTTGTAGTAGCTATAATATCCATTGAAACTGCTTTTAATTGTGGTTGGCATTCTTTTTGGTTGGAGTGTGATTCAAAGATGGTGGTGGATGCTTTCTCATCCAATTATCAAGTTCCTTGGAAGCAAAGAAACATATGGATAAATTGTCTTTCTCTTTGTCAACAAATTCAATTTAGAGTTTCTCATATTTTCATAGAAGGAAATAGTTGTGCAGATAAATTACCTAACCATGGTGTAATTAATCTCAATTCTTTTTGGTAGGATTTAGTTACGGGTTTCATTAGGGAAGATGTTTATCAGAATAGATTAGGTATTCCTAGCTATAGATTTAAATAATTCTTTGTTTTATTTCATCATGGGTTTTGGCTTTAGTCCCTACATTCTTTTGTATTCTTTTTATCATTTTTAATAAATTTTTGATGTGCTGCAAATGATTGTTAGGGTCTGGAGTGCCAACATAGTTGGGATGCCTTTCCGTATAGTGATGCTTTTGCACATCAATAACTCTTTATCAAAAAAAAATATGATAGATAAATATATTTTCTAAAATCAGTTAACTTGCACGAGAAAAGATGAGAAATAAATCAAATAGATTTTCAAGATGAGAAATAAATCAAATAGATTTTCAAGAGATAATCAAATCCTTCATTTTTGGTGGACTTTGTTTTGCAACATCATACTGCATTCCTTAGTCATGGCCACTATTTCAAATTCTCCTAGCCTTCTCTTCTTGGTCAACACATCTTTCATGAATTTTGTGTAGTTTGGAATTTGTTACAAAGCTTCTACCAAAGGAATGCTTATATGAAATTGCTTCAGCACATCCAGGAATTTGTTAAACTATTTCTCCTGGTGGACCTTCTTTAATCTCATAGGAAAAGGTGGGGGAGGTCTTTCTGGAATCAGCTTAGGAGCAGTGTGTGATGCTGCAGCATTGGGTATTTTCTCAGCAACTGCAGGTTTTTCTATTATAGCATCTTCCTCTGTTATCATCTTTTCAGGTTCTGCCTTCTTCACCTCTGGTTTCTTCTTTGGTTCAGCAACCTCTACATCTTTGTCACTCCTCAAGTGGATAACCTTGCATTGCTCATTACCTCCAGAACTTGAAGGTTTTGGGGTTTCAGTTGTTGAAGGTAAAGTACCAGTTTACCTTGAGTTGAGTGCCTTAGCTAGTTGTCCCACCTGAGTTTCCAGATATCTCAATCCAGCTTTAGTTTCTGTCATAAATGCCTTCAGAACAGATTCTAAAAATGGTCCTGGAGCTTTCTGTTCAACTTGTGGTTGCTACTGAGGTTATTGTTGTCTAGGTTGTTGTTGCTGATTAAATCCAGAAGGTGGATTCAGAGTGTTATTGTAATTTGAATATGAAAGATTAGGATGTTGCTTCCTGTTAGGCTCAATGACTTAGAGATTTTGATATATGACAAATACAATTTAATGTGTATGCAAGTGTTTTAGTGTCAAATTGCAAAGACAGGTATCAAGCAGTGATCAACAAGTTCATTAAACAAAGACAAGGAAAATATTCAAGGAAGAACTTGAAGAAATCAAAAGAGCTACATTGAGGAATCAAAGAGCAAAGACAGAGATCAAAGGATCATCAAGACCAAGCTTAACGAATAATTTTAGAGTTAAGTCTTAGATGATTTGTAAGAGAAAGAAATCTCTTAGTCACAAATAGCTCAACTAAAAAGATGCATGAAGAAAATCAATTTTCATAACCTGCATTAAAAGGAATAAGTTTTCGTTAATGAAAATGATTTTTGGAAATAAGATTACATAGAAGCGCTCATCCAACACAATTGATAGAAGCGCTCGTCCAACACAAGTGACAGAAGCGCTCGTCCACTGAAGTGACAGAAGCGCTCGTCCACTAAAGTGATACAAGCGCTCGTCCACCAAGAACATACGAACTCGTCAAGGAATATCATTCCATAACGGTCCAGTGCCAAGAACATGCTAACTCGTCAAGAACTAAAGAGTATTACGGTAGTCTACCTCGGCATCCACATCCGTAGGGCACTCACCCGTAATATCCGATATCCCCAAAATAGGATATCCTGACCTCGTGTGTTCCACTCACACGGCTGTGACTAACAATACCTCGATAAATGAATCTCCCTAATTTAAATCAATAACAACCTAGTGCCTCAACCTTCCATCAAAGTCTCAACACCTTTTTACTCTTAGATAAAACCACTTAATTAGGCTAGGCACCTCTAAATCACCTTTATTCTCTCACCCAAACAATTATCTCCCGAACAACACATATCCTTACTTAAAAATCAGCTAAGCACAATATTAAAAACCAGGCAGATCATCTCTAACCATATATCAGAATATTGTTGAACCAAGCAATTCAATTATCATCAAGCTATAATACATTCTCATATAAACATATTAATCATCATAAAATATCATTCAACAGAATAAAAATCACCAAATTTAAGAACTACGAATAGTATATCGGATAACTTCCCAGGAAAAAGAGGTGGTGATAAACACGCCTAAATACCAAGTTTTTCCTTAGCCAGAAATTACTCAGACATATACCATTCCAACCTCAAAACAGCATATTAACATCCATATCATAAAGTATCAATTCGATATAAATAATAAAAGCAAATCATCCATCAACGGTTAATAAATATCAACATAATATCAATAAAATAATCAAACACCATAAAATATCACTTAAAACAAATTATCACAGCCAGCATATCACAATCAAATCAAATAATAAATAAATCCAAACATCCTCAACATCATAAAATCAACCTTAATGTCAATAAACCTACAATCCCCGAATCACCATTGGTTTTACAGAAAAGGTTTCCAATGAGATTTTGGTCTTGTCGATTACTCAACTACTAGTAGGGTTTAGGTCGCCCTACACAATTATCATATAATCTACTACTTATCGATTCCGATGATAGGTTGATTCTTTTCCCCACCTGAGTTTGCACCGGAAACACGTACACGACGATCCTCGTTATCCCGCCACGAGTTAACACAACCACCTTCAACTAGACAACATAATTATAATTAATCAACTAACAACCATCTATGACACTTTAGGGCTAGGTTCGGTCAAGACTTAGAAAATAGGTTTAGGATTATCTTCTTAATGCTATCTTTTGGATCCTAGTTACTAGAGTCTTAACTAACATAGATTACTTATTACAAGACTAAAATATGAAACAAAATCCTCTAACCTTTAGGGTTAGGGTTTCGGCCCATATTAGGAAAATAGGCTAGGAAATTTAGTTGGATTCAAGCTCTTGGATAATGAAAGTGGAAGACATCACAAGATCATAGAAATTGGTTTCACATTAAAAGGATTTTTCTACAATTTTCTAGAATTATTTGAAGTTCTAGATCTAGGAATGGAAAAATATGATTCATGGCATAAACATGATAACTACATGAATATGAAAGCTTATATGATCAAGGAGATGAGCTTTTACCTCTTGAAGATTGAAGAAATGAAGAAAATGATCAACCTTCACTATGTTGAAAACTGGACAGCTTGAGGGTGTGATGGTATTGTGAGTGTATCTCATAATATACTCATCCAAAAATTACGAACTTTGGCTTGATAGATAGATAAGAAGAAAAGGAACAACATTTGTGTTTAAGGTTTCATTTGGTTCGGATCATAACAGGGGTGAAAAGGGCCTTCTTTATGCTGTTTCGTGGGTTGCTGGGAATTCTGGGCAGTTTCTGTATTTTGAGCCTTTCTCCCAATACACTTATCCGTTTTTGATGATCTTTAGCTTGTTGGAAAGAAGAGAGAAATAGGAAAAACTTTTGTGTAGAGTGTTTTTCTAGTTTCAGAAATGAAGAGGGTCATATGTTTGGTGGAATTTCGGTGTTCTTAGGGTTTTGTAACTTAGTTGGTGGGGAAGATGAAGAGAATGAAGAAGATGAGTGAAATGGTGAGGGAGGCCACGGTTTTGGGGTATTTATAGGAGTAATCTTATGCCTTGTTTGGTTAAAAGGAATTGGTTTAATGGGTTTTGTGATTATTAAATTAATATAAGCTTAACTAAGGTTATAATTAACTTAACTAAGGTTATAATTAACTTAACTAAGGTTATTTTGGCTAACCATGGTTAATAATATGTGGCTCACATTTGATGGAGGTGTGGCTGATTTTGGGCCACACAAAATGACTCACCAATGAGTCATCGATCTTATCCATTAGCGGTTCCCTGGAAATTCGTCTGCAGACTCCCGTCGTTTACCCGATTTCGATTTTTGAGAGGAAAATAATGAAACGAAAGCAAAATGAAATAGGTAAGATTTATTGGAGGTGGAGGCACGAAATTGGAGAGATGTGGGAGGTTTTCAACCACGTAAAATGAGTGGATAAGAGTGCGTAGATGCGTCTTGTTAATACCCGCGAAAGCTTGGGGGTATTTTGGTCTTTTTACCTAAATGTCATGATTACTTGCATTTAATGCTCATAAATGCTTGGTGACTCATCCTCCATGAGTCATCATATATGACTCGTTGTCCCGATCTCTTGACGGGTCTCTGCACTTCCCTTCTTGACTCCGTCGGTTTCCCGATTAGGGTTTTACGCCTGCGTAAAAGCGTAATATTTCGTTTTCTACTGAAAATTTTCAAACTAACCAAACTCGTTGGAAATATGATTTAAATATAAACCATTTCGTTCACGAGTCAAAATTTGGTTTTCTGCCCAGTAAAATTATACTGTCAGTGAAAACGCAGACCGGGTTCCGTCTGAATTTTCAACCCAAATTTTTACCGTAAGCTTCTACCCTAAGATAGAGTATGAATATGATTTTATTTCATAAAAATCAATCTCCATGAACTCGGATAAAAATATAAATAAATACATTTATACCGGTTAATACAGCGAAAATATTTTTACTGAAAAAAATAAAAATCGGAAAATAAAAAGAAGGGTGTTACATTACTATCCCTCTTAGAAAAAAATTCCGTCCTCGGAATTTCTTAACTCAATACTAGACATCATATTGTAATCGTATCTTAATCTAAAGATCCAACATTATATTTCTCATCGCTGTTATTCCCCTAGGTAACAGCGGTAACTTCATAACATAATTCATTCTTATATCATTCTATTTATCCTCGAACTTATCCATCACTATATTCCATTCATTGTTCTTAACCTTTCCAACTTGATCTAACATCCTTAAAGGACATGATCAAAACTTAATTCCTTCCTCTTCTTACTACTGATCCACTAAAGAACCTTATTTCAACATCTAACACCCGTAATTAACACCACAATCAAAACTACCCTAACTTCCTACTTCATGTATCCAATCACAGTCTTAGTTCCTTAGAATATATTTCACTATTCTAGATTATATCAAAATCACACCTTTCAAGTCTCCAAATAAACATCTCAACACTCCGTAAGATAAATTGCAATCAAAAGAACAACACTGTTAGGATTTTCTAACTTAACAAATTTGAATTTCTCTAGTAACCTCAATTTACATCAAAAATCATCTTTTCTGCTCATATTCAACTTAGGTGACATTACTATATACACTTTCGTTTACTCTTCCCAAACTCATACAATCCATCTTAACTACGATCCTTAATCATTGCCCTAGATTCCATAATCTCCATCAACATTTGACTTATAGTAATTGTCTTACTCACTGATATTAATCTTAAGGGTTCACATCCTACCAGTCACAACTATACCTCAACAAAACTCTCATCACTTCCTTGTCCATCATGCTACTTAGAAAAACAAACAAAGTCTACCAGATATCAAATACATACCTTGTATAAGATCCCGGATTGAGCATTCTGCTCCCCTCACGGTAAACACTCTTTCAGTGGCACGAGGTCCGACCATCTCTTGTCCCCGCTGCTGGAACTCCTTTTCCAGCTCCACCTCTCTGAACACTAGTATACAACATATAATGCTACATAAAACTGGTATATATATGCCATATAACTGTTAACTATCACGTCGGGACTCACTACCCAACTTCTAAGCATAGTTAAAATCCGATGTGGACTCAACTAGACACGGCCAGTAACAACATCCTAGACCTCACAGTCCGATTAGAATCGAACTGCTCTGATACCACCAAATGAGACACCCCGTTGTGCCCCATCGTATTATTACATTAAAACCTTAATATTTATTTACTTAATCGCTCGCTTATCATTGAAAATACGTAAAAATTAAAACTTAATTAATAATTATATAACTTATGCATATATAAAACATACCAAAACTATATTACATAAATACACACATGTTATTTATTACATTCCAAAAGCACTGTTAAGGGTACCCTCTCAGTAGGATCCCTCACAGGCATAAACTTCACTACAGACATACTCAGCGGAAATATAAATACTCTTTAGACACACTGGCCATACTGTCTATACTCTAATCGCCTTGAATCACAGCTCGACCTCCAGCATCTGGTTCGTAAGGAGTTCTATCTAACCCCTCAGCAATTGGTTCCTCCATCGGGTCTTCTCGTACGATCACATCAGAAATAAAACACAACACACAGAAAGATATAGGGAATAAGAAACAGTTCTATCATCAAAAAGCGGAAAGAGTAATAGTAAATTATACAGTAATTGTCACAGACACGCATCAATCAAAATCAGCAATCATCCTCAATTCACTATATCATCCTCTACCCTCAGCCCATGCAACTAAAACTTAATACTGATGTGGCCATCTTCACTCTTGTCACATTAGTCAGTAGTCCAGAACGGTCCAGTACCAATAACTTTCGAACGCATCAAAGACTAAACACTTATTAGTCTAAAATGGTCCAGTGCCAAGATCATACGAACTCGTCAAGGAATATCATTCCATAACGGTCCAGTGCCAAGAACATACGAACTCGTCAAGGAACATCCTTCCATAACGGTCCAGTGCCAAGAACATACGAACGGTCCAGTGCCAAGAACATACGAACTCGTCAAGGAATATCATTCCATAACGGTCCAGTGCCAAGAACATGCGAACTCGTCAAGAACTAAAGAGTATTACGGTAGTCTACCTCGGCATCCACATCCGTAGGGCACTCACCCGTAATATCCGATATCCCCAAAATAGGATATCCTGACCTCGTGTGTTCCACTCACACGGCTGTGACTAACAATACCTCGATAAATGAATCTCCCTAATTTAAATCAATAACAACCTAGTGCCTCAACCTTCCATCAAAGTCTCAACACCTTTTTCCTCTTAGATAAAACCACTTAATTAGGCTAGGCACCTCTAAATCACCTTTATTCTCTCACCCAAACAATTATCTCCCGAACAACACATATCCTTACTTAAAAATCAGCTAAGCACAATATTAAAAACCAGGCAGATCATCTCTAACCATATATCAGAATATTGTTAAACCAAGCAATTCAATTATCATCAAGCTATAATACATTCTCATATAAACATATTAATCATCATAAAATATCATTCAACAGAATAAAAATCACCAAATTTAAGAACTACGAATAGTATATCGGATAACTTCCCAGGAAAAAGAGGTGGTGATAAACACGCTTAAATACAAAGTTTTTCCTTAGCCAGAAATTACTCAGACATATACCATACCAACCTCAAAACAGCATATTAACATCCATATCATAAAGTATCAATTCGATATAAATAATAAAAGCAAATCATCCATCAACGGTTAATAAATATCAACATAATATCAATAAAATAATCAAACACCATAAAATATCACTTAAAACAAATTATCACAGCCAGCATATCACAATCAAATCAAATAATAAATAAATCCAAACATCCTCAACATCATAAAATCAACCTTAATGTCAATAAACCTACAATCCCCGAATCACCATTGGTTTTACAGAAAAGGTTTCCAATGAGATTTTGGTCTTGTCGATTACTCAACTACTAGTAGGGTTTAGGTCGCCCTACACAATTATCATATAATCTACTACTTATCGATTCCGATGATAGGTTGATTCTTTTCCCCACCTGAGTTTGCACCGGAAACACGTACACGACGATCCTCGTTATCCCGCCACGAGTTAACACAACCACCTTCAACTAGACAACATAATTATAATTAATCAACTAACAACCATCTATGACACTTTAGGGCTAGGTTCGGTCAAGACTTAGAAAATAGGTTTAGGATTATCTTCTTAATGCTATCTTTTGGATCCTAGTTACTAGAGTCTTAACTAACATAGATTACTTATTACAAGACTAAAATTTGAAACAAAATCCTCTAACCTTTAGGGTTAGGGTTTCGGCCCATATTAGGAAAATAGGCTAGGAAATTTAGTTGGATTCAAGCTCTTGGATAATGAAAGTGGAAGACATCACAAGATCATAGAAATTGGTTTCACATTAAAAGGATTTTTCTACAATTTTCTAGAATTATTTGAAGTTCTAGATCTAGGAATGGAAAAATATGATTCATGGCATAAACATGATAACTACATGAATATGAAAGCTTATATGATCAAGGAGATGAGCTTTTACCTCTTGAAGATTGAAGAAATGAAGAAAATGATCAACCTTCACTATGTTGAAAACTGGACAGCTTGAGGGTGTGATGGTATTGTGAGTGTATCTCACAATATACTCATCCAAAAATTACGAACTTTGGCTTGATAGATAGATAAGAAGAAAAGGAATAACTTTTGCGTTTAAGGTTTCATTTGGTTCGGATCATAACAGGGGTGAAAATGGCCTTCTTTATGCTGTTTCGTGGGTTGCTGGGAATTCTGGGCAGTTTCTGTATTTTGAGCCTTTCTCCCAATACACTTATCCGTTTTTGATGATCTTTAGCTTGTTGGAAAGAAGAGAGAAATAGGAACAACGTTTGTGGTTAGTGTTTTTCTAGTTTCAGAAAGGAAGAGGGTCATATGTTTGGTGGAATTTCGGTGTTCTTAGGGTTTTGAAACTTAGTTGGTGGGGAAGATGAAGAGAATGAAGAAGATGAGTGAAATGGTGAGGGAGGCCACGGTTTTGGGGTATTTATAGGAGTAATCTTATGCCTTGTTTTTTTAAAAGGAATTGGTTTAATGGGTTTTGTGATTATTAAATTAATATAAGCTTAACTAAGGTTATAATTAACTTAACTAAGGTTATAAGTAACTTAACTAAGGTTATTTTGGCTAACCATGGTTAATAATATGTGGCTCACATTTGATGGAGGTGTGGCTGATTTTGGGCCACACAAAATGACTCACCAATGAGTCATCGATCTTATCCATTAGCGGTTCCCGTTAAATTCCGTACGCACTCAGTCGTTTACCCGATTTCGGTTTTTGAGAGGAAAATAATGAAACGAAAGCAAAATGAAATAGGTAAGATTTATTGGAGGTGGAGGCACGAAATTGGAGAGATGTGGGAGGTTTTCAACCACGTAAAATGAGTGGATAAGAGTGCGTAGATGCGTCTTGTTAATACCCGCAAAGCTTGGGGGTATTTTTGGTCTTTTTACCTAAATGTCATGATTACTTGCATTTAATGCTCATAAATGCTTGGTGACTCATCCTCCATGAGTCATCATATATGACTCGTTGTCCCGATCTCTTGACGGGTCTCTGCACTTCCCTTCTTAACTCCGTCGGTTTCCCGATTAGGGTTTTACGCCTGCGTAAAAGCGTAATATTTCGTTTTCTACTGAAAATTTTCAAACTAACCAAACTCGTTGGAAATATGATTTAAATATAAACCATTTCGTTCACGAGTCAAAATTTGGTTTTCTGCCCAGTAAAATTATACTGTCAGTGAAAACGCAGACCGGGTTCCGTCTGAATTTTCAACCCAAATTTTTACCGTAAGCTTCTACCCTAAGATAGAGTGTGAATATGATTTTTATTTCATAAAAATCAATCTCCATGAACTCGGATAAAAATATAAATAAATACATTTATACCGGTTAATACAAATAAAAATATTTTCTTGAAAAAAATAAAAATCGGAAAATAAAAAGTAGGGTGTTACCCCCCCCCCCCCCCCCCCCCTTCCCCTCATGAGTCGTTGAAGCGAAAACAACACTTCCACCCTACATTATAGGCATTACCATATGAATTGTTTCCTCTGTTGTTGTTTCCCACATAATTAATTGAGGCAGGGTTTGCAGAACAGTTTTCAAAAAGGTGCTCTCCTCCACAATATACACATGAAAAAGCATCTGCATTGTAAATCTTCTCTTGTATCATTGCTTCAGTCTTGATAGGTGGAGCCACAGAGTTGCCTTGGTTTCCCATAGTGAGTCCCTTCACCAAATTGGTCAAGGAAAGCATCTGTGCAGATACTTCACTCACTTCATATGCCCCTGCTACAGCATTGACCTTGCCAGGAGCAAGTCTAGTTGTTGGCCACTGATAACTGTAAGCAGCAATAACCTCGATTAGATCATGGGCTTCATTGTAAGATATAGTGAGCAAGCTGCCTCCAGCTGAGGCATCCAGCATCATCCTTGAACCAGGTAAGATACCATTGTAGAAGTGTTCCATCTGTTGGTAGTGGCTACGGTCTCAAGAGGGGGGGTGAATTAAGATATTGAAAACTTTTTCAACAATTTAAAGCAAAACAGTGTTTCTTTAAAGAAAATTGGTTTTCATTCAATTTTAATTCCCAAGAATCAGGTTATGGAACAAGTAATGATGATAAGAAGAATTATAAGTAGTAACAACAGATTTTAACACAGATTGCAGATTAAAGATTCAAGTTAACAAGTATATGGAGTTTAGGGATGAGAAGAACACACAAACCGATCTATCCTAGTTCGGCTACCTCCTCTGGTAAGCCTACATCCAGTCCCACACCTCTGTGGTTTTCTCCACTATAATCCGCAATTACACAATTCTAATTACAATAACACAAGGAAAACCTCCTTGCTTGAAAAATCTCCAGAAAGAACTCTAGCTTTCTTTACCCAAGGATCCCTTCTATCCTTGTTAAAGCCTAAGAGATACCCTCTCTTAATTGCTCTAATTCTCGAAAAGAATTGAGTAGAAGTAAGACTCTAAAAGTCTGATAAAACAAATTGAAGTTCTAACTATCACACTTTTCTCAGAGATAAAGCACTTTGTTTCACAATCAGTAAGAGTTGTGTTGTTGTTGTTGTAGTAGTTTTAGTTGTAGAAAAGTGTTCCTTTGATCCCTCTTTATATAGAAGACAAATTATAGTCGTTGGGATCATTAAAGCAGATTTGGATCTGATTTGACAAAATCTGCTTTCTTGATTCTTGATCTCAAAATGTGATTCTGTTTGATCTTTGTAGAGATTACGTCCTTCTTGAGATATAACTGTTTCCATCTGAAAGGATAGCTAAATATTTTTTTGAAGAGTAATTAATCCGTGTTTATTTGAAGATAAAAATATCCGCGTTTAAGTGAAGAGAAAAATATCCGTGTTTAATTGAAGAGAAAAATATTCGCGTCCATTTGTCACGTCAGCAGACGGGAGTATTAGCTCAAGGTAATTGGACGGACTCCAACTGATAGACGAGCTTTATATATCATGTTAGTGGACAGAGCTTCTTATTTACATCAGTGGACGCGCGCTTCTATTTCATCAGTGGACGCGAGCTCCTTTTTTTTTACATCAGTGGACGCGTGCTTCTTTTATATCAGTGGACGCGTGCTTCTGTTATATCAGTGGACGCACTCTTCTTTAAAATCAGTGGACGCGTGCTTCTTTTACATCAGTAGACGAGCTCTCCTGTTTTCATCAGTGGACGAGCTCTCCTGTTTTCATCAGTGGACGCGCTTCATGTGCCACGTCAGCAGACGAGCTCTTCTGTTTCTTCCAGTGGACGCGCTTCATGTGCCACGTCAGCAGACGAGATCTTCTGTTTTCTTAGTGGACGCGCTTCTTGTGCCACGTCAGCAGACGAGATCTTCTGTTTCCTTAGTGGACGCGCTTCATGTCCCACGTCCGCAGACGAGCTCTTCTGTTTCTTTCAATGGACGCGCATCTGTGCTCTTTTAGTGGACGACAGCTTTTTACTTTGTTGTTTCTTTAGTGGACGCGCTTTCTTTGTTCTTTCAGTGGACGTCAGCTCTTTACTTTGTTGGACGTCATTCTTGGTTCACTTCATTGGACGAGCGCTTATATTTTCCATGTGTTGGACGTGCGCTAGTTTTGCTTTGTTGGATGAGTGATCTTGCATGCAACTTAACACGTAATGAGTACGTAGACAGAATTAAAAACCTTATTCAAAATACACTTTGTTTGTCATACATCAAAACATGAATGGGGGCTTAGTCTTACAAACTCCTCCTTTTTGATTATGACAAACCTTACCATACTTAACCTTAGTTATTAAGAAATCAGAGTGCAGCTATTCAGTAAGCATGGTTCTTGAGTTATTTTCGTCCTCCGCCTGTATCATTGATATCTTTCAAAAGATCAAGTGTTATCATATCATAAAAAAACATCTTGCAATTATTATAAGTTCTAGTATTTCTTTTCAAAGCAGTTCATACTTATGTGTCAGAGAAATAAAAATTTGCATATCAGAAAATGCATGGTTCATTTTTATGGTTCATATTTCTCAGATGTATGGTTCATCTTTCTAGTTCATCTTAGATGTATGGTTTCATCTTTCTAGTTCATCTCAGATGTATGGTTCATCTTTCTAGTTCATCTTAGATGTATGGTTTCATCTTTCTAGTTCATCTCAGATGTATGGTTCATCTTTCTCCCCCTTTGTCATTATCAAAAAGAAACTATGGAGATTATTGAAATCAATCTTAATAAACATTCTTGCATTCATTGATAATAAAGCATTTCAGAACTTATGCAATCTAAACAAAATTACAGACACCTAAGGACGCTTAGCATCTTGCCCATGTTCTTCATAATTTTCAGTAACTTGTGCTGCCTTGCGTGCCATGTGTTATCAATTATTTTGAGGATCAATTATGCCAAGTTCCCTTCTTATAAAGAAGAAACTTTCCTTATTAAGTGGTTTGGTGAATATATCAGCTAATTGCTTAGATGTATCTATATGTTCAATCACAACATCACCACTTTGAATATGATCCCTGATAAAATGATGTCTAATTTCAATATGCTTGGTTCTTGAGTGCATAATTGGGTTCTTTGTTAGATTTATCGCACTAGTGTTATCACATTTTATTGGTATATGATCTAGATAAACACCATAGTCAATTAATTGTTGTTTCATCCATAGGATTTGAGCACAACAACTCCCAGCTGCAACATATTCTGCTTCAGCTGTGGATAAGGCCACACTAGTTTGCTTTTTACTAAACCAGGACACTAGGGAATTTCCTAATAAATGGCATGTTCCACTTGTGCTCTTTCCATCTAACTTGCATCCAGCAAAGTCAGAGTCGGAATATCCTATTAATGTGCAAGTGGATCCCTTGGGATACCACAACCCCATTTCTTTTGTTCCTAAGAGGTACTTCATGATTCTTTTAACTGCAGTAAGATGTGATTCTTTAGGATTAGCTTGATACCTTGCACACATACACACACTAAACATTATATATGGCCTACTTGCAGTGAGATAAAGTAAGGATCCGATAATACCTCTGTACTTGGATACATCTATAGATTTACCATGTTCATCTTTGTCCAAGTAGCAGGCTGGACTCATTGGTGTTGCCATTTCCTTTGCACTTTTGATTCCAAACTTCTTTAGTAGTTCCTTTCAATACTTTGTTTGTCTTATGAAGGTTCCATCTTGGCATTGTTTAATTTGAAGTCCAAGAAATAAGGTAAGCTCTCCCATCATGGACATTTCAAATTCACTTTGCATTAGTTCACCAAATTCCCCTTTGGTGATCTCACCAATGATAATGTCTAGGGGATGATTCTTTGAAGCTTGCCACTCCTTAGGAAGATTATCTTGTTGAAGTTCTGCTTGAGGTTCTTTATTGCTTTCTTCATCTTCCTTTTCCTTGTTGCTCTCCTTTCCTTCATCAGATTTCACTTCATCCTCAAGAGTTTCTGCATCATCAAAAATGTCATTTCCCCAACCTTTTGGGGTTAGACTCATCAAATGTTATGTGAACAGATTCCTCTATTGATAAAGTATGCTTATTAAACACTCTATATGCTTTGCTAGTTAATGAATAACCTAGGAAAATACCCTCATCAGCTTTGGGATCAAATTTCCCAAGATTATCCTTGCCATTATTTAGTACAAAACATTTACCACCAAAGACATGAAAATGAGAAATGTTAGGTTTTCTTCCCTTGTAAAGTTCATATGGAGTTTTCCTCATAATTGGCCTTATTATAACTCTATTTAAAACATAACATGCAGTACTCACAGCATCAGCCCAGAAATACTTTGGTAAATTAGAGTCACTCAATATGGTTCTAGCAATTTCTTCAAGTGACCTATTTTTCCTCTCAACTACTCCATTTTGTTGTGGAGTTCTAGGTGCAGAAAAATTATGTTTTATACCATGTCCATCACAAAAGTTAGCAAGCTCCTCATTTTGGAATTCTCCTCCATGGTCACTCCTAAGTGAAACAATTTTCACGTCTTTCTCATTTTGAGCAACCTTAGCCATTTTCTTAAAAGCTTTAAAGGCTTCATTCTTTTGTGCTAAGAAAAAGGTCCAAGTGAATCTAGAGAAGTCATCAACAATTACAAGAGTGTAGAGATTTCCACCAAAGCTTTTTGTCCTAGAAGGTCCAAAAAGGTCCATGTGTAGTAATTGTAAGGGTCTACTAGTTGAAACAGTGTTTTTAGCCTTAAATGAGGTTTTCACTTGGTTACCCTTTTGGCATGCATCACATAGGCCTTCTTTAACAAACTTTTTATTTGGTAAACCGATTACAAGTTCTTTGGAAATCAGTTTATTCAAGTGATCCATATGAATGTGAGTTATTCTCCTATGCCAAAGCCAATTTTCATCTTCTTTGGAAATTAAGCAACATGCATCATTGGAAATTAAGTTGTCTATGTCTAGCATATAGATATTATTTATTCTATTTCCAATCAATTTTATGTTATGATCATGGATAGATTCGATCATACACATATTTGAGTTAAAGTTTACCTTGTAGCCTTTATCACATAATTGGCTTATACTTAGTAGATTGTGTTTGAGTCCTTCCACATAGAGAACATTCTCAATCTTGATTGCTGGACTTTTTCCTATTGTTCCAACACCAAGGATTCTTCCTTTGTTGTTGTCTCCATAGGTGACATTTTCACCTTCCTTGGGAGTTAAAGATGTAAATTTTGTGATGTCTCCGGTCATGTGTTTGGAGCAGCCACTGTCCAAAAAGCAACTTGAGGTTTTGGCCTTCAAACACACCTACAAAACAGATTCTTTTATGCTTTTCCTTTAGGTACCCAAATATGTTTGGGTCCTTTAGTGTTAATAGTAACATAAGTTCCTTTTGGAACCCAAATTTGTTTAATGCCAACATGAATGTTCTTTCTAAGTCTACAAGTAGCAGCTGTATGACCTTTCTTTAAACAATAATAGCATTTAACAAAAGGACTAGTTGAGGAAATGGGTGGAACAAAAAGCTTCTTAAAAGATTTTTCATGTACCATTGGCTTATATCCAATTCCAGCTTTGTCATACACACCCTTTTGATGTCCTAATATGGCATTCAAGTTATCTCTACCCGAAGTAAACTTAGATAGAGTTGTATTCAGTTTTTCAACCTCCTTTTCTAGTGTAGTGCATTTGGTGCAAATTGAACTAGATGCAAGTAATTTTGAATTTTCATCTTCTAGTTCTTTAAGCTTTATTTGTAAAGATGTATTATCACTACATTGTTTTGCGATGATCTTTCTAGAAGATTTAAGTTGTTTTCTAATCTTAACATATTCTTCATGCAATTCATCAAAAGCATCTTGTAACTCATCATAAGTAGGAGAGGAATCATTTACCTTGGTTTCACTGTCACTTTGATGATTTGCCATGAGACATAGGTTGGCTTCTTCATTTTTTGATTCACTACTAGTGGAATCCATATCATTATCTTCCCAAGCTATGTATGCTCTTCTCGGCTTTCTTCCTTTCTTTTCCTTGTTGTCATTCTTCTCATACTTTTCTTTCTTTTGTAGCTTTGGACATTCATTTTTGTAGTGTCCAAGCTTTCCACATTCAAAGCATTTGATTGTTGAGGAAGAGCTTTCACCTTTGTTCGTGTTCTTTTTGGTGGGAAAACTGAATTGCTTCTTGTTTCTGTTCTTCTTGATGAATCTTTTAAATTTCCTCACAAGCAATCCCATGTCTTCTTCTTCGGATTCTTCACTTTCATCAAGGTGTTCATCTTCATCACTTTCTATTGATTCTTTGGAAATATGAGCCTTGAGTGAGAGTCTTTTCTTCTTTTTCTCCTTATCTTCATGATCTTTCAATCTATTTAGTTCCAATTCATGTTCTTTCAACTTGCCAAATAGAGTAGCAATCTGCATTGTGTCAAGATCCTTTGCTTCAGCAATTGCAGTAACTTTTGGCTGCCATTCACGACTCAAACATCTCATAATCTTGTTAATCTTTTTCTCATTTGTGATTGTATGTCCGGTTCCTTCTAACTGGTTCACAATGTATGTAAACCTCTTTTGCAGATCATCTATCTCCTCACCATTCTTCATGTGAAAGAGTTCATATTCATGGACTAGTGCATTCATCCTTGCTCTTTTCACATCGTTGGTTCCTTCATGAGTGAGTTGAAGAGTATCTCACATCTGCTTTGCCGTTTTGCAATTGGAGACCCTGAAAAACTCATCATAATTCAAAGCAGCTGTTATAATATTCTTTGCTTTAGCATTATAACCAACTCTTGTTTTATCATCATCATTCCAGTCATCTTTTGGTTTAGATTGTTTATTTCCCTTAGCATCAAGAATAAATGGAACATAGGGACCATTTTCAACAGCATCTAAAACATCTAAACCTGCAACCTCAAGAAAGATAAGCATTCTTTCTTTCCAGTACATGTATTGGGAGCCATTAAAGGCAGGGGGTCTAGTGAGTGAAGCCCCATCACCCAGGATATCATTTGTAGCCTTCTCTTGAAGCTATTAAGCTTTGTAACAAGAGTTTTAGCTCTGATACCAATTGTTGGTAGTGGCTACGGTCTCAAGAGGGTGTGGGGGGTGTGTGTGTGTGTGTGTGGGGGGTGAATTGAGATATTGAAAACTTTTTCAACAATTTAAAGCAAAACAGTGTTTCTTTAAATAAAATTGGTTTTCATTCAATTTTAATTCCCAAGAATCAGGTTATGGAACAAGTAATGATGATAAGAAGAATTATAAGTAGTAACAACAGATTTTAACACAGATTGCAGATTAAAGATTCAAGTTAACAAGTATATGGAGTTTAGGGATGAGAAGAACACGCAAACCGATTTATCCTGGTTCGTCTACCTCCTCTGGTAAGCCTACATCCAGTCCCACACCTCTGTGGTTTTCTCCACTATAATCAGCAATTACACAATTCTAATTACAGTAACACAAGGATAACCTCCTTGCTTGAAAAATCTTCAGAAAGCACACTAGCTTTCTTTACCCAAGGATCCCTTCTATCCTTGTTAAAGCCTAAGAGATACCCTATCTTAATTGCTCTAATTCTCGAAAAGAATTGAGTAGAAGTAAGACTCTAAAAGTATGATAAAACAAATTGAAGTTCTAACTATCACACTTTTCTCAGAGATAAAGCACTTTATTTCACAATCAGTAAGAGTTGTGTTGTTGTTGTTGTTGTAGTTTTAGTTGTAGAAAAGTGTTCCTTTGATACCTCTTTATATAGAAGACAAATTATAGCCGTTGGGATCAATAAAGACGGATTTGGATCTGATTTGACAAAATCTGCTTTCTTGATTCTTGATCTCAAAATGTGATTCTGTTTGATCTTTGTAGAGATTGCATCCTTCTTGAGATATAACTGTTTCCATCTGAAAGGATAGCCAAATCTTTTTTTGAAGAGTAATTAATCTGTGTTTATTTGAAGAGAAAAATATCCGCGTTTAATTGAAGAGAAAAATATCCAGGTTTAATTGAAGAGAAAAATATCCGCGTCCATTTGCCACGTCAGCAGACGGGAGTATTAGCTCAAGGTAATTGGACGACCTCCAACTGGTAGACGAGCTTTATATATCATGTTAGTGGACGGAGCTTCTTATTTACATCAGTGGACGCGCGCTTCTGTTTCATCAGTGGACGCGAGCTCCTTTTTTTTACATCAGTGGACGCGTGCTTCTTTTATATCAGTGGACGCGTGCTTCTGTTATATCAGTGGACGCACTCTTCTTTTACATCAGTGGACGCGTGCTTCTTTTACATCAGTAGACGAGCTCTCCTATTTTCATCAGTGGACGCGCTTCATGTGCCACGTCAGCAAACGAGCTCTTCTATTTCTTCTAGTGGACGCGTGATCAGTCTCTGGCTAGTCTAATTTTATAACTAGAAAAACCTTGGCTCTGTGCTAATTTTATATCATTTTCACCCAAATTAGACTAGATTGTCTTTAAGCAGCATTTTGAGTCTGTAAAGTATTTTTAGGTTAATTTAGCTGATTTAGAGTTAAATAAAGTACTTATGCTATTTTCTGTTTTCAGGTTAATAAAAAGAAATAAATCTGGAGCTTTCGCCCCGCGAGGAGGCATTCGCCTCGCGAACCTGAAGGTGACTGTGCCAGAGAATTTGCAATCCTTTCTGTGTCGCCCCGCGAATACATTACTCGCCTCGCGAGAGTGAAGACCAGAAGCCATGACTTTTCCATTCCTCGCCACGCGAGCCGTACTTCGCCTCGCGATAAGACCAAACGCTGCAAGATTCGCCTCGCGAGACAGTGTTCGCCTCGCGAGTCCGCGGAATCCAGAAGTTGTATATAAGCCTGTTGTAGGCAGAACTGAAGGAGTTAGTGAGAGTAGGAGTCAGTAGTAGTAGTTTTCAGTAGTTTATTTCCTTTTGTGTTTATTTCTGTAATGGAGAGCTAGTCTCCTAGATTAATCTACTGTGATTGGTTTCAATTACACTTGAGGTTTTGTATTTCCTGTTTTGTTTGCTATTCTCTTTTCAATGCGATATTATACATTTCTGTTTGTTATTTCAGGAGTGTATAGTGTTGTATTGATTCATTTCGGTGATGTTATGTTCCTATACTTAATCGCGTTTGTTATTTCGCGTGTGTTCATTCATGTTCGTTAGTTCATGAGGGCTTAACCCCGTTTGTTATTTCGGGAATAGGAACATATATCCGTAGTAGCGATTTCGTTGTTAATTGTTGCTACAACCGGGAGGGGATTAGAATCTGCTTAGGGCTTGGATTTATGTGAACCAATGATAGTGGGAAACCGAGAACAGTATGTTAATCGTTTCTTTGCTATTTGATAATTTTTAGTTGCGTTGTCTCTCTGCTTGTTTTCTTAATTTAGTTCCAAATCTTAAAACCCCCCAATTCTGATTTTTTATGTTAATAATAGCAACCAAAGAGTCCTTGTGAGACGACATCCGAGTTGTCGCTTCCTATACTACATTTTTATAAATCGCTCGTTCTTTTTGGCGCGTGCGCGACAGCGCGTTCAAAAATTGGCGCCGTTGCCGGAGACTCTTGTTGTGTTATTAGCAGAAAATAAAAAAAATAAAAAAAACATTTTTGCTGAATTTGTCTGGTTATGGATCTCACTGACAGGCTCACTTATTTGAAGCAATTGTTTCAGCAGACACGGTTTTGTGGCATGTGCGGCTCTCCTGAGCACCTGTATGAGGCATGCCCCATTCTGACAGATGCTACTTATTGGCCTCGAGCTTATACATTCCATCCTGACAATCAAGGAAAAAAGCTTGAGGATAATGAAGAACCTGTGGAATCAAATGCATGTGTTGAAAGTGATGGGATGGATGAACCGTGCGCTGAAATTCCAGAAAATCAGACCCTTACTAATTCAGTTTCTTTTACTACATGTACTGACTGTACTGACACTAACCCGTGTGTTGTTTGTGCTGAGTTTCTTGACTGTATTTTGCAGGGTGATAGTGTGAGTGAAGCTGCCTGTTCAGCCGAAGTTCTTGACATCATGGCTACTCCAAATACACTATCCATTGAGCAGCCACCCTCCTTAGAGCTCAAGCCACTTCCAGACATTCAGACCTTTTCTGATTTAGTTTATTGTAACATATCTACTAACTGTACTAACTCTAACCTTTCTGTGGTGTGTGCTGAAATTTCTGCAGGTTTAACAAGTGATGAATCTGGTAAAGCAATGGATCAAGACCTTGCAGAAGTTGAAGCAGCACCGGAGACCCCAGCTACCTATCTGCCACCTCCCCCTGTGGAACCACCGGTGATGGAGTTCAAGCCTTTGGATTTTTCACTGTGGCCATTTCAAGAGGTTGAACCCCACTTCTATTGGGAGGATTTTATGGACAAAGTTGAGAAAGAAGTCAACTGTGACCTGAAGGGGAGCGAGAAGTCCGCCGCACTTGGCGGAGTTTCCAAGATTATCAAGCGCCCGCTCTCATACTTATGCTGTAGGCCATGGGATCCGGGAGGATCGTACTGCAATTTGAGCATCCCTTGGCCACTGTATCACAGACAGTGGGATCCTGGTGGAACCACCTCAATGAGTTTTTCTGAACCTTGCTCTTTTTAATTTTCTTTTCCTTGCTTTATTTCTGTTTTGTTTTTAATAAAACTCCTGAATAATTTGAGAAGCTCAGGAGTTGTGTCGAGTCTTGTGTTGGCAAGTTTGAGTGGTTTTGATTAATTTTGCACAGATTGATTGCATGATTGATGTGATGATTCCCCTAGATTTTGAAATTTTTTTTTGAAAAAGTTATCCCCATGTGATTGAAAACTGAACTTTGAGATTTTGTTGTGATGGCATGATTTATGATAAGTTTGGGGTGATGGGAAGCACACACTAGGGATAGAATCTCAATCAAACAATTTGCAAAAATGTCCAGGTGAGGATTTGAGCCTCCAACATGTTTTTGACTGTGAGAATCACTTTCAAGTTGCACTTTCCTGAATTTGCTTGAATCTCTTTTTGGTTTGCATGATTATGTGCTTGCTTCAGATGATTTAGGCATTTTCTTTGTACATAACTACTTAGTCTAAAATAACCAATTCCTAACGCATGTTCCCTAGTTAGCCCCTTAGAGCCTGATTAGCCTGTTAATTCTTGATAACCTAATGTTATAAGCCCAAAATCTGGAAAACCATGTTAACCCGATCTTAGGATTAGGAGAGCATGGAATCTTAGAAAGAGAATGGTTGCAAGAAACTAAGTTTGGGGTGGCTACAAGGTGTGATGTGCTGTTTGGGATTGAAAAAGAAAAAAAAAATATATATATAATAAAAAGGTTGGAGCCAAAGGCCAAAAGAAAAGCAGAAAAAGAAAAAAATCTATAAAAAAAAAAGAGAGATAAAAATAAAAGTATCAGAAGAAATGGCTGTAGTCACCCAAGGCAAGTGAAAAATGAAAAAAGGAACTTGAGTTTAAATTCAAAGTGTAAAAAGCTTATGCTCTCTTAGTTCCTAGGGTCCTCAGCCTAGTACCTTTGTATATCCTACCCTTAGCCAGGCCCCATTACAACCCATAAAAGACCTTTTGATGTTGCGTGCATGTTTTCTGTGGGAATCATTTGGAGATGAAAATCAAATTTATGGGAAGTGCTCTTAAAAGTGAAATTGAGAGAAATGTTGATAGCCTAGACACAAACTGAGCGATTGAGTGAAATACTAAATGCCCTTGTGAGGAAGGCAGTTGTTTGAATTTGGTGATCTCCCTCTTGTGTGTAACTTGGATCCCCTGCTTAGATTAATGATTGTTTGAATTATGAAATTCTCAATTGTTTAGAATGAATGATTGTGGGGATTGCTTGGTTTGAAAGGGGGGACATTGAAGAAAATTATTTTGATGAATTGCTTGAAATCTGTGCAAAGTTGATTGAATCCTTAAGCTTGCCATGTCTTGAGTCTTTTTAAGTTTTTAAGTTTTAGTTTGCTTGGGGACAAGCAAAGTTTAAGTTTGAGGTATTTTGATCAGCCTCTGGCTAGTCTAGTTTTATAACTAGAAAAACCTTGGCTTTGTGCTAATTTTATATCATTTTCACCCAAATTAGACTAGATTGTCTTTAAGCAGCATTTTGAGTCTGTAAAGTATTTTTAGGTTAATTTAGCTGATTTAGAGTTAAATAAAGCACTTATGCTATTTTCTGTTTTCAGGTTAATAAAAAGAAATAAATCTGGAGCTTTCGCCCCGCGAGGAGGCATTCGCCTCGCGAACCTGAAGGTGACTGTGCCAGAGAATTTGCAATCCTTTCTGTGTCGCCCGGCGAATACATTACTCGCCTCGCGAGAGTGAAGACCAGAAGCCATGACTTTTCCATTCCTCGCCACGCGAGCCGTACTTCGCCTCGCGATAAGACCAAACGCTGCAAGATTCACCT
This sequence comes from Sophora flavescens, assembly GCA_030762895.1. Lineage (NCBI taxonomy): Eukaryota > Viridiplantae > Streptophyta > Magnoliopsida > Fabales > Fabaceae > Sophora > Sophora flavescens. The sequence goes on from CM061062.1 coordinate 142,843,452, forward strand.
CGCGAGGCAGTGTTCGCCTCGCGAGTCCGCGGAATCCAGAAGTTGTATATAAGCCTGTTGTAGGCAGAACTGAAGGAGTTAGTGAGAGTAGGAGTCGGTAGTAGTAGTTTTCAGTAGTTTATTTCCTTTTGTGTTTATTTCTGTAATGGAGAGCTAGTCTCCTAGATTAATCTACTGTGATTGGTTTCAATTACACTTGAGGTTTTGTATTTCCTGTTTTGTTTGCTATTCTCTTTTCAATGCGATATTATACATTTCTGTTTGTTATTTCAGGAGTGTATAGTGTTGTATTGATTCATTTCGGTGATGTTATGTTCCTATACTTAATCGCATTTGTTATTTCGCGTGTGTTCATTCATGTTCGTTAGTTCATGAGGGCTTAACCCCGTTTGTTATTTCGGGAATAGGAACATATATCCGTAGTAGCGATTTCGTTGTTAATTGTTGCTACAACCGGGAGGGGATTAGAATCTGCTTAGGGCTTGGATTTATGTGAACCAATGATAGTGGGAAACCGAGAACAGTAGGTTAATCGTTTCTTTGCTATTTGATAATTTTTAGTTGCGTTGTCTCTCTGCTTGTTTTCTTAATTTAGTTCCAAATCTTAAAACCCCCCAATTCTGATTTTTTCTGTTAATAATAGCAACCAAAGAGTCCTTGTGAGACGACATCCGAGTTGTCGCTTCCTATACTACATTTTTATAAATCGCTCGTTCTTTTTGGCGCGTGCGCGACAGCGCGTTCAACGCGCTTCTTGTGCCACGTCAGCAGACGAGATCTTCTGTTTCCTTAGTGGACGCGCTTCATGTCCCACGTCAGCAGACGAGATCTTCTGTTTCTTTCAGTGGACGCGCATATGTGCTCTTTCAGTGGACGACAACTTTTTACTTTGTTGTTTCTTTAGTGGACGCACTTTCTTTGTTCTTTCAGTGGACGTCAGCTCTTTACTTTGTTGGACATCATTCTTGGTTCACTTCATTGGACGGGCGCTTATATTTTCCCTGTGTTGGACGTGCGCTAGTTTTGCTTTGTTGGATGAGTGATCTTGCATGCAACTTAACACGTAATGAGTACGTAGACAGAATTAAAAACCTTATGCAAAATACACTTTGCTTGTCATACATCAAAACATGAATGAGGGCTTAGTCTTACACCATCTGGATACAGATTGGGATACCATGATTAGGACACCTCTTCAATAATTGTTTGAATCTCTCCTAAGCTTCAAATAATGGCTCATCTTCTTATTGCTTGAAGGAAGTAATTCCAGTTCTCATCTTGGCATTCATTGTGGGTGGAAAGAATTTGATTAAGAACTTCTCAGTCAATTTGTTCCAGGTGTCAATTGAATTTGGCTCCAAGGAGTTCAACCAAATTTGGCTCCAAGGAGTTCAACCAGTTCTTTGCCTTGCCTTGCCTCCCAAAGAGAATGGGAACAATCTTAATCTAAAGGCATCATCAGTAATTCCTGGGATCTTGGAGTTACTTGATACATCCAAAAATTGTTTCAAATACAGGTGAGGGTCCTCTGTTGCAGCCCCATTGAATTGCCCCATTGTTTGTAGCATCTGGAACAAGACCGGTTTGAACTCAAATTGAGGTGCATTAATTGGAGTCCTCACTATCCACGTCTTCATTGTTTTAGGATCAAACAATGCATACCCTCGAATAGCACAGTTCCTGTCATTAGTCATAGCCATGTTGTCTTGTTGCTCTTCCTCGGCCATCTCTGAGCTAGCAGCAGATGGTGCTTCAGTAGAAGTTGGTGTGGAGTTGGATGGAGTATTCAACACCAACTCAGGTAAGGACTGAGTAGTTTTACCTATTCTAAGCCTCCAGAATGTCCTTTCAATCTCTAGATTAAATCTGTAATCAGGTGATAGGAACATGTGCATGCAGATTCAATACTTGATGCTACAACAAGTCACCCAGAATATTATATATTCTAACTACAGAACTAATAATCTAAAAACAGAATTTTAACACCATTAACAGTCCCCGGTAACGGCGCCAAAAACTTGTTGCCTTAAAAACAGATGTCTTTAAGCTTGTGCAAGTATACACAAATCACAACAAGTAGTATAGAAAGTAAGTCAGACATCATTCCCACGAGGATTATAATGTTGTAGGAAAATTCCAATTTAGACTATATGCTCTTGAAGTTAGATTGGGTAACAAAAATTGGTTGTGTGTGCAAGGTAAGTGGTAAACAGACTTGTGAAAAGTTAAAGTTTCAGAAAATAAGGTTGAAAAGAGTTGTGTTGTCAAATATGAGAAAACAGTCCTAGGTATGCTCTTTCATAAATCCTGCTAAGCTTACTTTATGCTTTGCGTATGCTCCAGCATTTAACTCCAGGAAATAAATATGTGTTTTCCAACACTTAAAGATCAGGTTCATTAAATGTTTTTTATTCCTAGATTCAAATTAATTACACCATCTTCTTAATGACCATGTTCCAGATAGCTTAAGGACTTGAATAACTATTCCTAGTCTATTCAACACCATTTAATTTTCCAATTAATGGTTTAATCCCTGTCCTTTATCCCTTTCCACTTTACTTAATTTTTCCAAACCAAGTAAGCTCAATATTTAATTAAGTTGATAAGTTTTAACTAAACAACAAATAGCGCATGATAAAGGAAAATGCATAACATAGCATTGCGTAAAAATAAGCTAAGCATTCATTACAGATGAGACACCCATTTGTGCCGCGGTGTTTTATTAGATTAATTCCCTCTTAATTCATTTCTTAATCGCGCGCTTAGCGTGAAAAATACGTAAAAATTAAAATCTTAAGTTAATGAGCATACAAACTTCAATTACTTAAAACTTCATACCATAATTATATTGCCAATACAGCCATATGTCTTATACATATTACAAAACACTGTTGAGGGTATCCTCTCAGTAAGAACCCTCACAGGCATAAACTTAAATAATAGTCATACCTAGCGGAAACATATAAAAATATTCCTTAGACACACTGGCCATACTATCTATACTCTAATAACCATGGGTCACAGCTCGACCTCCAGCCTCTGGTTCGAAAGGAGTTCCATCCAACTCCTCAGCAACCGTCGTTTCATACAGAGTTCTGTCCAGCTCCTCAGCAACATAATCCTCCATCGGGTCTTCTAACGTAAATAAAGTAAACCCACAAAAATACATAAATATAGGGGATAAGAAGCAATTCTATCATCAAAAAGCGGAAAAGAGGCATAGCGTATTATACAATAATTATCACAGGCATAACATCATTCAACACTAACTATCCTCCATAAATCACTATATCAACCTCTACCCTCACTCATGCAATCTAACACTTTATGCTGATGTGGCCACTACCATTTCCTTCACGCATTCCTCGTGGGGAATGTCAGTCAAATTGTTCAAGCAACAGGTTCCAAATTCCCGGTGCATATTCTCTTCCATGGTGAGAATGCTCACACAAAGCAATGACACTATAACTGCACGATGCTCACGATGCTCCTGGGGGTGCTCAATGAAATTCAATGACACTATAGCTGCACAACCTCTTTCTAAGGTGGAACGGTCTAGCGAGAACTCTTGACCTCATATGTTCCAAATATACGGCTGTGAACAACAATACAAACACATGAACCTCACCAACCCATATTATTAATATCCTACTGCCTTAACCTTCCATCAAAATCTCAACACATACTCTATGTGACAACTCCTCTTTAAATAAATCATTTAAGTTAGGCACCTCTAAGTCACCATTATCCTCACACCCAAACCAACAATTATCTCTTGAACAACATATACCTTTACTTAGAATCCACTATGCTCAATAGTAAAAACTAGACAGATCATGCATAACACAATATCAGGAAATATTCAAACACCAAAAATAATGTCACATGCAGGTGGAATACCTCAACCAGTGTATCATAGTAAATTTAACAACAATCAAATCAAACATCATCAAATACTTAAAATCAACTTAGTGTCGATAAACCTACAATCCCCGAATCACCATTGGTTTTACAGAAAAGATTCTAATGCGATTTTGGTCTTGTCGATTACTCAACCACTAGTAGGGTTTAGGTTGCCCTACACAATCATTATATAATATACTACTTATCGATTCCAACGGTAAATTGATTCTTTCCCCCACCTGGGTTATCACCGAAATTATGAATTCGCCGTTCCTCGTTATTCTAACACCCCCCTTGGGTATTACTTTGTAAACACATGTGGAAATAAATTAAAAGGAAAGTTTGTTGGTTACTTTCGGAAAATTAATTTTACTTTACATTAGAAAAAGCTTGGTTGTTTTTGAAAATACTTCTATTATTTTTCGTAAGTCTGAAAATAGGGGTAAAATTTTTCTTTACTGAGGTACACTTTGAAAAAATGATACACACATCATATAAGTGAAATCACACCGTATTTAATAACACACAAAGACTAAATTTATTTATAAATCATAACACATCAACATATAAATTTTCATGAAATAATCTTTCGTACTGAAAGTTATAAAATTATACAATGTTCTTCAGGACTGTCTATATCGACTTCCTTAAAACGCACACAACCCAAAGAAAACATCCTAAGCTAGTCATTCTAATAGACACCTATTGGAAAGGACTCCATAGTTTTCACCATTAGAATAATCACCCACCTCTTCAAGGATCAGGATTAATATCCCCGAGTGAGGTCAGGAGCTTCTCGGCACCGCCTGCCCTAGTGTACCAAGGTACAACAGCAAAGAACCGGGAAAACCTAATATATTGTAAGGGTGAGATACCAATATATGGATTAATTATGATAACTACATGCATACATACACAAAACAACATGTACAAATAATTATTTATATTCAACATAAAATTTTCACAAATAAACATAACATTCAATAACCATCGTCATTTTTTTTTTTTTAAAAATGTATGGCACTTCTATATTTAACATCTATCCTAATCTCTGGAGATCTCAACAACCCGTCAAAAACATCAATTTGTTTTGTACGTTAAGGTTCCAAGTTCCAACTATTTAAGTAAGTAACTCAATAGGACACGAGTGATAATCCGCTGGCTTATCATGTTTTATCTATTATTTTAGAGCGGATTTTATCAATTAATTTTAGTTGAATGCATGCTTTAGCCCAAATTAGACTTTGTTTTCCTATTTTGATTATTTTAGAGTCAATGTGTGCATTTAATTAATTTTAATTAGATTTTAGTTAATTTTCTAATATTTTTTATTATTTTGATTTTTAGAAAAGGACAAAAAAGAAGGATTTACAATTGAATTGAAGTTTACCATTGAATTTGGAAGAAAAGAATTAAAGCTACTAAGCCTGGTCCAATTTCAATTAATATATTAATAATATATAGGATTCATGTAAAATGGCAATATTGCCTTTTTGAAATGAACTAGAACTTGTCGTGGGGCCATTGCCAAAGTAAAAGTTCAAATTAGAATATTTGCTTCAGCTTGAAGTAATTTGTGAAGGATCCCACGTCATGCACAAGGAGATTTGCATTCTAAATAGAATTGCAACGTCAACGAGAAATAAAACTAATGGAAATGCGAGATTTAAGGGATGTAGATTTTGGTTAATCGTTAAATTATCCAAATCAAATTATGGTTTGGCTATAAAGAGAGCAGCACCGCACAAAATACCAGAGGGATTAAAAGAGTTTGAGACGTGAACTATAGAGGAGGTAGCAGCAACCAAGGGGGAGTCCCAGGACTGCCAGTGGTATCGCGCATAGGCTAGACAGTGCAAGTTTCAATGGTTCTTTCTTTTCTTCTTGTTCTTTATTTTATGGTTGAGTAGTTGTTTTGTTTTTAGGATTGGGTAATGTCCTTTGACATTATTACGATGAATATTTGATCTTTTTCTTTTGTTAATATTTGACTCATTGATTTGGTTCTTATTGTGCTTCATCCATGTAAATTGATTGATCACCTTTTTTGCATGTCTTAGATATTCTAGGGATGAACTTAGCAGTGAACCTAGGTATTGGATCCATTGAAATTGAACTTAGGACTTAAATCACGAGAGTTAGAAGCGATCCTTCAAGGGTACCATTGAATTATCATAAATCGTAATGGGTTTAATTTAAATACAATTACCATGAGAGTAAGAGTTGGTTTAATTGAGCACGGTCTTGTATCTCGAGAGGGAACATTAAATAAGTTAGGATGATTCACCTTCAATTGAGTTAAATATTAATAAAGGGATAGTCAATTAGATTTCATAATTTGTCATTGTCATAGCCTCGATCCTAGAAATCTCTTCCCATATTTAAAAACAAAAAATATTTGATTTTGATTTCATTTATTGTTTCTTTTATTTTCTTGAAATCTATTCACACTTATTTCTTAGTCTAAAATAGTTGTTTAATTTGTGAAGCGGTACTTGGTTTCCCAATCACTGAGTTTGATACTCCGTAATTTACTTGTCGTTTTAATTATTACTTGCTTTGATCCGGTATGCTTGCCGGAGCCTATCAAGTTTTTGGCGCCGTCGCCGGGGACTGTGCTTTCTTGAATTTCAATCCAATTTTTAAATTGATTTTTCTGGACATTTTTTTTTCATTTATTTTTTTTTCTTTTTCTAGAGTATCTATCTCTCTTTGCAAGTATTTTTCTCTTTTATGCGAATATCCCAAAGTCTTGGAAATCTTGTTGAAGTTGACCCCGAGATCGAAAGGACCTTTCATAGACGTGGGAGACTAAAAAGACAAAGAGAGAGAGGTTGATTCCCATTATGCTCAAGGCGAATCTACCGGATACCAAACCACTGAAAGACTTCGCAGCCTCAAATGCTAGGGGTTTGCGAACTGGGATTGCTAGGCCAGAAATTGAGGCGGAGAACTACACTATACCGCCTCAGTTAATTGGCATGATTAGGCAACATCAATTTGGAGGATTACCCTCGGAGGACTCGACTGATCATGTGGAGACATTCTTGGAGTTCACCGGTGCAATAAGAATTCAAGGTGCCCGATTGATGCTATTCGCTTGAGGTTATTCCCCTCCTCTCTGACTGGAAAGGCAAGAGCTTGGTTGAAGAAAGTGCCCTCTAATACTTTGTCAACTTGGGACCAACTGGAGCAGGCATTCTTGGAAAAATTCTTCCCTCCATCCAAGACTGCTTACCTACCAACTCAGATCACCGGCTTCTTCCAAAAGGACGGAGAATGTTACAAAGGATTGCTAGAGTCTTGCCCACATCATGGGCTCGAGAGGTGGTTGTTAGTGCATACCATCTACAACGGATTGGATTACTCTTCGAAGGTGTCATTTGACTCCGCAGCTGGTTGAGCCTTTATGGATAGACCACTGACTGAAGCGTTCAATATCATTGAAAACGTAGCCACCAACTATCACCAATGGGGTTCGGAAAGAGGTAATAACCCGAAAAAGCTTTCGGGGGCTAAGTTTGAAATAAATAGTAATGATTTAACTATGTCTAAATTTGACTCATTGAATAAACGCTTTGATAAGCTTGAAAAGGCTAATGTGAGTTCAATAGGTGCTACTAATGTTGTTTGGGAGATTTGTGGAATGCAGGGACATGACATAATGGAATGCCCACATGGTATTGCTCCTGGATCCAGTGCTTCGGGGGAACAAGTGAACTCTTGTCACAATTTCTATGACACGAACCCGAAGTTGCCAAATTATGTTTCCCCAAATCCTTATAACCAAGTGACGAAGAATAATCCTTATCTCTCCTACGGGAACTACAACAACACGTTGAACCACGAATTCCAGGAAGGCCAAGGTAATAGGAAACCCGCATCGGGGTATCCTCAGGTACAAAAGTCTAAACTTGAGTCTCTTTTGGAAAATTTTGTTGAAACTCAAATAAAGCAAAATGAAGAGTTTAAGCAACAAGGTAGGGCAGTCAATGAGGTAATAAAAGAGTTAACATCTAAGGTAGATAACTTAGTCATCCATAATAAGATGTTAGAAACTCATATTACCCAACAAGCTAGTACATATTCTAGAACTAAGGGTACGTTTCCAGGACAACCCGAAGTTAATCCCAATGAGCACTGTAATGCTATATACTTGAGGGATGATAAGCTTGGGGTAGTTGAAGAGGATGTGGAATGTGAGGAGGACATGAGTGAACATGAAGTGATAGAGCCAAAGTATGTCCCTCCACCACCTTACCAACCCCCAATACCTTTCCCACAAAGGTTGGTCAAGAAAAAACAAGTAGAAAAAGAAACTAAGAGCTTAATTGAGGAGCATGATGCCATGATAAAAACTAATATGCCTCATAAACTAAAAGATACATGAAGTTTCTCTATTGCTTGCTCAATTGGAGAAGTGAAAATAGACTATGCCTTATGTGACTTAGGGGCTAGTGCGAGTCTGATGCCGCTTACTATCTTTGAGAGGCTAGGAACCAAGGAATTGAAACCATCCAAATTCTCTTTACAATTTACGGATGGATCAACTAAAACCCCTCTAGGCATACTAGAGAATATCCCTATAAAGGTAGGTAAATTTTTCATTCCTACTGATTTCATGGTGGTGGACATGAACGGGAATTCTAAATTCTCTATCATTCTTGGAAGGCCATTCTTGGCCATAGCTGGAGCAATAATAGATGTAAAAAATGGTAAGCTCTCCTTGAATGTAGAGAAAGGAAGGGTGGATTTTGATTTGACTAACTCTTATAACAACCCTCATTTTGAGAGTCATGTGTGCATGATTGAGATAATCCCTACAAAGGTGAAGGAAGAGCTTAACATGGAAGTAACTCTCAAACTTTTCATGACAAATGATGCACCAAATAATGATGAAATTGGAGTTCCTCAACATGTGGAGTTAAAACTTCCGCCGGGCGGAAGTAAGGCCATGAAACTCAGAGTGAAAAGAGCAAAATGAAAGCGCATGTGGCCATATGAACAAAGTAGGCTCTTTGAAGGACTTCCTTGGAAGAAAGGTGTTCTTTCACGTCCAAGCCCAACTGATCCCGGTTGATTGAAGGGAGTATGGTCAAGCTTAAGACCGTAAATAAGCGCTTCTTGGGAGGTAACCCAAGTTTTCTTTCCCTTTTTAATTTGTATTTGAATCATTTGAGAAGATTAAGAGAAGAAAGATCACAAATTGATGGTTTTGCCAAGTATTTTCAGGTTATGAAGGCATGAAGAGCAAAAAGGCATGGAAACATAAAGTCAGAGGAGATCATAGCCTGGCCCTGATGGCCATCGTGGCCAAGATGGAGCAATTTCAAAAAGGAAGAGGAGACCAGAATCTATCATGGCCTAGCCGTGACGAGGGTCACGGCCGTGATGCGCCAGAAGCTGAAAACCAGAAACGATCACGTCCAAGCTGTGATAGCCATCACGTGCGTGATGTGAAAAAGCAGGAAGTCAGAATTGATCACGGCCCGGCCGTGATAGCCATCACGGGTGTGATGCGAAGGAGCCCAACAGAACAGAATTGATCACGGCATAGCTGTGATGTATATCACGGCCGTGACAAGGCCCAGTAACCAGCATCCGAATCGATCACGGCCTGGCCATGATGAATGTCACAATCGTGACACGTCCTCCAATATCTCTATGACTGGCATTTGAGCCAACACCCTCCACCACATCGGTGAGTTGTTCCATTTTTCTCCTCTCTCCGACTTGATTATTTACATTGGGGATAATGTAAGTTTTTAAGCTTGGGGTAGGGGTATTTTTGCATTTTTTTGCATTTTTCATGTAGTTTTGCATAATGTCACAATCGTGACACGTCCTCCAATATCTCTATGACTGGCATTTGAGCCAACACCCTCCACCACATCGGTGAGTTGTTCCATTTTTCTCCTCTCTCCGACTTGATTATTTACATTGGGGATAATGTAAGTTTTTAAGCTTGGGGTAGGGGTATTTTTGCATTTCTTTGCATTTTTCATGTAGTTTTGCATAATCACATGATTAGATTGCCCCTTGCTTAGAGTATGCATCCAATTGTGAGAACTTTGTGCCAAATGAATTGAGATAGTGAATTTTTGAACCCAGATTTTGTATTCTTGTGATAGGCTAAAAATAAAAATGCTTGAAATGATCTTCTGATAGTTGATAATTAGCATGTGGTTCCTTAGATTTGTGTTTCTCATTGATTTTAAACTACTAAATGTGAGATTTTTTTAGCCTAAAAGGGGAACTCACTAAATTTACCTCATTCTTAGTGATTCAGTGTTTTATTCCTCTTGGATTGTATTCTCTAGAACTTGACTTGACACCGTTTTGAAACTTAAAATTTTTTTATAACATATTTGAAAATGATTGAGGCACTAGGTATTTTTCTGGCCTTCTGAGCTTTGACTGATTAAATACTACCCCTTAGTTGCCCAATTTTGTGCCAAATAGAATAAAATACTTTTCTTGGTACCTTGATTTATTTTGATGATTGATGCTTGGTATGACACCTTTTAAAGTATTGCAAAAAGGTGGTTTGAAAAATAAATTGTGGGATGAAAAAAGTTAGAAAAATATTTATCTTAAGCTGAAAATCTCCCCTTCTACAAATAAATAAAATAAAATTAAAAAAATGGAGAAGGGGATGAGAAAAAAAAAAGAAAGAGAGAAAGAAAGAAAGAAATGTGGAAAAGTGAATTAAAGCCCAAAAAGGTATTTCAGAAGGTTGTCATGCTTTGCATTGTTTTATATTTTGTTAGCCTTCTTGAATTTTCATTTTCTTGGTTTCCCCACCTAACGATTAATCGTATGGCCCCATTACAACCAAAATAAAAGACCTCTTGATTCTTATGTGTTTTCATTAATAAAGTAGAGATTTTGGTTAATAGTCAAGCTTATGGTAGGATACCATCCTTGAGGAAATTGAGTGAATTGTCATATACCCTTAAACAATTGAGTGAGGTGAGAAGAGTGCCCGAATTAGTGAGAGGCATGAATCTAGAGAACCTAAGCTTCTAATTGGACTTGAAATTGATTGTCTCTTGGTTACTTATTTGGATATGCATGTTACTTGGATTTATTACTCGGGTTCTTGGTTCACTGTCCATGCTCTGATTGCTTATCTTTTCTGGCCTTAGTGATTGCTTAAGGAAAAGCAAAATCTTACGCTTGGGGTAGCTTGGAACGGCTAAGGTGGTTTTGTGGTGTTTGTATGCAGGAATTGAAGATTAAAATGCTCGGGACCAGTTATGTTGCAGTTTGCATGAAGGCGGAGCTTGAAATACAAGAAAAATGAGTCAAACAGAGCCCATCACGGCCTGGCCGTGATGGGCGTCACGGTCATGATCGAGTAGGACTGAAAAGAAATAAGAATGGAAAACTCAGAACTGGTCACGGCCAGGCCGTGATGGTGGTCACGGCCGTGACATGTCAACTGAACCAGACCCTCACAGGCAGAACTGATCACGGCAGGCCGTGATGACGATCACGGCCAGGCCGTGATGACGATCACGGCCAGGCCGTGATGACGATCACGGCCAGGCCGTGATGACGATCACGGCCGTGACATACCAAGCAGTGAAGCCATCTCCAAGTCAGAACCTGTCACGGTCTGGCCGTGACAGGCATCACGGCCGTGACGCGCAATATCTGAAAATTTATTTGCTGATTTGATCTGATTTTGTAACAGCTTTAATCCCAAGTTACCCTACATTATAAATAGGATCCTTAGGCTCAAAAATAAGGGAGCTCTGGGCTGTTGCCTTAGGCAAAAATTAGGATTTCCCTTCTTCTCAATTTCTTCTCTTCTCTTAGGTTTTTTTTATGCTTTTGTTAATCAAGGTTGCTATGAACATGGCAATGCTTGAGTAGTTATTTTTATTTCTAGGAATTAAGGCTATACCCAAGACTCATTTTATGTGATGAATTGACGTTTTGCTTCTTGTTAATTTCAATTTTGCTTTCGATTTAATTCCTATTACATGAATTACTTGTGAATTTGGTGCACATTTATTTGCATGTCATAGATATTCTAAGGATGAACCTAGCGGTGAACTTAGGTATTGGATCTATAGGGATTGAACTTAGGACTTAAATAACGAGAGTTAGAAGCGGTCCTTCGAGGGTTCATTGAATTGTCACGAATCTCAATGGGTTCAATTTAAATACAATTCCCACGAGAGTAGGGGTTGGTTTAATTGGGCACGGTTCTTGTATCTCGAAAGGGAACATTAACTGATTTAGTATAAATTCACCTTCAAAGAAATTTCGATAATTAACAAGAGGGGTAGTCAATTTAGTAGCATGAGCAGTCTTGTTGGTAACCCAATTCCTGGAAATCTCTCTTAATTTGAAAATCTCATATTTGATTTGATTGTAATTTTATCTAATTGTGTTTTAAATACTTGATTTGTTAGTCAATCTTATTTCAAAAACCAAATATTTTCCAAATCTTGTTGTTGTCTAGTTTAGTTAATTTAATAATTAATTGTTATTTAACATCACGGTCTTGTGGGTTCGATATTTTTATTACTTGACGACGAAGTCGCTCACTTGCGGATTCACGCTATCAATTAGCTCCAACCATCATCGTACGTAGTTCACAAGAACGTCCAACGATAGTCGTACTTAACTCGGCCTAAAAAATATCACTAATACCCGAGCTCCAGAAATAGTCGTACATAGCCCGGCCTTTCCAAAACACAATGTACCACTTAACATGGGTACCTTGTCCATAACACGTTGGACAACACGCATGACACAAGGGTCTGTAACACATGGCACGTCTGCCAAATAATGCATGAGAAAACTTTTATTTTCGCAACTTTTCTTTGTGTTTCATTCTTTCCCTGTTGAGGCTCAAGGCTCACGACCATCCATAAATTTTCGACGTTTTAAAATATTCATTTTCAACACAGGACGTTTTAGCCCGAGTGTCCAATCACAACATTCCTAGAACTGTGCACTGGTCTTAGACTTTATGGTGGTAGAAAACAACATTCACCTTTAACCACATCCATCACGATGTATATGGGACACACAGTCTACAACAATGTGTGTAGGGCACACAGTCCACAACAACATATGTAAAACACATAGTCCATAACAACGTATATAGGACACGTAGTCCACAACAACGTATATAGGACACACAGTCCACAACAACGTATATAGGACACACAGTCCACAAAATCGTGACACAGATCATACATCCACGTGTTTTTTACTACAAAAACACTTGTGTCCCGACGTCTCGGTTACTAGGTTCACTTTTCAATGTTATTTTTCGTTCAGTGAAAACACAAATACAAAACAAAACCTTCGCAACTTATCCGAGTTATCGGAATATTTTCGTTGAGTAGAACTTTTGGCAGAAGAAAAAAAATTTCATTTGAAATTCATTTTTTTTTTTAAAAAAACTTCGAGTTATAGAAAATCTCTTTCTTTTAAAAAAATATTTTATTTTGAAACTTTCTTTTTTGAAAGTATTTGAAACATTTAAAGTAAATATTTTGAAAATCTTAAAAATAAACTTGTTTTTTTTATGGTCTTTCACCATAAAATAGTTTCAAAAGTTAAATTTTTCTTAATGATAAAATCATTTAAATCATCACATAATTTTTATTCATAAAAAAATATTTTTAAATTATTAAATTCCCATCAGATTTTGAAAGGATAATTTACTTGTTCTTTTACCAAAATATTTCTTCAACTAAAATTTTACTTTTGATATTCTTCATATAGTTTTCTTAAAGATTTTATCTTTGATTATTAATTTAGCTCTAACCAGTGTTAGGCTTTCCAGGCAATCAACCAAACAGTCTCATAACAGATAAAGCATGCATCAACCATACTCACATATAAAATCAATCAAACATAAAAATTTAAACATGTTATCAGATCAAGCAGACAACTTAAGTCACCAATCAAGACTCGGAAAACACACATAAAATCAATCACAAACAACATCTAGTTATCATAAAGAGCTTCCCTCAGACAGTCTCCCCTTACCTGACTCGAAGGGTAGAAAAGTCTTTGTTTTCGCATTGCCCAAAGCGAACCTCCTTTGCTCGTAACGTGTCGCAAGTCTAAGAATCAAGCACATAACCTAAGTTAAATAAAAAAATCATTATTGTCTTTACATTAACACTTGTTTATATTTCTTTTTATATCAAAAAACTTTACTTGATCATGTTAAAAGATATTATTTTTAAAATCATATTTTTCATTCAAATTTAGGATGGACTCTTTTATAAAAGCATTTTCAAAATAGCAGTGGGTTTAAATTGTGAATTATCACTCAAATAACCTTTAAAATTTTTGATAATTTAATTGGAGGTACCTAACTCACACATCAACACAGTACAGTTGGTCCCGTGTAAAAATTCGAAGGCATTAATTTATTAAAAATCACACACTGCCACTGTTTGAACAAGATTTTTCCAGAAATCCGATTTCACCAATATGTAACTTTATGAAATTGTTTCTATTCATATATATGTGTAAAAATTCGAAAACTTCAGCCAAACTTTATTTATACTTTGGTATCAACCCAGAAAATTTTATAAAGAATTTAATTTTCAAAATCATATTTAAAATAATCATGCAACCAATTATGTGTATATTTTCGCAGCCAGAACTTGACTCTACTTTGATAGGGTTTTTGACCCAGAAAATATTATCCAAATACTTACATATTATCTATCAAATTAAAGCCCTAAAAGTCTTATTCCCAAATATGTATTTTTTTTTCAGAAATATCTTTTGTATAAAAAATTATGGGCTCGCGAATCACTAAAGGTCATGCTGCCAGATTTGTGTTTTCATATGTTCATCCACACCAAGTTATTATTTTCATTCAAACATCATCCCCAAGTCATAAAATCAACATTCAAGGGTCCTAGACCCTTAAACATATGCATGCAAGCATATAAGATGAAAGTAGGGGTTATTATGAGTTTATAAAAACTTGTTTCACGTTAAAAAGATTTTTCAAGGGTTTTCTAAGAATTTTCTACCATTTCCTTCATGCATTCCTCGTGGGGAATGTCAGTCAAATTGTTCAAGCGACGGGTTCCAAATTCCCGGTGCACATTCTCTTCCATGGTGAGAATGCTCACGTAAAACAATGACACTATAGCTGCACGATGCTCCCGGTGCACACCCCTTCCACTTTCGGGGGTGCTCAATAAAATTCAATGACACTATAGTTGCACAACCTATTTCTAAGGTGGAACGGTCTAGCGAGAACTCTTGACCTCGTATATTCCTAATATACGATTGTGAACAACAATACAAAGACATGAACCTCACTAAACCATATTATTAATATCCTAGTGCCTTAACCTTCCATCAAAATCTCAACACAGACTCTATGTGACAACTCCTCTTTAAAATAAATCATTTAGGTTAGGCATCTCTAAGTCACCATTATCCTCGCACCCAAACCAACAATTATCTCTTGAATAACATATACCTTTGCTTAGAATCCACTATGCTCAATAGTAAAAACTAGACAGATCATGCATTATACAATATCAGGAAATATTCAAACACCAAAAATAATACGTCACATGCAGGTGGAATACCTCAATTAGCGTATCAAAGTAAATTTAACAACAATCAAATCATACATCATCAAATACTTAAAATCAACTTAGTGTCGATAAACCTACAATCCCTGAATCACCATTGGTTTTACAGAAAAGATTCCATTAGTTTAAGGATTTCTAACTTGTTTATTCTATGTTATTAAAGCTAGGATGTATTACTTTCATTTTTCCAAGATGATCATGGACTTGAGCTCCATAAGATATTTGGATGCTAAGTCTAAGAGATTGCAATGTTTAAGTTTCCATTGTTTTCCAAAATGATCATGGACATGAGCTCCATAAGATATTTGGATGCTAAGTCTAAGAGATTGGAAAGTTTAAAGATTTCTAACCTGTAAATCCTATGATGGCTGAACCTAGAAGGTTATGGACCTAGGATACTTTGTTCTTATTTTTCCAAAATTATCATGGTTTTGAGCTCCTTAATACATATGGATGCTAAACCTAAGAGATTGGAATGTTTAGTGAATGCTAGCCTATTTTACTAGCCTTGGCCGAAAACCCTAAGTTTATAACTTAGTGGGATTTTAATTCAACTTTGTTAAGTGAGCTTTGTTTATGAACTCCTAATATTTAAGGATTATAAATCCATGAGTTGTATAATTTTCGGGAATCTCTAACCCTCAGAACTAGTCTTTGCCGAACTTATACCTTGTGGTTTAGTGTTCTTGTTTGATTTTAACTTGTGATTTTGTGTTCATAACCTTAGACTTCCATCACAGAGGAAACGAGGACGATCGCGGTATACCTCTTTGAGCATCTAATCTCCTTACCTTCACAGAAGGTGGAGTTAGTACTTTGTGGTGTGACAACGAGGAGCTTTGAGTTCGGGAGTTCGGTGATAACCCGGGTGGGGGAAAGAACCAACCTATCATCGGAATGGATAAGTAGTAGATTATATAATAATTATGTAGGGTGACCTAAACCCTACTAGTAGTCGAGTAATCGACAAGACCAAAATCACATTGGAAACCTTTTCTGAAAAACCAATGGTGATTCGGGTATTGTAGGTTTATCGATATTAGGTTGATTTTAGATTGTTGATGGTTGATTTGATTTTATTACCTTTATTGAATTGATTTTGTTCTATATTGGTGATATGGGAATATTTGGATTGATATTGTGTTATGCATGATCTGCCTGGTTTGTATTATTATGCTTAGTGGTTTTTAAGCAAAGATATATATGTTGTCTAAGAGATGATTGCTTTGGGTATGAGGATAATAATGATTTAGAAGTGCCTAACCTAGATGATGTATGTTAAAGAGGTGTTATGGCATAGAATACGTGTCAAGTTCTAATGGAAGGTTAAGGCACTAGGATGTTGTTAAAACGGGTTGGTGAGATTCAAGTATAGGAGTTGTTGTCCACAACCGTGTATTGGTAATATAATACACAAGGAAAAAAGTGTATTGGTAATATAATACACAAAGACAAAGTGTATTGGTAATATAATACGCAAGGACATCTGTGTATTGGTAATATAATACACCGTGTATTGGTAATATAATACATGTAAAACACTTCTGTGTATTGGTAATATAATACACGTAAAACATTTGTGTATTGGTAATACAATACACCGTGTATTGGTAATATAATACACATATAACACTTCTGTGTATTGATAATATAATACACCGTGTATTGGTAATATAATACACGTAAAACATTTGTGTATTGGTAATATAATACACCGTGTATTGGTAATATAATACAAGTAAAACACTTCCGTGTATTGGTAATATAATACACGGAAAATCAAGAGTTCTCGCGAGACCACTTCCGCCTTAGGGAATGGGGGTGGAACACCTTAACGGGAATGGAGGTGTGCACTAGGTGGAACATCCTAACGGGAATGAGGATGTGCCCCGATGCAAATAAGGGATGGTGACAGG
Source organism: Sophora flavescens (assembly GCA_030762895.1). NCBI lineage: Eukaryota > Viridiplantae > Streptophyta > Magnoliopsida > Fabales > Fabaceae > Sophora > Sophora flavescens. Next base: position 142,860,874 of record CM061062.1, read on the forward strand.
AGTGGCAGTGGCCACGATAACGTAAAGACATGGTGGCAGGATTTGAGAGGTTACGTTAAAATAAAGTGTTAGATTGACTGAGAGTAAGGGTAGAGGATGATATATATTAACTTGAGGACGATTCGTTAGTTATGTGTGTTGATTGTTTGTGACAATTACTGCATGATTTACTATGACTCTTTTCCGCTTTTTGATGATAGAACTGTTTCTTATCCCCTATGTTTCTATATTCTTGTGGGTTACTTTACTTACATTAGAAGACCCGATGGAGGATTATGTTGCTGAGGAGCTGGGCGGAGCTCTGTATGGGACGGAGGTTGCTGAGGAGTTGGATGGAACTGTTAAGTCTCTAAAATGTCTGATGTGCATTTCCCTAAGTTTTGATGAGAACTAAACATTGGTTAATGATTTAGTTAACCTTCATATTGGTTGCTAACCTATCTATCGAGTGTGCAGATTAAGAAATAGAATCATCCGTCCAACACTGTAGTGATTGAAGCTCACGTCCAACGCAGGTGATTTAAACGCACGTCCAACACTGTAGTGATTGAAGCTCACGTCCATCGCAAATGTTTAAAGCGCACGTCCAAAACGCAAGAGAAAGAAACTTGCGTCCATTAAAGTATCAGAAAAGCCCGTCCAATGAGGTATCAGAATTATCCGTCCAATGACGTGGCACTTGGAGCGCGTCCATCAAAGTATCAGAAAAGCCCATCCAGTGAGGTATCAGAATTATCCGTCCAATGACGTGGCACTTGGAGCTCGTCCATTAAAGTATCGGAATAGCACGTCCACTAAGGTATCAGAATGGCTCGTCCAATAACGTGGCAAAGACTCTCGTCCACTAGAGTAACTGAGACTCTCGTCCACTAGAGTAACTGAGACTCTCCTCCACTAGAGTAACTGAGACTCTCGTCCACCAGAGTAATTGAGACTCTCGTCCACCAGACTAACTAAGACTCTCGTCCAGTAAAGTAACAGAGGGTCTCGTCCACTAAAGTAACAAAGGCTCTCATCCACTAAAGGCGACAGAAGCTCTCGTCCACTAGAGTAACAGAAGTGCTCGTCCACTAAAGGTGACAGAAGCGCTCGTCCACTAGTCTTTGGACTTGCTGAGTCCTTAATATAGAGCTCATCTACTAGCCCGAATGAAAACTCAAATGACTAGATAGACGTGATTATTTTCAAGATGGAAGCACTTATGTTATGAACGCGAATTCTATAAGGATTATCAGAATCTTAGTTCAAGAATCAGAAAGAGACTTGAAGCCTTCTCTCCTACTCAGTTTCACGATTATCAAGAAAAGTTAGAAGACTACTCTCTCAAGCAACCTTGGATAATCTAAAAGAATGCTTCCAACATGCTTTATTCCACAAAAAGGGGAGTGTACTCAGCAAAGTACAAAAAGCTCTCTGCACAACTCTGACATGGCTGTATCTCGATGCATAAAGCCATGATCCTACATGTTAGAGTACAACCAACATTCCTATTGCATCAATGGCTGCTCAGAACGACTCTATTGCATTAATGAGTGCTTAGAACGACTCTATTGCATTTAATGAAGTTCTGCTTGAAGCCAACATCTGAGAGAATCTCTCTAACGGATCCTAAATGCTTGAAGACTATAAATACAGAAGTCATTGAAGATGAAGAAAAAGAGAATACACACTGCATTAAAACGCCATTACTCTGCTCATTAATTATTTTATTCTTTCATTCTGTATTCTTCAAACATTTGAAGTTATTACGCAGACTTTCCTAGACTTCACATTTAAACCACTCTGAGTGTTAGTGAAAGATCTGCTTGTGAGAAGTTGTATTTTTACAAATCCAATCTCTCAAACAAACCTAAGTGAGCCTGAAGAGGCTAGGTGTGAAAACAATACTTATCTTGAGCCTGAAGAGGCTTGGTGTGAAAACAATACTTGTCTTGAGCCTGAAGAGGCTAGGTGTGCAAATAATACTTGAGTCTGTAACCTTATCAGCTATAGTGGATAAATCTTGATGCTACCAAGGACTGGACGTAGCTCTTTGATTTGAAGAGTGAACCAGGATAAATCACCGTGTCAATCTCTCTTCCCTTAAACTCTTTAATTTCTTTAGTTTTCTTGCGTCTGTCAAGTGGTGTGTTTGCAATAGTCACCCGTCCATCCTGTATTCTTCCACTCGTTCAAAGCTAGCTTTCTGTTTGCGAAAAGATTTCAGCTTTGCTTAAATTCTGATAAACACAATTAAACCCCCCCTTCTCGTGTTTATAGTTGTCTATTTCAGTTGGTATCAGAGCTCAGCCTCTGGGGTGAGCATCTAACAGTGTAGAGGTAAAAGGTCCTGAAAAATAGACATGACGGCTGGACCTAGTTCAAGTGGAAGTCATCAGACTGAAGGAGCTTCCCTAACCAGACCTCCTTACTTCAATGGAGAAAACTACAACCACTGGAAGGATATATTTCAATGGTTCATTCTATCCACAAACTCTGATCTTTGGGATGTCATCACAGAGGGTCCATTCATTCCCAAGAATGATGATAACACTGACAAACCAAAAGCTCAGTGGACTGCTGCAGAAAAATTAAAATGGGAGCTGAACCACAAAGCCGGATACAACATCATTTGTGCTCTCAGTCAGGAGGAGTTTGAGAAGGTATGTGCCTGTGACTCTGCAAAAGAAATATGGGACACCTTAGCTGTCACACATGAAGGAACAGTAAAAGTCAAAGAATCAAAGATTACCATACTTGTTAGAAAGTATGAACTGTTCATCATGGAGGAAGGAGAATATGTTGCTCAGATGATAGGAAGATTTCAAACTATCATCATCAGTTTAAAATCTCTTGGCAAAGTCTATACCAATGTTGAGAAGGTTGGTAAGATTCTGAGAAGTCTACCTAAACAATGGAGACCTTTAGTCACTGCTATCTCCCAAGCCAAGGATCTGACTACGTTGACTATGGATGAACTTCTTGGAACACTCACGGTTCATGAGCAAGAACTTGGAGTTGAAGCTGCACCAAATAAGGGCAAGTCAATTGCTCTGAAAGCTGATCAAAAGTCAGAAAAAGCTTCCAAGGCTCTGAAGGCAAATGAGTCATCCAGTGATGCTGACCTATCAGAACTCGAGGATTCTGAGAGTGATGAAGAATTGTCTCTCCTGACCAGGAAGATAAAGCTTATCCTACAGAAAAAGAAATTCAAGAAGGATAGGTCATTCAGAAGGTTCAACAAGGACAAGAACTTCAAAGAATCCACCTCAACAGACAAAAGTCCAATTGTTTGCTATGAGTGCAAGAAGCCCGATCACTTCAAGGCTGAATGTCCTCAACTCAAGAAGGCCCCTTTTAAGAAATTCTTCAAGAAGAAGAAGAAAGGAATGATGGCTACTTGGGAGGATCTGGAGTCAACATCTTCTGATAAAGAAACAGAGGAAGAAGTCAATCTCTGTTTGATGGCCAACACTGACTCAGACTCTGATGATGAGGTACATCCTGACTATGAGGAATTACTTGATGTCTATGAGGAGTTGATGGAGGAATCCAAGTGCTTATCTAAAGCCTTCAAATCCCTCAAGAGAAAGTATGTAAAGCTCACCAATGAGCATAAACAGAAATCTCAAGAGTGCGAGAAGTTGGCCAAAGAAAACAGTGAGCTGAAGACTGAAAAGTCTAATGAAGCTAAGATCTCAAGTGAAACATCACCATCTGAAGAAGTTAAAAAACTTCTACATAAAGTGGAAGAGCTCACTTCTTATCTGACTAAGCAACTTGGTAGTCAGAAGCACTCTCTTAACAAAGAAGGTATTGGATATGTCCATCAGACACGTCATAAAGTATCAATTAAAGCTTCTAAAGTATCTGTTAAGTCAACTGTAACCAAATCAACACCTATTTGTAACTTCTGTGGAAAAACTGGGCATGTTATGTCTAAGTGTATCCATAAGAAGAGAAGGAAGTCCTCACAGACTCCTAGAACTAACAGAAAAGGACCCAGAAAAATATGGGTACCTAAAGATCAAATAATCTTTGTTGCAGATGTCCTCAACAAGACAAAGAAAACACCACCTCTTGGTACCGGACAAGGGCTGCTCGCGACATATGGCAGGAGAAAGGTCTATTTTCCTAGACCTCCAACTTAAGAAAGGAGGACACGTTGCCTTCGGAGGGAATCAGAAAGGGAAGGTTATAGGAATTGGTACTATTGGTGGTAAACCCCCTCTTCCCTCTATATCTAATGTTCTCTTGGTTAAAGGATTAAGACACAACCTGCTTAGCATAAGTCAATTATGTGATAGTGGTTTTGATGTTTCCTTTACCAAGGATGTATGCATAGTTAAAGACTGTAGTGGCAAAACCTTCTTTTCAGCTAAAAGGCAACAAAATCTTTATAAGATTGAACTGTCTGATCTCTCAGATCAAAGTGTAACCCGTCTGATGTCTAAAGAGGATGAGAGATGGTTATGGCATAAGAAACTAGGACATGCTAGTATGAAATGAATTTCTGAATTAAAAAGGAATAATCTCGTGAGATGATTGCCTGATATTAGCTTTAAGAAAGATGTCTTGTGTGATGCATGTCAGAGAGGTAAACAGATAAAATCAAGTTTCAAATCTAAAAACCAAATATCAACCTCTAGACCTCTTCAGTTGTTACACATGGATCTGTTTGGACCAGTTAGTGTTGCCAGCCTGGCTGGAAGAAAATATGGATTTGTCATAGTTGATGACTATTCTAGATACACATGGGTACTCTTCCTAACACACAAGGATGAGTCTTTTAAGGCTTTCTCAGTATTCTGCAAAAGAGTACAAAATGAGCAGGGTTTCTGTATTTCTACCCTTAGAAGTGATCATGGGGGAGAATTTGAATATGAGCAGTTTGGACAGTTCTGTGAGGAGAATGGAATCTCTCACAATTTCTCTACACCTAGAACTCCACAGCAAAATGGAGTGGTTGAGAGAAAGAACAGATCCCTGCAAGAGATGGCTAGATCTATGGTCAATGAAAATAATCTCCCTAAGTACTTATGGGTAGAAGCTGTAAACACTGCTTGCTATGTACAAAACAGAATACTTATTAGGCCTTTTCTAAAAAGGACTCCTTATGAATTGTGGAAAGGAAAAAGTCCCAACATATCTTATTTTCATGCTTTTGGATGTGAATGTTTTATTCTAAATACCAGAGATAATCTTGGAAAGTTTGATTCTAAGGTTGATAAAGGTATTTTCGTAGGTTATTCTGAAAAGTCCAAGGCTTTTAGAGTTTACAATTCAAGAACTTTTATTATTGAAGAATATGTTCATGTTAAATTCAATGATGGATTAAAGACTGATAAAGAACTATCAGATCCAGAATATGATCTTGCAGGTCTTGATATAAACAAACCAGAAAGTCAACAACCCGATCTAACCAAAACAGAACCTGTGCCTGAGGCTGAAAGACAAGTGGAACAAACGAGTCAGCAGACAAGTCAAGATCTTCATGATGATCTCAAAAGGGATTGGAGGTTCAACACTCATCATCCTAAGGATCTTATTATTGGAAATCCTTCTGAAGGAGTAAGAACCAGATCCACATTAAGAGAATCAAGCAATGCGGCCTTTATTTCATATTTGGAGCCTAAACGCATTGAAGAATCTCTTGAGGATGAAAGTCGGATTCTTGCTATGCAAGAAGAATTTAACCAGTTCACTAGAAATGATGTTTGGACTCTTGTCTCTAAGCCTAAAAACAAGTCGGTTATTGGAACAAGATGGGTCTTCAGAAACAAACTGGATGAAGATGATAAAGTTGTCAGAAATAAGGCAAGGTTAGTAGCTCAAGGCTATAGCCAACAAGAAGGTATTGATTATATTGAAACCTTTGCACCTGCAGCTAGAATAGAAGCCATACGTATTTTAATGTCATATACTGCACAACACCTAATTACCCTGTTTCAAATGGATGTAAAAAGTGCTTTTCTAAATGGTATAATTGAAGAAGAAGTGTATGTTAAACAACCCCCTGGTTTTGAGGATACTGATAAACCAAATCACGTTTTCAAACTTAAAAAGGCATTATATGGTTTGAAACAAGCACCTAGAGCATGGTGTGATAGACTCAGTTCTTTTCTCATGCATAATGGTTTTACTCGAGGACAAGTAGACACTACTCTGTTCAAAAAATGCTCTAAAGAGAACTTTATTATAGTTCAAATATATGTTGATGATATTATTTTTGGAACAACTAATGAAAAGCTGTGCAAGGAATTTTCAAATCTAATGCAAGTTGAATTTGAGATGAGCATGATGGGAGAATTGAAGTTCTTCCTTGGATTACAAATCAAGCAAACAAGTGATGGAATTTACATTCATCAACAAAAATATACCAAGGAGATACTCAAGAAATACAAAATGGAAAATTCAAAGCTCATGAAAACCCCTATGCAACCCAATGCAAAACTAAGCAAAGATGATGAAGGTAAAAAGGTAGATCAAACTGTCTACAGAGGTATGATTGGCTCTCTACTGTACTTAACTTCAAGCAGACCTAACATTCAATTTAGTGTCTGTATGTGTGCTAGATTCCAATATGATCCTAGAGAATCTCATCTTAAGGCTGTTAAAAGAATATTTAGATATTTGCTTGGAACTACTAATCTTGGTTTGCTGTATTTAAGATCAAAAGAATAAAGATTAGTGGGATATTGTGATGCTGACTTTGCTGGAGACAGAATATAAAGAAAAAGCACCAGTGGAGGATGTCACTTCATTGGAGCAAGTTTAGTCTCATGGTCAAGCAAGAGGCATACAATCATTGCCTTGTCTACTGCTGAAGCAGAATACATCTCTGCTGCTAGCTGCTGCTCTCAACTCTTATGGGTAAAACATTAACTTGAGAATTACTCTATTTATGAACATAACATATCTGTATGGTGTGATAATTCAAGTGCTATATGCTTAACTAAAAAACCAATTCAGCATTCTAAGGCTAAGCATATTGAAATCAAACATCATTTCATTAGGGATTATGTTCAAAAAGGCATCTTTGATATTAAGTTTGTTAAAACTGAAAATCAATGGGCTGATATTTTCACTAAACCCCTCGCAGAAGAAAGGTTTTTATTTATTAGAGATAATATAAACATGCATTGCATTGTTGAATGACATGTATGAATGTTAACGAGTCTATGCTAAATCTGTCATTACTCCTATATACATGTTCTTTCAACTAAGCATTAGTTCAGAGGGAGTAATGATACAATAATTTAAGTGGAATATGTCTAATATGCATGCTGCATTACTATGATTTTCTTAACATGTTATCTAGCCTTTAACATATCTTATAAATAAAACTTGATAACCCTTTTTGATGTTGACAAAAGAGGGAGAAAGGGAGAAATGAATAGGGAGAATGGGAGAAATGAAAATGGGAGAATAGGAGAAATAGAATGGGAGAATGAATATGATATGACCTGTTCACTTAAGAAAATTTCAACCTGTCTATATATGCTATTTTCTTTGTTGATATTTTCTGAGGTTCATTAAATCATCTCAATGTTTGTCATCATCAAAAAGGGGGAGATTGTTAAGTATCTAAACTGTCTGATGTGCATTTCCCTAAGTTTTGATGACAACTAAACATTGGTTAATGATTTAATTAACCTTTATATTGGTTTCTAACCTATCTATCGAGTGTGCAGATTAAGAAATAGAATCATCCATCTAACACTATAGTGATTGAAGCTCACGTCCAACGCAAGTGATTTAAACGCACATCCAACACTGTAGTGATTGAAGCTCACGTCCATCGCAAATGTTTAAAGCGCACGTCCAAAACGCAAGAGAAAGAAACTTGCGTCCATTAAAGTATCAGAAAAGCCCGTCCAGTGAGGTATCAGAACTATCCGTCCAATGACGTGGCACTTGGAGCGCGTCCATCAATGTATCAGAAAAACCCGTCCAGTGAGGTATCAGAATTATCCGTCCAATGACGTGGCACTTGGAGCTCGTCCATTAAAGTATCAGAATAGCACGTCCACTAAGGTATCAGAATGGCTCGTCCAATAACGTGGCAAAGACTATCGTCCACTAGAGTAACTGAGACTCTCATCCACTAGAGTAACTGAAACTCTCCTCCACTAGAGTAACCGAGACTCTCGTCCACCAGAGTAATTGAGACTCTCGTCCACCAGACTAACTGAGACTCTCGTCCAGTAAAGTAACAGAGGCTCTCGTCCACTAAAGTAACAAAGGCTCTCGTCCACTAAAGGTGACAGAAGCTCTCGTCCACTAGAGTAACAGAAGTGCTCGGCCACTAAAGGTGACAGAAGTGCTCGGCCACTAAAGGTGACAGAAGCGCTCGTCCACTAGTCTTTGGACTTGCTGAGTCCTTAATATAGAGCTCATCTACTAGCCCGAATGAAAACTCAAATGACTAGATAGACGTGATTATTTTCAAGATGGAAGCACTTATCTTATGAACGCGAATTCTATAAGGATTATCAGAATCTTAGTTCAAGAATCGAGAAGAGACTTGAAGCCTTCTCTCCTACTCGGTTTCACGATTATCAAGAAAAGTCGAAGACTACTCTCTCAAGCAACCTTGGATAATCTAAAAGAATGCTTCCAACATGCTTTATTCCACAAAAGGGGAGTGTACTCAAAGAAAGTACAAAAAGCTCTGCCAACTCGACATGGTCGTATCTCGATGCATAAAGCCATGATCCTACATATTAGAGTACAACCAACATTCCTATTGCATTAATGGCTGCTCAAAACGACTCTATTGCATTAATGGGTGCTCAGAACGACTCTATTGCATTTAATGAAGTTCTGCTTGAAGCCAACATCTGAGAGAATCTCTCTAACGGATCCTAAATGCTTGAAGACTATAAATACAGAAGTCATTGAAGATGAAGAAAATGAGAATACACACTGCATTAAAACGCCATTACTCTGCTCATTGATTCTTTTATTCTTTCATTATGTATTCTTCAAACATTTGAAGTTATTACGCATACTTTCCTAGACTTCACATTTAAACCACTCTCTGAGTGTTAGTGAAAGATCTGCTTGTGAGAAGTTGTATTTTTACAAATCCAATCTCTCAAACAAACCTAAATGAGCCTGAAGAGGCTAGGTGTGAAAACAATACTTGTCTTGAGCCTGAAGAGGCTAGGTGTGAAAACAATACTTGTCTTGAGCCTGAAGAGGCTAGGTGTGCAAATAATACTTGAGTATGTAACCTTATCAGTTATAGTGGATAAATCTTGGTGCTGCCAAGGACTAGACGTAGCTCTTTGATTTGAAGAGTGAACCAGGATAAATCACCGTGTCAATCTCTCTTCCCTTAAACTCTTTAATTGCTTTAGTTTTCTTGCATCTGTCAAGTGGTGTGTTTGCAATAGTCACCCGTCCATCCTGTATTCTTCCACTCGTTCAAAGCTAGCTTTCTGTTTGTGAAAAGATTTCAGCTTTGCTTAAATTCTGATAAACACAATTCAACCCCCCTTCTCGTGTTTATAGTTGTCTATTTCATGAACTGCTTACGAACCAGACGCTAGAGGTCGAGCTGTGATCCATGGCAAGTAGAGTATAGATAGTATGACCAGTGTGTCTAAGAAGGAGTATTTTTATATGTTTCCACTAAGTATGGCTTTTATTTTAAGTTTATGCTTGTGAGGGATCCTATTGAGATGATTCCCTCAACAGTGTTTTGGCAATGTAATAAATAAACAGGTGTGTATTTATATATTAAAACCTTGGTGTGTTTCATTTGCAGAAGTTATATGATTGTTTAAATAAAGTTTTAATTTTTATGTACTTATCACGCTAAGCGCGCAATTAAGGAATTAATTAATAAGGTTTTAAGCTAATAAAACACTGGGGCATAACAGGGTGTCTCATTTTGGTATCAGAGCAGTTTGGTTCTAAAACGACTGTGGGTTATGTCCGATCAGAATCAAGGACTGCGAGGTTTATGATGTTGTTACTGGCCGTGTCTAGTTGAATCCACATCGGATATTGACTATGCTTAGAAGTTGGGTAGTGAGTCCTAACGCGATAACTAACATTGGTATGCAGTAGTCGGTAGCTGATGATAGAGGAGCCGGTGTTCAAATAGGAGGAGCTGGAAAAGGAGTTCCAGCAGCAGGACTGCCGATGCCAGACCTCAGGACACTGGGAGAGTGTTTACTGTGAGGGGAGCTGAATCCTCTCAATCTGGGGATCTTATACAAGGTATGTATTTGATATATGGTAGACTTTGTTTGTTTGTCTAAGTAGCATGATAGACAAGAAAGTGATGAGAGTTTTGTAGAGGTATAGTTGTGACTGGTAGGATGTGAACCCTTAAGATCAATATATGTGAGTGAGACAATTACTATACGTCAAATATTGATCGAGGCATAGTATTGCTAAGAGAATCTAAGGTAATGATCAAATACTCGTAGTTAGTATGGATGGTATGAATTTGGAAGATTAAAGGAAAAGTACCTATAGTAGTTTTACCTAAGATGAATATGAGCAGGAAAGATAACTTCTTTTGGTTTTAATTGCATTAAGAGGTGCAATAATGTTCTTTTGAGGATTAAGATGTGTGATTTTGATATAATCTAGAATAGTGGAATACGCTACAAGGATCTAAGACTATGAATGGATACATTAAGTAGGAAGTTAGGGTAGTATTAATTGCGGGTAATGATAGAAGTAGATGTTGGAATTGATTGTGGTGTTAATTGCGGGAGCTAGATGTTGAAATAAGGTCCTCTAGTGGATCAATAGTAAGAAGAAGGAAATGATTAAGTTTGAATTATGTCCTTCAAAGATGATAGATCAAGGTGAAATGTTAAGGACGATGAATATAATGTAATGATGGATTGTTTCTAGGATAAATAGAACAATATAAGAATGAAGTCTGTTATGAAGTTACTGCTGTCACCTAAGGGAAAGACAACGATGAGAAATATAATGTGAGATCTTTAGATTGAGATACTATTACAAGATGAGGTCTAGTTTTGAGTACGTAAATTCCGAGGAAGGAATTTTCTTTTAAGAGGGGTAGTAATGTAACAACCTGATTTTAAGTATGTTGTTCAACCGGTTAAAATATAATTAATTATATTTTAATTTGAGAGTTAGAAAGTGTTTTTGATTAAAATAAAATCATATTCATAGTCTACTTTATGGTAAAGGGTTACGGTAAAATTTTTGGTTGAAAATTCAGACGAAAGTTGGTCTGCGTTTCACTGCCAGTACAAGTTTACTGTGCAGAAAACCTAATTTTGACCCGTGAACGAGACGGTTAGTGTTTTTAATATGTCTCCTTCAACTTTGGTTATTTTGAAAATTTTCGTTCAAAAATAGAATATAATATTTTATTCGGGCGAAAACTTCGGAAGAATTACGATCGAAAAATACAACCGGGTACGAAATGAAGCAGATTAGGGAGCACAAAAGAAGTGAAGTGACTTGATGGAAATGGGTTATGACACACTCCAAAAGTGTGATCGACACACTCCAAAAGTGTGATCATCACACTTTTCAAATTATAACATATTATATTCTAAAAACCTATTTTTCTCTCTCTTCTCAAACCAAACAAGGCACAAGGTCAAAACTTGCTCTCCAAGCTCATTCCTCTCTCCTCAATTTCGTGCCACTCTCTCCCTTCTCTATATATACACCTCTCATTTGCACTTCATTATCTTCCTTCTTCAAACTCCATTAAACCTTCATCTTCTTCCTTTCTTCAAAAAGTAAAAGCTCTTAAAGCTTTAGTTTTTATTCATCTTTTCTACTTAAGTTCTTCATTAAAGTTCTTCCTTATACTAAGGGTAATGCTCTCATATGAATCTTTTTGCAAGTTTCATCTTTTATTTCTTAGTTTACTTTATGTGTTCTTTATATGCTTTAAACTTCTAAAATCTCTCTAAAATGGTAGAAAACTCCTTTTGAGTTGAAACCACTTTCTGTAGTCTTGTATTAACTTATATTTTCACATACTAAGGGGTTGTGTAAAACAAAAATCTCTACCTATCTCTTCCAATGAAGGCCGAATGCTTGCATTTGTGACCTAGGAAGTTTTTGTTTCAACTTTTGGAATATGATCATGTGTTTGAGTTTCTAACTATCCATTGATCTTAAATCTATAAATCTTGGAAGTTTTGATAGCTTGTTCCTATGATGGCTGAAAATATGAATAAGTAAGCTTAGGATACTATGTTTCAACTTTACAAGTATGATCATGGATTTAGAACTCTTAATACCTTGTGATTCTAAACCTGAGAGTTATTGTTAAACAAAGAATATTTTCCTTATCATCCTATGATGGCCGAAACTAAGTGTTTAGGTGCTAGGATGTTTGATTTTTTATTTTTTCAAAATGATCATGGACTTAAGCTCCATAAGATATTTGGATGCTAAGTCTAAGAAATTGGAAAGTTTAAGGATTTCTAACTTGTTTATTCTATGTTATTAAAGCTAGGATGTATTACTTTCATTTTTCCAAGATGATCATGGACTTGAGCTCCATAATATATTTGGATGCTAAGTCTAAGAGATTAGAATGTTTAAGTTTCCATTGTTTTCCAAAATGATCATGGACTTGAGCTCCACAAGATATTTCGATGCTAAGTCTAAGAGATTGGAATTTTTAAGTTTCCATTGTTTTCCAGAATGATCATGGACTTGAGCTCCATAAGATATTTGGATGCTAAGTCTAAGAGATTGGAAAGTTTAAGGATTTATAACTTGTTTATTCTATGTTATTAAAGCTAGGATGTATTACTTTCATTTTTCCAAGATGATCATGGACTTGAGCTCCATAAGATATTTGGATGCTAAGTCTAAGAGATTGCAATGTTTAAGTTTCCATTGTTTTCCAAAATAATCATGGACTTGAGCTCCATAAGATATTTTGATGCTAAGTCTAAGAGATTGGAAAGTTTAAAGATTTCTAACCTATAAATCCTATGAAGGTCGAACCTAGAAGGTTATGGACCTAGGATACTTTGTTCTTATTTTTCCAAAATGATCATGGTTTTGAGCTCCTTAATACATATGGATGCTAAACCTAAGAGATTGTAATGTTTAGTGAATGCTAGCCTATTTTACTAGCCTTGGCCGAATACCCTAAGTTTATAACTTAGTGGGATTTTAATTCAACTTTGTTAAGTGATCATTGTTTATGAACTCCTAACATTTAAGGATTATAAATCCATGAGTTGTATAATTTTCGGGAATCTCTAACCCTAAGAACTAGTCTTTGCCGAACCTATACCTTGTGGTTTAGTGTTCTTGTTTAATTTTAACTTGTGATTTTGTGTTCATAACCTTAGACTTCCATCGCGAAGGAAACGAGGACGGTCGTGGTATACCTCTTCGAGCATCTAATCTCCTTACCTTCACAGAAGGTGGAGTTAGTACTTTGTGGTGTGACAACATGGAGCTTCGAGTTTGGGAGTTCGGTGATAACCCAGGTGGGAGAAAGAACCAACCTATCGTCGGAATGGATAAGTAGTAGATTATATAATAATTGTGTAGGGCGACCTAAACCCTACTAGTAGTCGAGTAATCGACAAGACCAAAATCACATTGGAGACCTTTTCTGAAAAACCAATGGTGATACGGATTGTAGGTTTATCGATATTAGGTTGATTTTAGATTGTTGATGATTGATTTGATTTTATTACATTTATTAAATTGATTTTGTGCTATATTGGTGATATAGGAATATTTGGATTGATATTGTGTTATGCATGATCTGCCTGGTTTGTATTATAATGCTTAGTGGTTTTTAAGCAAAGATATATATGTTGTCTAAGAGATGATTGTTTTGGTTATGAGGATAATAATGATTTAGAAGTGCCTAAACTAGATGATGTATGTTAAAGAGGTGTTATGGCATAGAATATGTGTCAAGTTCTAATGGAAGGTTAAGGCACTAGGATGTTGTTAAAACGGGTTGGTGAGATTCAAGTATAGGAGTTGTTGTCCACAACCGTGTATTGGTAATATAATACACAAGGACAAATGTGTATTGGTAATATAATACACAAAGATAAAAGTGTATTGGTAATATAATATGCAAGGACATCTGTGTATTGGTAATATAATACACCGTGTATTGGTAATATAATACACGTAAAACACTTCTGTGTATTGGTAATATAATACACGTAAAACATTTGTGTATTGGTAATACAATACACCGTGTATTGGTAATATAATACACGTAAAATCAAGAGTTCTCGTGAGACCACTTCCGCCTTAGGGAATGGGGGTGGAACACCTTAACGGGAATGGATGTGTGCACTATGTGGAACATCCTAACGGGAATGAGGATGTGCCCCGATGCAAATGAGGGATGGTGACAGGAGTGGTAGTGGCCATGATAACATAAAGACATGGTGGCAGGATTTGAGAGGTTACGTTAAAATAAAGTGTTAGATTGATTGACAGTAAGGGTAGAGGATGATATATATTAACTTGAGGATGATTCGTTAGTTATATGTGTTGATTGCCTGTGACAATTACTGTATGATTTACTATGACTTTTTTCCGTTTTTTGATGATAGAACTGTTTCTTATACCCTATGTTTCTGTATTCTTGTGGGTTACTTTACTTACATTAGAAGACCCGATGGAGGATTATATATGTTGCTGAGGAGTTGGGCGGAGCTCTGTATGGAACGGAGGTTGCTGAGGAGTTGGATGGAACTCCTTACGAACCAGATGCTGGAGGTCGAGCTGTGATCCATGGCGAGTAGAGTATAGATAGTATGGCCAGTGTGTCTAGAAAGGAGTATTTGTATATGTTTCCGCTAAGTTTGACTTTTATTTTAAGTTTATACTTGTGAGGGATCCTACTGAGATGATTCCCTCAACAGTGTTTTGGCAATGTAATAAATAAACAGGTGTGTATTTATATATCACAACCTTGGTGTGTTTAATTTGCAGAAGTTATATGATTTTTTAAATAAAGTTGTAATTTTTATGTACTTATCACGCTAAGCACGTGATTAAGGAATTAATTAATAAGGTTTTAAGCTAATAAAAACCGGGGCACAACGATGTGTCTCATGCCTTGCCTGATAACATGCAATATTTGTCGATATATGTTGTGTGCTGTTTGGATTAATATATTAATCTTAGTTACTTATTTTTATTTAAAGATTTTATATTATTATTATTATTATTATTATTATTATTATTATTATTATTATTAGAATATTATTATAGTTGATAACATGTATTGTATGATAATATGTTTTATCTGCTATGATGTGCATTGATGTTATCTAGGTGATGATATATGTTGTCTTTCAGAGATGCATGTTGGGAGATTATGATATGTGACTTAGTAGTGCCTAGCCTGGTTAAATGATATTTTATTGATGTTGAATCTATATGATGAGACTTGAGATATGATGTGATATGAGATTATAACGGAAGGTTGAGGCACGAGGATTGACCCGGCACGAGTCGGTGAGACTCATATATATATATATATATATATATATATACATACATACATACATACTTACATATATATAGTCTACATGGTATTGTTCACAACCGTGTGTATGTGACACACGAGGTTAGAGTATACAATCACGGATACCAGATTCACGGGTGAGTGCCCATCACACTGAGGTTGTTAGGAAGACTACAGTGAGATATATCCGTATTCCTTGCCGAGTTGCGCCAACAAGCAGTGCAGCTATTCCCTATTGGGAATGGGGGAATTGTCACATCCTCTGAATGAGCACCCTACCTGGAATGGGGGTGTGCACTGATGTAAATATATATGTGACATGATGGTAGTGTCCACTTCAGCATACAGGGCCAGTTGCATGAGCGTGAAGGGTAGAGGATTATAATCTATTTCGAGGATGATTGTTATATCTACATGTGGATATTATGTGATGCATGTCTGTATGTTGTTATTGTTTATATGCTATGTACCCTTTTCCGCTTATGATCATAGCTAGTTTCTTATCTCCCTATTTCTTTATATATATGTTTTACTTTATGTGATCGTTATGAGAAGACCCTGGGGAGGAGCCAGTTACTGAGGAGCTAGATGGAACCCCTTATGAGCCAGATGCTGGAGGAAGAGCAATGGACCTAAGTAGTTGGGTATAAAGTCTGTGGCCAGTGCGTCATTTGAGACGTTTTATCTTCTGTTGCTTATGTCAATTTGTACCAGTATGGATATTATGGGACCCTACTGATGGGGTATCCTAGACAGCTTTTTGTACCTTTATGGTTATATATATGTGTGTGGTGTACTGCTTATATTTATCTCTTTTATGCTTAATGTTTTTAGTATCTCCGGTTTCCATTATATTTACGTTTAACATTTATATCACAATCAAGGTTAGTTAATTAGGTTTTTCTTTAATGGGACATCGGGGTGTCTTAGTTTGCACCCATTGTGTCGTGGTCTCCGCTGGTACTCGACTATCTCGACGTCTGGGTCCGGAGTGTTCTAGTCTATGGTGGACGTTCCGAGGAGATTAAGATACCCCTGTTGGAGTTGAGCTCATAGGGGGAAGTACCCTTATTGGTCACGACGAGCGGAACTATTACCAGGACAACCCAGCTGACATTCTCTGGGCGGCGGATAGACCCGAGAGAGATAGAGAATGTTCGTGGGACCAGTATCCCTAGTGTGAGAATCGACCGACATGCATAGGAGTGCGACTCCTTAGAGGGTTTATCCTAGTTGGATAATCGAGGTTGATTGTGACGGTATGTGATGACAACCAAATTTGGCTCATATCAGTATGATTGGGGAGCTGTTTGATGTATGTGTTGACTTCTGTCTGATAGTATGCTTTACTATGTTTTCCTATCCCTGTTTTATGGTAGTGTTGATATTCTTATCTCCCTTATTGTTTTCTTCCTCTTTTTGTGTATGTATCGGTTCGTCAAATGAGCATCAGCTGTACGCCGATGGCGATAGGGCCAGAGCAGCTTTAGATGCACTACCTGCAGATTATTCTGCCGAGGGTTCAGACCCTGGGGGGGCATTGAGATAGTATATCATGACGACTGTGGGTGGCAGGTCGACCACTCACAGTTCTTCATGTGTTACGTCGGCCCGGTCAGCATCTACGTCCGTCTTGGAGGAGGACCTCATTCCACTACGCTCGGTTCTTACCGGATCTCCCAACAACTACCTTTCTCAGAGCTTTGGATTCCATCTCACCGCCAGGAGCTTGCATAGGATATGTGGAACATGATAAACCGTACCTATGCTCATAGCGGGGTTGGTGTGTTGCAGAGAGGGCGTGAAGGAAGGAACGTGGAGACGATGTATCAAAGTTGTCGTATGAGGGTTGTGATCAGTAGTGATGAGTCTGTTGGGAACATAGTTTACAGATACCGTTACGGCGAGGGCGAGGGTAGTTCCAGACGCCCATATCGCCTGTGACATGGTTCGTCGGTAGCGTCTGCTAGGGAGAGCCTCTGTGAGCATAGTCTTCTTTTGATCTTTTGATTTTCGATGTATTTTGTGAGAGGCGGGCTGGTAGATGTTGCCTGTTTTAGGTTTCTGAAGCTTTTATATGTGACCAGTTTATTGTTATCTTTTTTTTTATCAGCCTGTTTATACGTTAGGCTTATGGTCTCTATGTTGGGATTGACAATACTATGGAGACACGATGTATATATTATGTATATATCTGTTGTTTTATCTTCTTTCTGATGTGTATGTTTTCGTTTTGGTTTTCACGTTTCCGTAAACTTATAATATTTTCACTTGTATATCCCCGCCAACGCTAATTAAATGGTTTAAGGTTTATTTAATTAGGATTGTTCTTTAATGGGACGTCGGGACGTCTCAGACTTTGTGACTTAGGATTTAAGGAGGACGAGGTTGAGGCTTCTCCATCCAATGACACTATGCTTGAAGGCATCCCATCACAGAAACCGATATCTCGTTTAACCATAAGAGGTGAAAGTGAAATCTCTCCGGCTTCTCCATCATATGACTTGAAAAGCAGAGGATGAAGGTTCTGTATGTGTGACATTGAAGTTCCACTACTGACTTTGTGGAATGGCGAAAAACCAGGATGATGCTTGTCTGATTGTGGTAATTTTAAGATGCATATGTGCTTTTTTAGTTATTCAACTAATGAAAATCCATATTATCTAGCACTGATGTCATGTCACAAATGGTTAGCCAAGTCAGCTTCTCCTGTTAAGCATATGATGGTAGGTTGATAAATGGACCAGATTTGTTCAATTTCAAAAGTGCAGGGGCTTGATTTGAGCAATATATGAACCAAAATCACACATTTGTTAAACAAAATGGATTAAATTTAACAAATGAAAATCCATGTCACCTAATACTAATGCCACGTCACAAAGGGTTAACCAGATCAATTAGTGTTGATAAATATTGAATGGTAGGTTAGCGACGAGACCAAATTTGTTAAACTTTAAAAGTATAAGGACTTGATTTGAGCAATTAAAAATAAATACTCAAATCACCCATTTGTGAAACTAGAGGTATAAAAAATGCAATTAACCTTATATTTATCAGCTAGTTCAATCGTTAATTTTACCAAACACTTCAAATTCAATTAGTTAGCTTATCTATCAACTATAAGTTTATTCGTTATCAGATAGCTTATTCAATATCAAATAATAAATTAATTTGTACTAAAGAGTCCATGAGTTCTACTGTTATCTTTTTTTTATCATAACTATTTTAAAGCCCATTTTAGGGGTGTAATCGGGTCGGTTTGGATCGGATTTGAAGGGTTTCATCATCCGAACCGATCAAATTTGATCGGTTCAGATCTGATCATTTTTTAACTACAGATCCGAACCGATTCGAATCACCGAATTACCCATTAATTTTTTTTATTTAAACTTCAGAAATTAATAAAATATAGAAAAAAACTGAAAAACAAAATAAAATATACAGATTTAATTAATAATTATATTAAATATATATAATAATACATTAACATTATTATATATATATGAACATAAAATAATTAAAAAATAAATATTTATAGGGTTCGGATCGGATTTGGTTTGTAGGATCCGAGACCCGAACTGACCTTGTTCGGATTAGTGTTTTTAAAATCTGATCCGATGATCCGAACCAATCCACCAAAATCAGTTCGGATCCATCGAATTCACGGATCGGGTTGGATCTGCTTACACCCCTAGCTCGTTTGTTATTGATTGAAAAATAAGTGATTTTGATATTCAATAATTTAGAGATTATTTTATAGAAATTTTAAAGAAAAACATAAGCTATTTTATGTTTGTTTACAATTATAAATATCAAAATTTTAAAAATAGATATAGATTATGTGAAGAAAAAAATCACGTTTTTTTTTTGAAGTAAAAGATCAATTTTAATGAGATTGACTATGTTTGTTTAAGCTTTTCATAAAAAAATTCTTTTTTATGATTAAAATGAAAAGCTACTTTAATTAGCTTTTGAAAAAAATATTCACTATTTAAAAAAAAAAAATTTAAACGAGCACACTAAAATTTTTAATTTTTTACTTCTTTTCATTTTAATCCTAAATTTTTTTTTTTTTGATTTTCATTTTTAATTGTTTTTTTAAATGAGCTTTTCAATTTTTTTTTTTTATGTCTATGAGCTTTTCATTATTTTTTAAAAGCAAGGAAATAAACTTTTCTAATTTCATAAAGGTTGAGGGCCCGGGCCTCCCTTCTCAATGATCCGGCTCACATCTCGGATTGGATCAATCGCCCTCTCCAAAAGCCAATTCGATCGATCTGCAGTGTCTGTAGTAACTTGATAAACATTAATCAAAAGTCAAAACACATACAAGTATAGAATTGGGAGCAATGCCAGTTTCTACTAGTTCAAGATCAAGATTGGGAAGGACCCACCAATTCAGATTTTCTTCGCGGAAGGTTCTTCGTACCATCATTCTCTGTCTCGTCTTGTTAGCTATTTTGCCTCCCATTTTCTTCCACTTCCGCCTCAGACGCTTTAATCAGGTTACGTCATTTTCTTTATTATTTATTTACAGAATTCAATCATATCATAACCCACCATAAAATATTTAGTTACTAAAAATAAGTAGCTGTTCTTGAAAGTACATGCTATATGATCATCATGTGTTATAAACCCTGCTATAACAAAAGATTTGAAGAATAAAAAAGCTGTTAGATTGAGGCTCAGTTATGGTTTTATATCTCGAACACCAGCTTTTCCCGTGCTAATATTATATAATAACGATTTTTGAACATATGAAACTAAGACACTTGGTTAATGATTCTTAAAATCGTGGTTAACGATGGGTTGAGTTTGGTTAATGGACACACTTATGATAGACAGGAATTCTTTAATGAACAACTTGGTTAATGATGTACAAAATCTTAGTTAATGAAGTTAAGTGGATACTCAATGAATTACCAAATCTTGGTATATTCGTCAAACTCTAACACATTGTTAACCACGATTTTGAACAACAGCGAACTGAATATTATAACTGACCATTTTGTAAAGCATGGACACAATAGTTATTGGTATCCGACACTTTATGGACAGTTTATTTTATAATTTTTATTTTTTTACTTTTAAAACTTTTATACCATTGTAGACGAAAATGCCACAATAATTAGATAAATGTTAGCATTTTATTTTGTTTACAAATTACAATGACTTATACTAACTTTAAAAACATTATTTATCTCATTTTCATTGAAGATTTGTGTTTTTATATTAATCTTATACTAATACTAATTTTATATCTTGTATCGTAGTCGTGTCGTCCTATAATTTTAAAATTTGTCATATCCTCATGTCTGTATCGTATCGTATTCGTGTCCAGTGTCATATCCGTGCTTCCTAGCTGACTAGTTGCTTGCTTGATTATGCAGATGCAACTGAGGAAGTGTGGTTGGCTTAATGATCCTCCTCTTGTATGTGCACATGGGGGCGATTCATCTAAGGCATTCCCCAACACAGTATGCTTCATATTTCCTTCTTGTTACTTTCTCCTCTCGGTATTATAGTATGATGTCTAAGCTATTAAAATTCAATAGGTTAAAGATTTGTGTATGCATATAAGGAATTTTCTTTAGCCCACTAGGGGGCCAAGGAAAAACTCTTTAATTTTTTTATATGATAAAACTGTAAATAACTCGTCTCAAAGAATTATGCCAATATTCATGTAAAAGAATGGAGACAACAGTTGCTGTATGAATTTCCTGTTTTTTGGTCATGTGTGCTGATACCATATATGTTTCCATTAAATTTTATAGCTAGGTCATGCCATCAACTTCTATTATTAATTGGCGAATTTTCTGATTTTTAAATATTTCAAATTTAAAAAGAAATTACGATATTTTCTAGAATTATGTCTGTTAAAGTTAGTTTTAATTTTTTATATCTATAATTGGAGTGATGGAAATTTTAATATTTTAAAGTTAACTTTGAACCTTTCTCATGAAAGTTATTTTCAATTTGCTTAGTTTGAATGAAAATGTTAACTTTTTTTTTGATATTACTAGGAACTTCAACTTACTTTTAAAAGGACAACTGTATTGAAGTGTATATAACATTGCAACTCAGCTTGTTGCATGCATGTGTGAGTGAGCTTTTATGATTTTATTTGCGACAGTGAAATATTTTGTTAATAGTACATACATGTAAAGTACATATTGAGGTAATATTCTTATTGTTCCTTTACCCTGTGCCACTTTTGGTGCTTCTTTGGTCAGCACTTTGTTGGGTTACCAAAGGAGTACTGTCAGAAGGGAGATGAGTCAATTTTTTCTATTTTGAACAATCAAAAGTTAGCCATCTATTGGAAAGATATAATTTATTTATTCTATAATTTTCCTTGTTTATGTAATGTTTGTTTTTCTTTCCTTTAATTTTAATTTCTTCTAACAGATGGCTGCATATCTCTCTGCTCTTCATTCTCAAGTGGACTGTATTGAGATTGATGTCTCTCGTTCTTCAGATGGAGTTTTGTTTGCTCTCCATGACAGGTACTTTTGGCTTCTCTATTTCTTAAAATTTATGAACATACATTCTTACGGTTATCGTATACCATTTAACTTCCTCAGTGTATAAGCGAAGACTGTAGGTCTCACTGCCAATGCATTATTGATAAGCTAAATGCTGGCTTGGCAATATAACCACATCTTGCTAGTTATTTGTTAATATGGTATTTTTGGTAACATGTTTATTACCTATAATTCTTTGGTCAGATTTATTAAAATAATTTTCTATGTGGAGCTATTTGAACATGTACTGTAAGTGTTAGTTCTTACACCAGCGTCATGGATCTTGAGAAAGATTTTACATGACAATAGGCAAACACTTGTGATACGATGTAAACAATGTTGGTTGTATATGAGGTTTATGAGCTCTAATTAATGTATCGAGGCCCACCTTGATAACTTTTTCCTTCCCATTAGATTTGTCTGAACCCAATTTGATGAAGTTACTATCTTTTTTTTTTTTTTACAGAAAGTAATGAAACTTTAATAGATGAAATTTGAGTCATTATAGACAATAGAAAGCACAGGGTCAGGGACATTTCCCACCCAAGTTCTAGAACCACTTTGCCTAGCTACACCAACCAAACTATGAGCAGCTTTATTCCCATCCCTTCTAATGTGAGCAATCTGCAAATTTGGAATTTGGGACAGCAATTCTTTGCAATCAAGGATAATAGGATCAATGGCAGCTAACTTGATATTTCCTTGGATACTCTTGACCACAACTTCAGCATCTGTCTCAATGATCAATCTCCCTAAATCATGCTCCTTCACCCATTGCAAGCTCCATCTAAGGCAAAGTGCTTCTGCCACAGTGGGACTAATGCTCATTCTTTCTATTCTTGTTGCAGCAAAACTGACAGCTCCACAATGGTTCCTGACTATCATTCCCAAGCCAGTAATTCCGTTTTCAAAATACCCTGCATCAATGTTAATCTTAGTTATTCCAGGATTCGGAGGTTGCCACCTGAGATGTTGTTGTGCACTAGCATGCCTGATCCCTCCTCTGTTAGCTCTGTTGTACTCCTGCACAAAATCAGAAATTACAGCTGCTATTTCAATAGGCTTGAAACTGGTGTTGTTGAACACTACTTGATTTCTTGCCTTCCAGATCTTCCAAAGGGTGACACTGAAATATTGCTGAGCCAAGGTATCTGAACAGGACAACCAATGCAGCATCCAATCAGTGAGATACGACTGTTGGGGAACATGCAAACCGAGAGGAGATGTGAACCACAGTGCCCTTGTTACATGACAGGTCATGAAGAGGTGCTCTTGCCTCTCCTCCTCAGCATTGCAGACAGGGCAAATGGTTTCAAGCTCTATTCCTTTTCTTCTGAGATTGCTCCTTGTGGGTAGAATGTCCCTTGCTACTCTCCATAAGAAATTCCTCACACAGTTAGGAACTGGAGCTTTCCAAATAGCTCTCCAAAGCTTCTGATTGCTCTCATTGGAGGACTCTGCCTTGTCTCTATTTCTGTATTCATGCATCAGGTGGTAGACTGACATGACAGAATATTCTCCATCTCTCTCCCAATGCCAAATGATTTTGTCCTCCGGAAGTCTGATTGAGATAGGAATGTTCATGATCTGTTGGGCTCAAAAGGATTGAAAACATTGAAAACCAAGTCTCTTTTCCACCTTTTAGTGTCCTGATCTATAAGATTACACACATTTGCACTTTGATTCAAAGTAGAGACTAGACTCCACACCTTGAAATTTGATGTTCAGGTAGCCACCTATCAATCCAAATGCCCACCTTTTGCCCATTTCCAATTGTCCACCTGGTGTCAAGTTCCAACACTTTTTTTGCACTAGTTAAGCTCCTCCAAGCATAGCTTGGTTGGAAACCTGAATTTGCCTCCAAAAAATTGCTTCTGGGGTAATATCTACTCCTGAACACTCTTGTCATGAGGATGTTCTCACCCACAATAAGCCTCCAGCATTGCTTACCCTAAAGAGCAGTGTTAAAATCAGAGAAACCTCGGAATCCTAGTCTTCCTCTACTCTTTGCTTTCCCCATTCTTTCCCAACTAAGCCAATATACCTTCCTGTTTGAATCCGAGGAATCCCACCAGAACTTGGCCAGCATTCCTTCAATTTCTTTGCAGCTCCCTTCTGGAATTTTATAGCAACTCATAATGTAGTTTGGTATAGCTTGGGCTACAGCCTTAATAAGGGTCTCCTTCCCAGCTCTAGACAAGCATTTCTCTTTCCAGCCCTTAATCTTTTTCCACACACGATCCTGGACAATTGAAAAGACATCTTTTTTGGACCTCCCAAAGATGACTGGAAGACCAAGATATCTTGTATGAGATAACACAGTCTTTACTCCCATCTTTTCACATATCGTTTGCTTCTCATTATCAGGCACGTTTCGACTAAAAGACACCTCAGACTTGTCCAGACTCACTAGTTGACCCGAAGCTAACTGATAAGATTTGAGAATCTGTATGATGGAATCAACTTCTTGCAGATTTACTCTGGTAAAGTGAAGGCCATCATTAGCAAAGAGCAAATGTGTAATTTCAGGAGCATTCCTTGCTACTTTGATCCCATGGATCCTCTTCCTTTGCGCTTCCTTATGCATCAAACCCGAAAGGACATTAGCACACAAAATGAAGATGTATGGTGATAGAGGATCACCCTGCCTTAAGCCCCTCTCTGGATAAAACCTGTTACTAGGCTGCCCATTGATAAGAACTTGATAAGATACAGTGGAAGTGCAGGACATAATAGTGCTTGTCAACTTTTCTGGGAAACCTGTGGCTAACAAAACAGCTTTGATGAAGGGCCACTCCATTCTATCATATGCCTTAGCCATGTCCAGCTTGAGGGCCATCATACCCTTCTTCCCCTTAGTCTTCTTCTTCAACTAGTGAAAGCACTCCATAGCTATCAATGCGTTATCAGTGATTAACCTACCTTTGACAAAAGCACTTTGCTTCTCATCAATAATCTCAGGCAGCAAACATTTGAACCTATTTGCTATTGCTTGGGGCAATTTTCATCACCACATTGCATAAGCTTGTAGGTCTTACACTTAGGAATTAAAGCAATGAAGGTCTTATTGATACTCTCAGGAGAGTGTCCTTCATTGAGAATACCAAGCACATGAGACTGAACCTCCTCACCAACAATATGCCAATATTTTTGGAAGAAAAGAGCTGGAAGGCCATCAGGTCCAGGAGCCTTTAGAGGGTGCATCTGATCAATTGCAGCTCTAACTTCTTCAGAAGTAAAGTTCCGGTCACACCAGCTTTTTTGGTCTGCACTCAACTGTTTTTGAATAACATAACAGATCTGTTCTATACCTGAGGGATTGTCACTTGTGAACAACTCAGTAAAATAGGATAGAAAAATCTGCTCCACATTATTTCGACCAAATTTCCATATTCCACTCTCATTTTTCAACTTCTTGATTTCATTAGTTTTTCTTCTTTGACTTGCTTTTCCATGAAAGAACTTGGAATTTTTGTCGCCCTCTTTGAGCCAAACCGCTCTGCTTCTTTGTCTCCATAGGATTTCTTCAGATTTGAGGAGCTCATCATGTTTCTTCTCTAACTCCTTATGCTTTCTAATGCTCTCCACCTCTTCAGACCACATGTCTTCCTCTTTTAGCAGTGCTTCAACCTTTTTTATCTCCTTCCTTACCTCACTAGTTCTGTATTTCTTAAGGTCATTATCCAAAGCTGATGAAGTTACTATCTTATTCTCAAAGAAGTTGAGTGTGCTTTATTTTTGTAGTTTTCAATTTTATTCTCTTATGGTTATCGAGAGATCTAGCTGTCAATAGACATATTACTTCTGTCTCATTGCATATAAAGGTAGCTTTATAATCACTTTGAGATTTGGGATTAATTCTCATATGGTGCAGGCAGGGATTTGCAGCGGTTATCTGGAAACACCACTTCTAAAGTTGGTTATGTGAGCTCAAAAGAGGTGAGACTAGCTGATTTGATTTTATATTTAATCTATAATAAAGCGTCCCTTATGTATAGTTGTTTGGGCCTATTTTGCTTGTCTAGAAGCCGGAAGGTTGTGCCATTCTCTGAACTATGAATTTAACTGCATTACTACACTTTTAATTCTTGCAAACATGGTTGTCAAACTCCCGAGTTTACCTATTTTTTTTAAAAATATTAACACAACATCCATAACATCCAAACATAATGTAATAACCTGTCCATAATCAATATTTCACATTGAAACTCCAGTACAAAGCTAACAAAGTCGTAAAACATGATAATAGAAATTAAATACATTATAACATAAAAGAACAAATAATAAGCTCATAATTCAGAATTTTAAAACTACTGAAGTCAACATGTTTTGATCTTCAAAATTCAAAGCCTCCATCACTACCATCATCTACATCTTCATCACCACTAGTGTTATCAATGACGGATGGCGGATTATGGCAGCTAGCCAAAAATCCGCCATATAAATATGGCGTTGCGGCCTATGGCGGAAACATGGTCAATATAATCGGCATTGCAGCCTATGGCGGATGGCACAGAATCCACCATGGAGGCAATTTGACAACACCACCACCATCTTCAAGTTCTTCTTCATTAGATGAACAAGCTTCTTCCTCATCAATTGCATCAAGGATTGCATTTTGAAGTTCATCTAACTTCGTATTACTTGAACTCCCACCTATTTTTCAACATCATGGCTAAGGTTAGGATAATCAATCTCATTACCAGGCCTAAGATCATCATCATCCCTAAGGCTAAGAGGTTGAACAACTTAATTAGAATCATTTCCTGTATCAGTTATCCATTCATCATCAGAATGGATTTTTTCAAAGGCAATAACAGAATTTCTTCTAGTTTTTTTACTTTTCAATTTCAATTTGTACATCACATAAACCAAGTCATTCATGTGCAAACGATTTCTTCTTCGTATGAATCCAAACAAAACAAAGTTCAAAACTTAATTATGGTTCTAAGCTACTGATTCTTAAAAATGCAAAATAGAAATTAGAAAAATAATTAATAGCCTTTATTACCATTTCAAACGCACTCCAATTACGTTCACGCCCAAAAGAGTTGCAAGTCAAGCTAAGAACATGGATTGCAAATCTCTTTAATTCTGGATAACCATCACCATAGACCCCAAAGACACTAGTGGGGGCTCGAACCACCATTGTGCATTATTACTCTTTAGTTTTATTCTTTTGGTCTTTTTGTAACTTACTTTTTTGGTAGTTTTCTGGCGGAGGACATCTTACTGTCGTATCTTTGTAATCCTTTTCTTTCTTGCTGAAGTTCTTTTTCTATAAAATGAAAAGATTAAAGGCTGTTGTAATTTTTTATATTACCCCCTATCAAGGTATGTAGAGTTGTTTTTGGCAATCTGGATATTTGCATTTAAGGGGAAAATAAAAGAAATAGAAAAATAGTTATGTATGATCATTTTACCCCGAACTAATTGATATATACATTTTGTTGAATTGGAAGGTTTTAGATAGGGAAGTAGCAAAAGAGAGAAATAAACTAACAAGTAATAAGATTGATATTGATTTCATGTAGTAATGATCTGATTCAAAAGACAACCCTTATAGTCCTATTTATACCAAAAGTAGAATCCTAGTCTTGATCAAATAGACAATCAAATCATAAAATATAAATAAGAAATAAATCCTAAGAGATCATCTAGGATATTCTAAGATATGAAAGGATATTATCAGATATTTCTCTGATTTTCTAACACTTCCCCTCAAGCTAAAGCTTACTAAGCTTTAAACTTGTTACACGAAAACAATGCATTCCTCCTCAAATTAAAATTTAAAATAAAAACATAAAAATGAGTTCCATGAAAATAATGGTTGGAAGGCAACTCAAGGATGTTGGAGAGATTGGAGAGAGTTGCTGGAAAGATAACTTAGCAAGATAGCTGGAATGATCATCAGCCTGACAGAAATTATTAGCAAGCAATCTAACAAAGCAAGGTCCGAACTCCTCAAAACCGCATTTGAAGCTTCAATAACAATATCAGAGACCAAAATTATTTAAAATTGAAGTTAAGGCAGACAATTACTTTCGAGAATGATCGAGGCCAGTGCATGTCGGAGTGGAGAAGGGGCAGGCTAGTGCATCTGAGAGAAAGACAGGTCAGTGCATCTAGGAAAAAGAGTCGAGCTAGAGCATCTGGTACAATGAGTTGGGCTAGTGTGAGTCATAACCAACATAAGTCAATCGTCGACAGAAATAGAAGTCACGACTAATATGATTCATATGTAGGAAAAGAGTCACCACCAGAATGATCGTTGGTGGGAATAGAAGTCACCACTAATATGATCCATTAGTAATAAAAGAGGGCATGACAAACCAAAAAAAAAGATTTTTATTTTTTTGGTGTGGCTGAGAAGATGCTTAGAGTTCCTTCATACTTACGGAACTCTGCAGCAGAATAGTGAAGGGACAGGTCACAGAGGATGGTACCGCTTTGATACCATGTTGAATTGGAAGGTTTTTAGGTATGGAAGTAGGAAAAGACAGAAATAATTAACAAGCAATAAGACTGATATTGATTTGATGTGGTAATGATCTGATTCAAAAAACAACCCTAATAATCCTATTTATACTAAAAGTAGAATCCTGGTCTTGATCAAATAGACAATCAAATCATAAAATATAAATAAGAAATAAATCCTAAGAGATCATCTAGGATGCTCTAAAATATTCTAAGATATGCAAAAATATTATCATATATTTTAAAAGGAGTAACATTGGCTAACATTGCGTTCAGTTTATTTCTGTAGATAAGAGAGCTTGGTGCTTCACGTCATTCTGTTGAGAAGTTTCTTGATGAAAGTATACCCACCATTCAAGATGCTCTGATGGTATGATTCCAATATTCAGTAATCTTTTCTTCAGCCTTTTGCTTTTAGGTACTTTCTTGAAAAGTTTTAGATCTAACCCTTTCATCTCTTTTTGGTTGGCTTGCGTACTTTGATTATATTCATTTTATATAATTGTTGACAATTTTCTCCTTTCATGTTTTTACTTGTCCTTTCAATGTTATATAGTATTTTTTTTACTATGGTTTCAAGTTATTTATTTATTTATTTTCAGTTGACTGCAAATTCAGTACGACAGATAATTCTAGATGTTAAAGTTGGACCCCCATTTTATGAGAAAGGACTTGCCAAAGATGTTCTCTCTATTGTGAGTATAATGCTTCTGTCTGTCCCTTTCGCACTAAAACACTGTCCATTTGTTTACTAGTGACCGTTAGTTCCTGTTTTCTTTGCTCATTAGCGTAATTACTGCATTAAAGCTTTATCTTGCCTTGAGTTGACACCCCGATGAAAGTATGTATGAGTGGCATCAAGAAAATTCCCCAGATATTGAGGTTACGGCCTTTAGTGTTTACTTTTGGCTTCTTATTTAATGAATGACACCTTAAGTTTTAATTTCTATTCCTATTTTTTTGAATGTTAAATTTTGAAGAATTGTGTTGTTTTTGTTGTAGGCTTCACTACTTTTCTATGAATTTAATTTTCTTTATGGTTAAAATACAGTTTGTTGTAGGCTACCACAAACTTAATACACTATGTTTAAAACCCTACAATAAACTCCTTTATGTTTGGACTCAAGTGAAAATATTAGTTTCCCCATTAAGATGGATTTTACTCGTTATGTTCATCTCAATGTCCATCTCCCCTCCTCTGCTCGGTCATCCCTTTTGCCCTGGTTCATGGCTTAAAAACAAAGTGATAGAAACTGGATTTGTAGAATTAAATTACACTGAATAATATACTGAGATATAAGATTACAGAGAACTTTAGGTACAAGTGCAGCTGTGCAGGTTTTTGAGAGCCTGTCTCTCCCTTCCAACGTTCCAGAATAAAACTTGTTCACTCTTTCTCTCCTATCTTCTTTTTAAATACACATATAGCAGTTACTAAACTGCTCATGGCAGTTACAATCTGATAGTTAAAACATAAACTACAATATTACAATAGCAGTTACAATATTCTAACAGCTACAATATTATATATTTTAGGCTGCTAATTAACTATGGGTCCTGCTGCTTGGTTGTCCTTGACTTGTCTTCTAACATAAGTCCTTGTAATTGGAGGTCTATTACTAAAACAAAGAAGCATGCATTAAATGAGCAACACAATTACCCGTACTCCCTTCTCATTGATCTTCCTTTAGTAGCCCAACACCATCAGTTCCTCATAAATTGTCCTAGCGTGACTTAATATCGACTAGATTTCTTTGGAGAAGGAAATGAAATAATGTGGTGGTTGTGATGGTGGTACTAGCAACTGATGATGAACTTGAACTTGTTGCATCAACCCTAATCCTGTCAACACTCATTCTCAGTTCATTCCTTCATTCACTTGTCATCTCCGTTAAATCTCTTTTCTGTGCTGCCTTGTCTCTCAAAAAATACCAAAACTATACAAATACCATAGGCTCATAGCTGTTAGTTTGTTAGTTCCTTCACTTTCTGTTAGGGCCTAGCCCAATTAGGAATAAAGAAAAATGTTAGTTAGTTAGTTAGCATTAGTTGAGACAGTTGGGGAGTTAGAAGGTTCAGCTAAATAAAGAGAGGAAGAGAGTAAGGGAAAGGGGATTCAGAATTGTTAGTTTGTGAGAATAGAGCAAAGGCTTAGTTGTGAAAGGGGAAACCTTTGTGAAGAGGAAACTTTTGGAGGAGATTACTCCTATTGTTATTCTATTTTTGTTCAAGAATTCAATAACGATTCATTCTTTTCCTTTACTTTTCCATTTCTCTTCCTGGGTACCTAACACTTTCACTTTGCTTTTGTTTGATTCCTCTTCCTATATGAACTTAGAAAGCATTTGGTGTGCGGACATAACAGATTAGGATGTCTAGTTCTGTTCTCTTTTGTGGAACCAAAGTGTTCCACTTCTTAGAATTTGGGCTTGGGCCTAACTCAATCCCCCAAAACCGGCTTGTAAGGTAAGGACCATTCGAACCTTTTAAGCACTACTTAGGCCATATCTCTAGGCGATGTGGGACTAAACACACGCCCTCACCCTCAGCACAATGAAGGTGCTGGAGGCTGCAATGAAGGTAGCCCAAAAAGTTTCCGCAATTAAGGCAGGTAGGGGTAGACTGCAATTAAGGCTTTCCAACACACCCCCTCACATCAAAGAAATATCAAAGATTAGTAATGTCTATTTTCTAGATGTTAATAGTTCCAAGACAATCTGCATCGGGGTAAACAGAGGTAAAGTAGTCTAGAATCTTGATGTGTCCCAGACATTTGAAAACTAGTATGGTGTGGTAGTCCCAGCCGCAAGTGTAGTTATCTTGTCTTCAAAAATATTTTTATTTGATTTGCACTTGTGCATTTATGTTTTTTTTTTTTAAGTGTTCATTATGATCTCTCTTGCAGGTGAAGAAGACGGAGTGCAGAAACTGTCTCATATGGGCTAAAAGTGACAATTTAGCAAGGGATGTAATTAAACTCTCATCAGAAATTACGGTAAGAAGCAGTTTAATTAGCTTTATTCTCCTTTCTTGTTCTTGTTCTTGTTTTAATGTCTAGAATGTTAACAGTCTATTAGTACTTTCTTTAGCTTCATTTGGATCAAAATGGCAAAGGAAAATGAATGTGGATTGTGTTTTCATAGAAAAATTTGATTGGCAGGGTAACATGAGAACAAAAGATTGTAATTGATTTTTGGCTTCTGTGTCTAACATGTTTTCCATTTCAACAAAGAAAAAGGTATTTGCACATCAGCAAATATAGTTGTCAAAATGGGTCAACACAACTCACCTGGGTTAGCTCTCCATGAGTTGCTCACAATGTGAGCTGTGCCAGGTTGAGGTTGGCCCACTTTAGTGGTGAGTCAAAATTGACCAACCCAGTCAACTCATCAACCCTGGTGGGTAACATAGCACGTACCAATTTTTTTTTTTTTAAAAAAAATATAGAGAAAAATTCAGAAAAATTTAAAAAATATGTAAAATAAAAATACCGAAAATATAATATGAACCAAAATAATAATAATAAACATAGAATCAACAGTCAATCAAATTCACAATCAAGTGGCTCGGTAAATCAATAGAAGACAACAAGGTCAAGTGCACTACTTGAAACTAGAGATTCAGAGAACAAGGAGGGTTATTGGGAATTTGATATAACGCTGAATAGTGGCTGGTGGTGGCACATTTTTTAGAATGATTTTTGAACACAAAAATGAGATAACAATTTTTGACAACAATTTGGATGGTCAAGGTAGTTCAAATACGTGGTTAATTACGTTCGGTGGATGGTTAATAGATATTACAAGGTGTCGCAACTCATTAATCATCCACTGAACGTAATTAACCACGTATTTGAATTGTGTTATTAAGTGTCTAAGTCCCACATTGGTTGAGTATATGAGCCAAGAACCATTTATAATAACTTGGGCATCCCTCCCTCTATGAGCTAGCTTTTAGAGTGGAATTTGGCCCAATTATTCTAACATGTGTTAACCACAAACGATTTTCAGGTTTCAAATATACATGACCTTGATTAACCATAACCACTGTACATTTTTGGTGGTTGCAATGCATATTTGAAAACAAAAGTCATGGCTGAAACCCTATCATGGAACTTGAGACCACAAGCCCCTTGATCTCCCTATGGCTTTTGGAGGGATAGCGGGATGGCCGCAGACGATGGTTGCTGATGGTGGTTTGTTATTCATGCCATTCGTCCTAGGTTTTTGGCTTCGTCCATCGTGTCATGCATCATTCTTGCGGTGGGTCATGGGCTCATTGGCTAGTGCGTGATGATGACCGGTGGAGGGGTGGGAGATGCTGCATGGTCGTTTTGCGGCTCAGAAATTGAGAGAGAAAGGGGTGGGTGTGTGCTTCTAATCATGGTTTCAATTTGGGGTGAAGTGTTTTGACCATGACCTTTCTTGCCCAGTGCTGTTGCATATCCCCTGGCTGTTTTCTTTCTTTTTTTAATTTGGGTTGGCTTGTGTCCATCTCAGCTTGAACCCAATCATGCGAGTTTGGTTATATCAATCTGGGGTCCTTTTGAGTATTTTTTAGTAATACAACCCAACATTTTGGTAGGATGAGTTGAGTTAGTTCATGGGCCAAGACCCACTTTGACAGCTCTATAACAACCTTACGAACCTTGACGCATGGATACTCAAAAATTGGTGACGTATTCGTGTTGTATATGTTAAGAGTAAAGAGAGAAAAAAGTGACGTGATGAAATCCATGAGTTTGAGTTACATAGTTGAGACTGATATATAGGACATAATGTAATAAATACAAAGATTATGTTGGGGTAGCCGGTATTATTTGGTTACCATAATCATACTCCTCTCAAGCTAGCGCATATAGGTCATATGCTCCAAGCTTGTTACATATATAGGTTATTCGAGGACCTCTCAAATACTTATGGAAACATCTACCGGCTGATCATTTAAATTGACAAAGCTAGTGGTCAATTATTGGTGTTGGACTCAGTTAATGGGTACACTTGTACACCTCAAATTTGACAAGTTGGGTCACATGGTTAATGATGTGTTGGATTTGGTTAATGGGACACCTGTACCTGTAGTAGATGGGTAACTCGTTAACTATCCACTAATTAACCAAGAATTGTACGTCATTAACCAAGTTATCAGTTAATGAGTTACCCATACAAGTATAGGTGCACCCATTAACCAAATCTAATATACCATTAAACTCGATTTTGAATCCTATTAGCCAGGTGTCCCATGTTGTCAAATTTGAATATTATTTGCTGGGTAGTCAATAGCGCCGCTATAGCGGCGGAGCGGCACTGAGCAAAGCCCAAATAGCGGATTTTCGCGGCGAATAGCGGATTATTTGTAGACCTTCCTTCATTTGGAGACAGTTTGGTGATTTGGCCTTTTGGGTGGTAACTACAGTACCAATGTTAGACTTCACCTTGGAGGGAGACTTCGATATCCAAAGGGGGTTAGCAAAATGAAAGTTATACTTGTTTGCGGTGTTTTTAAAACCGGACCGGTTTGACCGTCGACCAACCCCCTCACCGGTCCTTGTTGGACCTTAGAACCGCTCGAGCGGTCTGACCAGTGAAAAAGGGAAAAAAAAACCGGTAGCCGTCCGGCTCAAATCCAACAAGTTTTTTTTATACTTTTAAATTAATTTTTTTGGGAAAAAAATGCAAGGCCTTTTTAGGATTTCAAAAAAAGCTGAACCAGAGAACGAACCAATAATAGAGTAAGGCTATGTAATGAATAACTGTATGATAGTTAGTACAGTTATCCTCTGCTGTTAGCAATTAGGTAGGTTAGTTACTCTCTACAGTTAGTTAGTTCTTGTCCCTAATCGAATAATCGCTCTCTGGCTAGTATATATATAGCCAAAGGTGTACACAGAACAATTCAATCAATGAGAATCAGTATACACAAATTCTCTGTTTTTCATTTTTCCTTCTCATGAATTTCTCTCATTATGGTATCATGAGCTAATTTTCTGGGCTCGATCTTCTTCTTCATTCTCATCGAGTTCATTGCGTTCTTCCATGGCTGCCACAGTTCGCAATCCATTCGATATTCCTAATTCTGGAGCTTCGACAACTGCTTCAACACCATCAACCTTACAATCTTCAATGTCCATCAAACTTGATGATCACAACTTTCTGTTGTGGAAGCAGCAAGTAGAAGCTGTCATAATCTCGCACAAGCTTCATCGATTTGTAGTAAATCCATCGATTCCACCACAATTCACTTCCGAGGCGAATCGCGCACTAGGGATTGAGTCCGATGAGTATCAACTTTGGATCGTTCAGGACCAAATGTTGTTCACATGGCTCCTGAACTCGATCTCTCCATCCATTCTTCCTCGATTCATTGGTTGCAAACAGTCCTGGCAAGTTTGGGACAAAATTCACAAGCATTTCCATGCACACTTGAAGGTCAAGGTGCGTCAATTTCGTTCTGAATTGAAAAACACCAAGAAAGGCACACGTACGATCTCGGAATACCTAATGCGTATTCGTGCCCTAATTGAATCTCTCCAAGCCATTGGCGATCCTGTCACAGAGCAGGATCACATAGATACGGTCCTCGAAGGGCTCCCCGAGGAGTATAGTTCCTTCGTGATGATGATCTTTACTAGGGCAGAATCGCCTTCAATTGATGAGGTTGAATCTCTGCTTCTAATGCAAGATGCTCAACTTGCGAGGTTCAGACAAGAATTATCGTCTCCTTCAGTTACTGCTAATGTGGCTCAAGCACCGAATCTGGGAAATCTGTCCGCATCAGTTGATTATCGACAGAATCAGAGTGGTTTTCGCAGTAGTAGTCGGGGTCGTGGTGGTCGAGGACGTGGCAGAGGTGATCGAGGTCGTGGGCGTAGTGGCCCTAAACCTACATGTCAACTTTGCCATAAGTATGGCTATGAAGCCTTCAATTGTTGGTATCGATTTGATGATACCTTTGTTCAGATTCAAAGACCTCCTCCTCAAGATTCCAATCCAGCTCAGTTAGGCTATACCCAGACCTACAACTCTCAAGAATACAATCAAGGTACTCAAAGCACTGCTCCAAGATTTCCACCCTCCCAGCAACAACCCAGTGCCAATTTAGTAATGCAACAACCACAGTTTGTTCCAAATACTCAAGAACCTCTGCAAAGACAGTTTGATCCTCAAGCATGGTTCCCAGATTCTGGTGCATCTCATCATATTACTGCTGATTCCAATAACTTCACTCAAAGCAGTCCCTTTGGAGGACAGGACCAAGTGTTAATGGGTAACGACCAAGGTCTCTCAATTGACTCTATAGGCTCTTCCAAATTTTTCTCTCCTACTTGTCCTCAAACAGTTTTTAAACTTAATAATCTCCTCCTTGTTCCTAATATAACTAAGAATCTAGTTTCTATTTCCAAGTTTGCCCGTGATAACAATGTTTATTTCGAGTTTCACCCATTCTCTTGCTATGTGAAATCACAGGGCTCTAGTAAGATTCTTCTTCATGGTTCCCTAGGAGGAGATGGACTCTACAGCTTTGAAAACATCAATATTCTAAAGGAACCCTCCACCTCTTGCTTCCAACATACTGTTTCAGCTGCAGCTTCTATCAAATCTTCAGCTCCATCCTCAGGTGTCACCAATTCAACTAGACCTTCTGCTGTATCTAGTAGTTCCTTTGCCACTTGGCATTATAGACTTGGACATGCAAACAATAATGCTGTAAAAACCATTCTTCAACTTTGTAATATTCCATCATTGAATAAAACATCCTTTGAATTTTGTAATGCCTGTTGCATTGGTAAATCCCATAGACTACATGCTCCACCCTCTCCCACCATTCATCCTACTCCCTTTGAACTAATCCACAATGATTTGTGGGGACCTGCACCATTCACTTCTTATGGTGGCTATTCCTACTATATTACATTTATTGATGCTCATACAAGATTCACATGGATCTATTTTTTAAAGCAGAAATCGGATGCCTTGACTGCATTTAAACAATTTTTAACTCTCATTGAAACTCAGTTTTCTGCCAAAATTAAAGCTTTGCAGTCTGATTGGGGAGGGGAATTTCGACCCTTCTCCAAGTACTTAACTGAGCTAGGCATCTTGCATAGACTAACCTGTCCTCACACCTCCCATCAAAATGGGACTGTTGAGAGAAAGCACCGGCATATAGTTGAAATGGGACTGACTCTTCTCTCCCATGCTTCTCTACCTTTAAAATTTTGGGACCACAGCTTTACACAAGCTGTTCATACAATCAACAGACTTCCCACTTTGCAAAGATTAACTTCACACTCCTCTCCCTTTCATGCCCTGTTTGGCACCATACCTGATTACTCTACCTTTCGGGTCTTTGGTTGTGCTTGTTTTCCTTTTCTTAGACCATACAATCAACACAAGTTTGATTTCCGATCCTTTGAGTGTGTCTACTTAGGCCTCTCTCCTCAACATAGAGGCCACAAGTGTCTTGATTCTATTGGCCGTATATATATTTCAAAGGATGTTTTGTTCAATGAATCTATGTTTCCCTACCCTAAACTCTTCCAATCACATTCTGTCTCACCTGTTTCTAACCCTGAACCTTACCCTTCTACTATACCTGTTCCCACATATCCTCCTCTGCATGCTACTCCTATAACTCAGCATCCCCCTTCTCCCTTGCCTCTTTCACCTAGTGTTTCTGTCACTGCCAATGACATTATGGGAACCAGTCCTGCTCAATCTGACCCAGTGTCTCATGAATCCTCCAGTGCTGCACCTTCTCCTTTGCCTCTTTCACCTAGTATTTCATCACACGCCAACAATACTGTGACAAGCAGTCCTGCATCTTCTCCTATTCCTACACAAACTGCACCTATGTCTCCTGCAACCTCTAATCCTACAACCTCTAGTACTACTCCCTCACCCACCATTCCTTCAGACACTCCATCTCCACCTGCACCTATCAATCTCCATCCTATGATGACAAGATCCAAAACTGGACACTTGCCTCTTAGCATATTCTTGAGTCATGTTGAGCCTCATTCTGTCAAGGAGGCCTTGGCTAGTCCACAATGGCTTCAAGCCATGCAAGATGAGCATAATGCTCTCATTAAAAATAACACTTGGTCCCTAGTAACACTGCCTCCAAACAGAACTGCTATTGGCTGCAAGTGGGTTTATCGAGTGAAGGAAAATCCACGATGGTACAAGAAACAAATTTATGGCTAGGCTGGTTGCCAAAGGCTTTCATCAACAAGATATGGTTTTGATTTCTTTGAAACCTTCTCTCCGGTAGTCAAACCTGTCACTATTCGGATCATTCTTACTCTAGCCCTCACAAACGGATGGGCAATTAAGCAAATTGATGTAAACAATGCTTTCTTGAATGGTGTTCTCAGTGAGGATGTCATATGGTGCAGCCACCCGGGTTTGAGCACAGTGACAAATCTCTTGTTTGCAAGCTTCACAAAGCTCTCTATGGCCTCAAGCAAGCCCCTCGAGCTTGGTATGAAAGGCTTGCCTCCACTCTTCTGTAATTTGGATTCCTGGCCAGCAAGTGTGATTCTTCCTTGTTCATCTATTCAAAAGGATCTATCTGTATATATGTCTTGGTTTATGTTGATGACATCCTTGTCACTGGATCTTCTACTACTCTTGTTCAGAATCGATTCACAAGCTTGATGCACAGTTTGCTCTCAGGGAACTTGGTGATCTGGATTATTTTCTTGGCATTGAAGCTAAGCATCTAAGCAATGGTGCACTCCTGCTCACTCAAACCAAGTACATCAGAGACTTATTGGCTAAAGCCCACATGTCAGAGGCTAAAGGAATCTCCTCACCTATGATTAGTAATTGTAAACTATCCAAGTTTGGTACTGATATAGTGGCAGATCCTCATTACTATAGATCCATTGTGGGTGCACTTCAGTATGTCACCCTCACTCGACCCGACATTGCCTATAGTGTGAATAAAGTGTGCCAATTCATGTCCAACCCTCTTGACTCTCACCTGGCAGTCATTAAGAGGATTTTAAGATATCTCAAAGGCTCCCTAGACTATGGTCTTCTACTCGGACACTGCAGGCTGCTCCTTCCGCACCTTACTCTCCGCATACCTACCTGTGATGCGATTGGGGCGATGACCACCCGATGACAGACGTTCAACCTTTGCCTCCTGCATCTTCCTTGGACCAAATCTGGTTTCCTGGAGCTCAAAGAAGCAGCCCCTTGTTGCTAGATCCATCACAGAGGCCGAGTATTGCGGCATGGCCAATGCTACAGCTGAAACTTTGTGGATTCAGTCACTTCTAACTGAATTGCATATTCCCTTTGCCATGCCTCAACTCTTTTGTGACAACTTAAGTGCAGTCAACTTGGCCTACAATCCTATTCTTCATGCAAGAACCAAACATATAGAGCTTGATATCCACTTTGTTAGAGAAAAGGTCCTCTCCAAAGCTCTCAATGTTGTGCACATTCCAAGTACAGACCAGCTAGCAGACTCCTTAACAAAGCCTGTTTCCTCCTCTAGATTTATAGAGTTAAGATCCAAGCTCAATGTTGTTTTATGTTCAAAACCCCCATGAGCTTGAGGGGGGAATAATAGAGTAAGGCTATGTAATGAATAACTGTATGATAGTTAGTACAGTTATCCTCTGCTGTTAGCAATTAGGTAGGTTAGTTACTCTCTACAGTTAGTTAGTTACTGTCCTAACTGAATAACTACTCTGCTGGCTAGTATATATATAGCCAAAGGTGTACACAAAACAATTCAATCAATGAGAATCAGTATACACAAATTCTCTGTTTTTCATTTTTCCTTCTCATGAATTTCTCTCATTAACCAACGACGCACGAAGCTTTTCGAGGTAGCCTTCACAACGGCAGTTCGTTTTCTGTAACCAGCGGAGCACGACGGCTCTGTTCCCGGTCACCAGCTGCTCCGTTTTGCATCGTCAACTCCAGGTGCTCCCTTCTTCTTCCAGGCTATACCACCTCATTGAGCCACTACTGTGACCCTAATCAGAGCACCTCATTCACCACTTGAAGGAGAGGTTGGAGGAGAATCTGAGCCAGTGGTTGCGGGTAGTGGTGTCGAGGAGGTAGAAGGCGGTGAGTACCACGACTCGGTGTGGGGCTTTAAGAACGACGAAGGAATTACAAAAAGGGAAGGGCAAATTTGGGTATATTTGGCTATTTGCTGCTCACTATACAGATGGGTTTAGAAGGGCTTTTTAATTTGGGGGAAAGGGGAGCTAAACAAAAGGTAAAATAAATGGCTTCAGTAAGATGATTCAATGGACATATTTGACTTCACGTGGCCCAACGTGTTCAGTGAATAACACGTTATCACAATCCTTGTTTAATTTGGAGGTATTGTGTGTATTGGTACTGGTCAGAGGTATTGTTTATTGTGTGTATTTGATTTAATTTTAGTGTGTAACTTGAATTTGTTATTATGTGCTTGTTTCTTCATTAAATAATTTAGACTTATATGAAAATTGAAACCTCGATTTAGACTTAATTTGTAGTATATATATATATATATATTCCGGTTCGACCACCGATTCAACCGGTTGAATCGACTGAACCTTGAAACGCTCTCCTTCTCGGTTCAACCGGTTTTTAAAACATTGCTTGTTTGGAGAATGGGCGAGGGACTGGAAATAAGATTTACATGAACACCCTCGACATGATTATAGGAACTGACTATGAAGTCCTTATATTGTTATGCCTGATTAATTATTTTTGTATTTATGACTGACAAGTTATTTATATCATTACAAAGCTACTACATGGAATGGCATTGTAGAGGTGTTTTAAATATTGGCTTCTATTTCTATTTATTTTAGTCTGTGGTGATGCAGGTTGGCTACATTGTTATGAGGGAACATTCTACTGGGGCTAGAACAAATTTGTTGAGGATGAAAGGAGCTGAGGTTGTTGGTGTCTACCACCCATTGATTGATGAAAAGCTTATGAGAGTTTTGCACAGGTGTGATTTTATTTTAAAGCTCTGTAATCTGGCAGCTAGTGACATGGATGTGTCCATGTGTACTGATCATATTTTGAATTATGGTTAACAGGAGGAACAAAAAGGTGTATGCTTGGACTGTTGATGATGAGGAATCAATGAAAAACATGTTGTTTGAGCATGTTGATGCTATTGTTACGGGCAATCCAACTTTGCTGCAACGCCTAATGCAAGATACCAGAATACAATGTCTTGAAGATGGTTATTCATTACCAAACTAACATTTGTTCAAGAACATAACTTCTGTTTCAATGATGACTTGTTCATGTTGCCATAATTAAAACACTATTCTTGGTTGCAAACTGACACTGAATATATGCAGGGCATAATGGGTATAGTTATGAAAAAATATTTTGGTTTTAAATATTATTGCTAACTATAGGTCAATGAAACCATTGGCGGCATAATGGAGGACAATAATGGCTCTATGCTTAAGCAACAATTATCCATCGCAGCACAAGGAGAAGAAAACAGGAAGGATGGAAAATTTTGAACTTTGGGTTGGGGACAAAGAATAGTGTTACTATAGGTAAGGATAACAAAATGAGAAGGGAATAATTAGTTTCCACTGAATATAATATTAAAAGTAATTCATTACTGTATTGAAAGATTTGTGGGATTAATAGGAAATGATATCAATAATTTTAGTTTAATAAATTAGTAAATACATTTCGATAATCTAAAGAATGTTTTAATAATGTATAACATATTAATAAGAATATTGTTATGACAATTTTAGTATGATCATGTTTTATGGATCATGTATCCAATATAAAATTAGTTTAATGAACTTTTTAGTTCCCATAAAGTTTATGAGTTTTGGTTTTGATCCCTACATTTTTTTTCGTTGGATTTGGTCCTTACAAGTTTCGAAACTTTGGCTTTAATTAAATCCTTATTGTTAGTGCTCATTTTTAAGTGCCATTAGTATTAAAAAAAATTATATTTTAAAGTCATGTAGGGTGTCATGTGGGAAAATCATTTCTAATGTATAATAATAATAATTATTAATTTTTTTAGGCAAACCAAATTAATCCTAGCAATAAGCAAAGAAATACAATGTCGAATAAGCTGAAAATTTGGGGGGTAGACATAGCAGGAGCCACCTTTACTAGGCAATGGGAAACTCCATTGGCTTACCTCCTAATAAACCTCACACAAGGTTTGGATAAATAGATAATAACCTAGAGCACTCTTTAGTAATAAAGCCAAGTTTTGAAAAGTCTACTCTTGTTAAGACTATCAATAGCCTTTTTAAAATCAGATTCAACAATGACATTATTAAAACCACAACAATTAAGTAGAACACCCAAGGCTTTTCTCCTTCCTCGTGTTTTATTCGTCTTGTTTTTTCTTTGTTATGCTCGTTTTTCTCCTTCCCATCACTAAGACCGCCACAAAGAGACAACTTGATAAGAAGACCAATCATTTACTTCCTTCTCCAATAACCATAATAGGGTTTATGGTTGTGGCAAATAGGTTAAGGCTGATGACATCCAGGAGCAAGAAGAACTCGGGTAGACAATTTTGGACTTGCATTAGTTGGAAGGAAAGTGAAATTGTTTTTCCAAAATTCATCCCCAAACGTGGCAGTGCCGACATGGTGTGTTGTTAGTTATGTCAGTACCTAACGGATGAATACTGATGATGGGGATTAAAATCAAAGTTTTGGAACTTGCAAGGACCAAAAGCAATGAAAAAAAGTGTAGGGACCAAAATCAAAACTCATCTACTTTGCAGGGACTAAAAATTTCATTAAATCTAATCCTACGTGGGATTAAAAATTATTAAATTAACCTACATGATAGTGCTTACATGGCGTACTGTTAGTCACGTCAGCACTTAACAGATGGGCACTAATGGTAGGGACTAAAACCAAAATTTTGGAACATATAGGGACCGAAACTAACGAAGAATTTTTAGGGACCAAAATTAACACTCACCAACTTTATAGGGACTAAAAAATTCACTAAACCAATAAAATTTATAAAATTTAATTTAATAATAATAAAATAAAATAAAATTCGTTTAACAACCATTATTAAATAGTGACCGTAGATAGAAGTTATTGTTTTACTAATATATTTTTTTACCCATGGTTGGATGGTGTAGCTACAAATTAATGACTCTTACCTATGCCATTGGAAATTGTAGGTACAACCTATATTGACAGACAGATGCAACTGTAGGTAAAAGTATGTTGCCCATAGATAAAAGGCTATAGTGACACACAAATAATCATAGCTATTTGTCCCCTCAATGTCCACACCCACAATGTCCACAACCAATGTCATATTGATATTTACCTACGGATTTTAGACATCTAGTGACAAATTTTGTCTATCACTTAAAGTTAAATTTCTTGTGGTGAAGACTCAATCCACTAGCTTATTATTTATCATTCTTTATAGTTATTAGTTAGTAGTGTTGTTTAGCCAATATTTTTTTTCATGAAGATCGACATCATTTTAATGTTACCAAAGTTATCACTCTTTTTATGCCGTAGTTAATGATCATACCAGATTGAATCATTATTTTTAATATTACTCTTTTAGAACAATCACTTTAGTTTTTGAAATAATAACAATGATAATAAGTCCGTGTGAAGAGTAAACATTCAATACATGCAATCAAACATGAGTAATATCCATGTATTCTGGTTCTTTTTGTATAAATAATGAGTTGAATTGTTGTATGCAACTAACATATGGAATCTCCCATGAATGAGCATCAACATGATAGTATATATGCCATTGCAAATCAACGAGGAGTACCAGAGACTCATCCTTCAAAAAAGACCTGTAAATGAGTCAAAATTAAACAAAGTCAATTAGTCATCACAATTACTATAAAGAATTGATTTACAATAATGCAGCGTCATGTTATACCTATACAAAGTGACAGTTATGCACAAAAGCAATGGAAATTACACAGTGACTTGTCTGAGATAATGATGGCGTATTTCTAAGAGGAAAATGGTCATGCATCTGTCTGTTGATAAATGTAACATTTTTGTCGAAATCTACTTTCTTGCCTTTACCATTTAGTACTTTTATTTCTTTGCTAACCCGCTTTCGCAATATTTTTTTATGTCAAAATCCATATTCAACAAGTTTAAACAAAATTACCGTAAAAGCTTGAAAGCCCACACACTTCAAACCTCTGGTGATATCCATCGAAGTTGGTATTTAAAAATCACCATCTATAGCCTCATTACTCGTTAATTTATGTACGTGATTGGGCATCTTATTGAAGATGAGTTTGTGCTTGAC
Source organism: Sophora flavescens (assembly GCA_030762895.1). Lineage (NCBI taxonomy): Eukaryota > Viridiplantae > Streptophyta > Magnoliopsida > Fabales > Fabaceae > Sophora > Sophora flavescens. The sequence goes on from CM061062.1 coordinate 142,904,628, forward strand.
TATGATATATTTGGACCTGGGACTATAACCCCCAGTGATATGATATATGGCTCTGTAAGATAATAAGATATGATTTGGTTTATAAAGAATGCAAGAAATTATCTGATGTATAATTGCAAGTTTTTTTTTTTATATGCATGGCTTTGCCTTAAACAAATTCTAGTTATTCATTGTTATGAGCAATTGTTTGATTATAGACTCTAACAAAATATATATATATGTGTGTGTATTCAATTTTTTATTTTATAGGTTGCTATACAAGTTAATTTTCTTTATACTATTTTATTACGATTTCTAGCAAAATATTGAAATAAAGAGAACCATTTACAACAAGCATTCAAGTTGGTTTTCTTTGGTTAGAGTCTACAATACATTCATGAATAGTGATTCCCAAGAAAGATGATTTCGGAAATCATGATTCCCATTTTTAAAAAAAAAGGGAAATGCTAATCAGCGCCCTAAGGGTATGTTTGGATTGATGGAAGAGAATGGAATGGAGTGTAACGAAACATAATAGAATGGAGCGGAACGGAACGGAATGGAATAAAAATTTCATTCCATCGTTTGGATATAACATTTGGGGAGTGGATGGAATAGAATGAATTATAACATTTTATTCTCATATTACCCTTACTTTAAAATAATAATATAATAATATTGTAATAATGAATAGTCAATATGAAATTCTCCATCAAGTTGAAATTTGAATGTTAAACAGCTTTGACAGAGTTATTTGCAATGCGTCGGATTGAAACAAAATGCAATGAGCCAAAAAAGGGTAAAATGAATTATCTGTTATCAATAGAGTTGATAAGACACTAACATGAAAACATAAGTCTGACAATAAAATTCTAATATTAGAATAGCAAGGAAAATCGTTGCAATAGGAACCATCCGACGTATCAAATTAATATATGTTAGAAGTTTTTTGGGAGTAACTTCAAACAAAATTCGATGCATCACTGCAAAACTGCATCAAAACAATTCGAAGCAGCCCTGGTTGCAGAAGGTGGGTAGCTGCAAGTTCAGAAAGGAGGGAAGGGAGAAGATTATATATATTAGGGTATAAGGACATAATGATAATTTACAATTTTATAAGTTTTTTAATTTTGGTTCCATCCCATTCCCCCCAAATTGGGAGGGAAGAAAATGGGGGTATGTGATGGAATAGGGTGGAATAGATTCCATTGGGTTCCATTCCCTTCCATCATCTTTTATACAATTCAAACAATGGAACAACGTACCGTACCATTCCATTTCCCTCTATTTCATCCCCTTCCATCAATCCAAACGTACCCTAAGGGCATTCCTTAAGGAACCAAACATAGAAAAATTACATTGGAAATTGGTGTATTCAAATCATTGAACTCTTAAAAGTTGCACTTCCAATAAGAAATTTCTATCTTTGGATTCCTTAACCAATGCACTTAGGGAACTTAGCACTTTCAACCCAGTTAGCATAGTAAATATAAAGCAAACTGAAAGGATAAGAATGAAGAGTAGACACAGATTTATACTGGTTCACCCCAAACCTTGGGCTACGTTGGGTCCTTGGTTTTCCAAGTATTAACACTATAATCGATCGTTACAGATAGGTATTGTTTGAACACCTAGCCTCCGCAGGCTCAACTAACAAGTATTATTTGCACACCTAGCATTTCCAAGCTCAAACAAGTATTCTTTTAGCAAGCCTCATCAGGCTCTACAAAAGGTATGAGTTGAATGAAGCAACAGCTTCACAGATTACAACTTTGCAAGTCAACCAAATAACACCCAATGAGTGAATAAGTATTTAAGGTAGGTATGACCGCAATAAAGACTTCTCAATAAATACAAATGATTGAGCAGAGAAGTATTTTAAGAAGAGCTTAAGAGAGCTTTGAATGCGAAGAGAGTATTGAATGCTTGAGTGAATTCATTCAGGTGTGTATCTTCAATAATCTTCAAAGTCTTCTATTTATACCCATTGGTAATAAATCCGTTGAGGATGGTTATAAGTAAACTTTTGTTCTTCATTCATTAATGCTAAAGAGTCGTTTTGAACTTGCATTTAATGTTTATGGTCGTTGGAGAGCTTCAAGACAAGTTTAACTTATATGTTGGCATTGCTTTATCAGAGTGCAGCTTGATCAATGTTATTAAACTCAGACCAGACCGGCCGGTCGGACCGGTTCGACCGGAAACTTGACTCATAACCAGTCCGGTCATCATATCAGACCGTATAAGACACTAACCCGGTGCTAACATCATCGAACCACAATCAAATCGGATTAAACCGGCTGAACCGATCACAGCTAAACCAACCGGTCTGATAAATGCACACTGCCAGAGTCGTTTTGAACTTGCATTTAATGTTTATGGTCGTTGGATAGCTTCAAGACAAGTTGAACGTATATGTTGGCATTGCTTTATCAGAGTGAAGCTTGATCAATGTTAAACTCAAACCAGACCGGTCGGCGGACCGGTTCGACCAGAAACCGGACCCATGACCGGTCCGATCATCATATCAGACCGTATAAGACATTAACCCGGTGCTGACATCATCGAACCACAATCAAACCAAAGTAAACCGGCTGAACCGATCACGGTCAAACCAACCGGTCTGATAAATGTGCGCTGCCCAGGTCACTCTGCACGCTCCACGAGACCTACTCGCGCACGCTCCTCAAGACCATGTGTCACACACGCGCGTCCTTTTCAGTTTCAACTCAATGCAAACATTAAATTTGTAAAAGTTGCATGGAGGTGGATCGAACCATGGTCTACGGTTTGACCACAAGTGATTGTACCACTGAGCCACCAAATCTAGATGTTGAATAGTTGACAAATATTTAATATGTACATAACCTAAGCATAAAATTTATACATTTAATATATATCGGTTCATCTGGTTCAACCAGTGACTCATTGGTTCGACCAGTGACCCATCGACCTGGTGCTCCAACCAAGTCGATGACCGGTTCGGTTTTAATAACATTGAGCTTGATTCCGAGCAGTGTTTGTTGCTTTTCAGACTTGGGCAGCACGACTTTCCTTATTTGTGCAACACGGGTCTGCGACCGAGTAAAGGTCATTTTGTCTTTTGCAATAAAAGGAATTTCAAACACAGATTGATGCTTTGAGCTTCTGAATTCGATTTTCTTGATTTTGAAAATGCAAGGGAATATTCTTGACTATCGAATATAAGTGAAGTGAAGGACTTCCAGTCAAGCTGTAGGGTCAGATGCATTTTCATAGCTTGTAGATACCGAGTCTTTCTTCAGACGCATCGTAACACAAACGCATCTTTAAGACTCATTGTTTTTCCAGAATGCTCTTGCTTTATGATATGTACACTTAATACACTTATTAGTGGATTTCAAAAGGTTCACTTAAAATCATCATTTGTTTGGTTTCATCAAAATCAGAGATGTCAAAAACTTAGACTTAACATATTTTGTGGACTCGAATATAAGTTGTAACACCCCGCTTTCTCGATTAAGGAACCATGCAAGAATTAAGTGTGCGTGAGAGCTTAATCTTGTTTGTTATGTGCTAATGAGTATATGTATCATGTTTGAAAACAATCGGACTTAAACAGGACTCAAAGTGCATCGAAACGTGTGAAATCAGACAACTGACATCAGGGAGAACGCTCAAACGTGACATGGCTGGTTCTCAAGCGTTTTGGGGTCTCAGATACGTGGCACCATGTGTCAATTGCATGGACACATGACTGAGCGGCATGCAGCGCTCAAGCATGGGGGTTGGGAGCGTGCAGGCGCTCTCCGCTCGAGCGATCTGCGCTGAGCCAACCACCCCCCCACTTTCTTTTCTTCTTCCTTGCATGTGAGTTTCTCATTTCTTCATCTCGACCAAACTTGCGTGTAGAGAGAAGGAAAAGCTCTTTTAGAGAGAGAAAGTGAGTTTGAAGCTCGTTCGTCTGTCTATTTTTTATTCCGACTTCATATCTGCATTCAGGGCAACGAGTATGTCATATATCTACTTTCGATTCGTCGAATCGTTGAGTTAATGCTCGAATCCCTAACTCGTTGACACGTCGACATTTTCATTTTCCTTCTTTTTGTAAATCTTGCTTCAATTCTGGCTTTGTTTGCGAAACTGTTGCAAGATTAGAGTTTATGACATTGTCGAGACTCTGCCCATGTGTTAGGGCAAATTTCGGAGCATCGAGGAGCTCCGTAGAGCACGTGGCAGTAGATGTGTGGTTGAAAGGAGGAGAAGATTTCAAGATTCAAGGCGTTGGAGAACGGTTGTATAAGGTGGGGAGAAAGTATCCGACACGTCGGGGTGGCAAACATAGTATGATATATTAAGCTGTATGCATAGGGTGCCCCAGACCCTACTAGTTGTCGAGTAGCCTACGGTGATTAAATCCCTAATGAAAATGGTTTTGAAAACGTATACGGGGATTTAGTTACGATATGCTTATCGCCGTTAGGATAATTTATCGTTTTACGTGAATCTGTTAAGGTTGCATGTTTTACTGTTTTATATGGCTTATGGATATGATGCTGCTTAATGTGTGTTGTTTGTTATATGTTTTGTAATGCTTGATATGATGTTGATGTTGATGATAATTTGTTATAATATGGAAGTTAATGATGAGATTATATATGATCTGATGTTATTGAGGTTGTCTGTTGTGTTGTTGGAAACCCTAGTTGACACCTGAGGGTACGTTGTTGTGAAAGTGATGGGAATGGATTGTGAAAGTGGTATGTGGGTACCAAGATGATGTGTGGGTGCCTAGTGCATCGTAATGCGTGAGTGAGTATTGATACCGATGTCAACTTAGGTTTATGTTGCATTGCATATTTCCAAAGTGGGTGGCGAGTCGTGTGACTGGGAGTCATGCAAGGTTGGTGTACCCGGGTGCGGGTCCTGAATGCAAGCCGGACAGTTCAGGGAACCTTGGAGATGTAGCCGGGTTCGGATTAACCGACAGTGGCCAATAGTTTGCACCCATTCTTTCGCGGTCTCCGCTGGTACTCGACTATCTCGACGTCTGTGCCCGGAGTGTTCTAGTCCATGGTGGACCTTCCGAAGAGACCAAGATACCCCTATTGGAATTGACCTCATAGGGGGAAGCACCCTTATTGGTCACGGTGAGCGGAACTGTTACTAGGACAAATCAACTGACATTCTCTGGACGACGAATAGGCACGAGAGAGAAAGAGAATGTCTAGGGGATCAGTATCCCTTGTGTGACAGATTGGCTGACATGCATAGGAGTGTGACTCCTTAGAGTTTTGATCCTAGTTGGATAATCGAGGTTGATTGTGAAAGTATGATTCGAGAGATGTTTGCTGTATGTGTCGATTGTTGTTTGATAAATGCTTTACTGTGTTTCCCCATCCCTGTTTTATGATTGTGTTGAGATTCTTATCTCCCTTCTTACCCTTTTTCTTCTGTGTATGTATGGTTTATCAGACGAGTAGCACCCATACCGCGACGGCGATCGGACCTGAGCATCGTCCGATGCATTATCTACAGAGGATCCTGCCGAGGGTCCAGACCCTGGGGGATATTGAGATAGTGTACCATGATGACCGTGGGTGGCAGGTCGACCACTCACAGTTTTTCATGTGTTATGTCAGCCCGGTCAGCATCTACGTCCGCTTAGGAGGAGGACCTTTCTTTACGTTGCTCGGCTCTTATCGGATCTCTCAGCGACTTACTTTCATAGGGATATGGTACTCGTCTCGGTAGCGCGAGTTCCCATATGGTGGATGGAACGCGAGAGACCAGTCTGTGGTTCATGATGGAGTCGACGGAGTCTACAGAGGCAGAAGGAGGAGTACGCAAAAGATGCACTGCTATCATCGCCGTAGAGTCGTGATGAGTAACAACCAGTCAGTATGGGAGCCTAGGATCAGGACAGAGATACTGGCGACTATCATCATGCTTTTGTTGAGGGCGAGGGTAGTTCCAGAGACCCATATCGTCTGTGATATGGCCTGTCAGTAGCGTCTGTTAGGGGGAGTGCCTCTGTGAGCATATATTTATTTTGATTTTTGATGTATTTTGTGAAAGGCGGACAGGTAGATGCTATCTGTATAAGGTCTATCAAACACATTTATAACATTTGCATGAATAGTGAATCCTAAGAAAGATGGTTCCGGAAACCATGATTCCCATTAAAATAAAATCTTTCTACGAGATGCTCCCTAAGGAGCGCAATTTGTCTACCACTTACATTTTTTTTTCATTTATTATTCCCCAATAGAAATTACAATCCATGGAGTTTTTTGTGTCTTCCTCCAACCACTACTCACCAAATGAGCTTTTATTTTCATTTAAAAACTACTAACGTCACTTGGATATTAGCTATACAGCTTAGATTACCTTTATGAACCTGTTTATCTGAAGAATTTGAAATCCCTATTACTCATGATCTTTAATTGTATAGCTAAAAATAATATACTATTTTTGGTAATTACATACTTTACAGCATAGGATACACCAATCTGAGCATTATAAACAGTGATATGTCTTTGTTTTGTATGTACAAGTTCTGTCACCAAAGAACATATAAATGACTGGTCATTCTTACTAAGCAGATAAAGTGACTATGACTTTGTTACTATTTTGTCAAACATCCCTTATCTTCAGCTTTACTTCTGTGTGTGGATGGAGCGGCTTCTTTGGACTTAAAGGAACACTTGAGAATTTACGAACCAGAATTTTGAAGCATGGTATAAGTACTATGTATAGAGTTCCCAAAATGAAAGGTGATGCAGCCAGCCACCCTAATAACTGCAAAAAGTTTGATAAACAAAGAATTTTCAAATGTTATCATTGTACAAACATTGGAAAGGAAACAAGACATGGATCCTGCAAAATTCAAAATGAGGATTCAAGCATAAAGTCCGAAGTATAGACTAAAAAAATGGAGTAATTCAAGCAAGCTAGTGAAACAGAAAATCACACGATTTTTAGACATGATTAAGAATAAATTAAAGAGAATAAGTGAAATACTTCTAGGTATGAACTACATGCAGCTAGATTTTATGCACTCATTAAGTGGTAACATCTCATCCTATATAATGCTCCATGATTAGTAATGTTAATATGAATCCAAATTCCAAACAACCAACTACTGGATGTAAAGTAGATCTGTTGAGTTCTATAATATCGCTCAAACTTCAATTTAGGAATTTAGGTCAAACCCAGCAATCTCCACGTTGATCCAAATTCCACCAACCAAAACATACTGCAAAAACAGCAAATCTTCAAATCATCATCTTCGCCACCTTCAAAAATCTGCGTCAATGTAATGCCTGCCACAAAGGCAATTGCTAAACAAATTTTCCAATCAGGGGCATCATGATTGCATCGTTGTTATATGGAATACGCTGCTCGACCACCATGTCAAGAAAACTTTTGGCACACACTTTTACGGCAATCATAGTTAGACAACCACCTAACCTCCACATTTTCATACAGACTTTTGACATAAGGGCCCACACACAAGGCACTGTATCATAGCCTAGTTCCTCGAACTATCAACCTTGATACCACTTGTTGGGGAATGCCTTACCCCCTTCATAGTATACTTGCATCAATACTCATAAATAGGGGAAAACATCACATCACAAATAATCACATATCAAATTAACAAGGTTTGGCCCAACATGCCTATGTCCACAGATGAAAAGAGTCCACTAGCAAAAATAAGATTACAGGATTAATGTCTATGGACTCTCTCAATCTCTTCTATGACACAACTACCTCACCACTATTCCGCAACAATTTACCTGGCAATCAACCACTCCCTTTCTATCTTTATCAAGATCAGGATTATCTTTATCAAGACAAGACTTTCCTAGTTTCCTATTTGAAAAGAAATATTCAACACAATTCAAAATACAAATGTTCTAATAAATAGGAAACTATCGATAATAACCTTCAAATTAGGAATTTGAGTCAAACCTTACAATAAAGACTCAAGCTTGATGGTGTTCTGAACATTTTAGCTAGTGTATTTCATGGTAAATGATTACCATTAACTTCCCAAGATACCAAAGGATTCTGCAAGGCATGTAACCCCACAATTTCTTCTCACTTTTGATTAAACCTCAAATGGACATGCATCAGTGGCCAATAAAGATAGGTCAATATTTCCTTGTCATTGGAAATTAATTACTAATATTAGACTTGCAAATTGATTCATAACATTTTTTTTTATAAATGAAGAAATGTTATTAGCAAAGAAAGAGATAGAAGTACAAAGGTTTGGAGGAAAAGAAGATCATAATACCTCATCCCCTTCTTCGCACGCTTGCCTAAATACTCATAAATCAGGAAAAGCATCACAAACCACACACCAATTTAACGTGGTATTACCCGACATGCTTACGTCCACAGTTAAGAGGGGGGCACTATCAATCTCCTTTATCGCACAACTACCCCACGACTATCCTTACACCTCTACCATGCCTCTCAATCTGCTCCTTCTTGGAAGGGACTCTCTTGTAAGTTGTAACTGCCTGACTACATCACAGCAGGGAAATGAGAGTACGGAGTACATTCTGTTATTGGGGAGGGATAAATGTAATGATTGGAGGGCAGAGGAAAAATTAAGGAAGAATTGAGTGAAAGAGTGGGAGGAGAGAGGTACCCCGAAGAAACTCCAGACTTTGCTGTTTTTTTTTCTCTCTCCATTTTATTTTTCTAGAACCTACCAACATAGGCACAACCAATGGGAGAAGAAGAAAGAAATTGATATATTTATTATTATAATATCTTTTATTCTATCCTAGAATATTCTAGAGCTCTTAGGAATTATTCCTACTTATTATTTCTTGATATGTTTCCTTGTTTAATTACGACTAGGATTCTACTACTTATACAAATAGGCCTCTTAGGTTTGTCTTTTGTATCACATCCGCATCACATCAAAGACATTACCTCCACCTCCTTCAATTATACTCTCAATTTATAACTGTTAGGATAAGAAGGGAAGATGGTTTGGTTAGTAAGATAGTTAGAAGGGGTTGAGATAGTTAGTTTTGAAGGGGGTCGGTAACATAAATAAGAGGAAAAAGGTAATAGAGAGGATGCTTGTTGAGAGTCGTTAGTTTGTGGGAACTTAGCAAAGGCTCAGTTAGATAAAGGGACAACCCTTTGTGAAGGGGAAACCCTTGGAGAGATCACTCTCCTTTTACTGTTTTGTTTCTATTCAAGCAATCAATAAAATTCATTTCTTTCATTTTTCCATTTCTGCTTGAGTTCGTAACAATAACTATCTCTCTTTTCCTTAATCCCTAGCCCTAAACCTAATATTCTCAACATGGTATCAGAGGGATACCATTCTTCATGACCAATCCCATCACAATTCCATTGTTGGGTTCCCTAAAATTTGGAACTCTTTGCTCAGATCTCTCTCCAGCCATCAAACCCATGATTGTCCACCGTCGCCGTGTTTCTGATTGGCAACCTCACGGATGAATCGTCGCCAGCAATGGATCGTCAACAGGCTGCATATTCCACCTCACATCAGATTCATGTGTCAATATTCAATCCACGGGTGGTGCAAGTCCAACCACCATTAAGCCTGTCGTTTTCCCCATTCAACTCAACTTGGTCTCCTCTACCCAGATCAACCTTCATTTTTGATCTGCCTTCACCATCCCAACTGATAAGCTTTAATTGATGTAGTCTGCCTATGCCACCGCAGCCGAGCAACCTTCATTGTTGGTGGTCTGCCTTTGTCACTGCAGCAACCGCCTTCATCGCGGCCAGACCTCTCTCTGATATGCATCTCTAAACAGCTGTCGTTTCCCGCATGAAAGATTGGCTCTGTCCCAAATGCATTTTGGTTTCATCGCAGATGACAATGGTCCCCCTTCTATTGTACTTCTCCAAGATCCTGAAGTTTTTATTGAATAATTTTTTCAGTTTCTGTTTTGTGCCTTTAATTGTAACAAACTAAAGCTTGAGAAGTTTTAGCTTGAGGGGAAGTGATAGAATATCTAACATTATTTTATAATATCTTGATTGTATCCTAGAATATTTCAGCAATCATAAAAGATCTCTTAGGAGTTTGCTATTTATTATTTCAAGATTTTTCCTTATTTAATTAGGACTAGGATTCTACTATTAGTCTAAATAGGATGCTAAGGTTTGTCTTTTGTACCACATCCACATCACATCAATCACATTACATCCATCAATAATGTTCACAACTTATAACAGTCTTTCTTTTCCTTATTCCCTAGCCCTAAACCTAATTTTTTCAACATCTATATATATTGAATTATCAGTCTTTTTGAGAAAACCGCAGAAGAAAATATTATGTTAGGCGGCCTACCGCATGGGCAACACTTAATAGGATTTCACGTGAAGCTTGACCCGTAAGAACTTTCTGTAAAGCATCAGATGTTAAAGGGAAATGAGGTCCACCGGAGATAGCTTCACCAAAGCGCAAAAAGGGTACAACCAGACTGAAATGCCAAATAAATCTTAAATTAGGAATGTCATTGTTGCTCACTAGAATAAAATCAACATAAAATGTGTATATAATATAATCAACTATGAAACACAACAGCACCGACTCAGGAATATGAGAAAGACCCTAAATGTCCAACACATGACAAAATGGGAACATGAAAAGACATATGACCATAATTTAAAAAAAGAAAAGTCTTAATGTTTACTGTTTCTAGGGTACCCCAACATACATATTTATTTACAGAACAATATCAATAGAAAACAGATAGCGGGTTTTAACTTGGATTTTCTACTACGAACCCTTTTTCTAAAAGTAATACATTAGTTTTTGTATTAACATGATTTACACCATATATATATATATATGAGAAATGTTATTTGAACATCAAAATGGGACAACATAATTCGACAACAATTTTCATGGTTAACGCAGTTCAAAAACGTGGTTAATTGTTGAGTTTGGTTAATGAATATACCAAGGTGTCGCAACTCATTAACTATCCATTGAACGTCATTAACCACGATAATCCCGTCAAAACATATGTTTGCATAAAAATATCTTGATTGTAACATCAACAACAAAATACATGTACAATTATTCACCATAGAGATGGAAAACAGATGCAAAATACATATAACTGAATGCACAGTACCTCAACTCTATTGGAGTAGCAATAAAGTTTGCAAGCATCACGGTTGGAGCATGGCAAGACGATCCAAGCAATGCAATAGTCATCCCGCAGAGGAATACAGTGACACCTATTTGGAAAACATTATCATATCATTGTACTTTCTCAAATATCTAATTAAAAGCATTTTTTTCTTGTGAATATTCTCGGATGCATTTGGTGCATTGATCAGTTTAAGCTTAAAACAAATATGTAGTTGCATCTCTATTTTGAAATCAGATATAGTTTTGAGATTATTTTAGTCAAATCTGCATTTTCTGTGGTGAGTTAATGGAATAACGGAATTATATGTATTATTTTGAGACAAAAACACCAAACTGGTTATACCAGATTGCTACTAATACTAAAACATGGTCACCTAGATGTTGTTATGATAGAAAGACTGGTTAATTCAAAATTGATTGTCCAAACCTCCAGGCAAACATATAAATGATTTTAATTAGAGCCAACTGAAGAACCTAGCGTAAACATTAACCTTGATGAACAACTAAACCTTTCCGCTAGAAACCAGTTTAAGAAAAATATGACAATGAGAAACAATACACTTTGCATTAGACAAATTTCATTTTGGGAAAAAGAAATGAGCCAGTAAGCCTGGCTGAGTTTAGGACCAAGGAAGTTGATTCTCAACTTATTTCCAGAAGGTCGATTGCCAAAATATTTATCGTGAAGAGTTATTTTGTTCACAAAATTCCCCCCATACCATCTATGGATGAATCTGATTAACAAAAACAAAATAGAATTAACCATTATTTTATATTATGTTAACCAATTAATGTCCAATGAATGAATGTCATTACCCTCTCCAGGATGCCTACTGACTTAGAAAGGAGCTCGTGTAATCATGTTTCCGATATTATCTTTCTTTTCTTCCATTAGGACTCAAATTTACAACCAATGCTCAGCATAGTAATGTTCTATATTTATCCCCAAAACAGAATAATGTTATAATTCAGAAGCTGGCCATAGTATATTAGACTTTTCATTTCACCCTAGAACAATGGGAGACAGGTCTCCACTATTGTGACGCATGGTATTATATTTTAAATCAGCGTGAAAGTCAATATAAATTTTTAAAGTTGCTAAGTATGAATGCAGTACAGTATCCTATCCAATCCATGTGTATCTAAAATAAAGATCTCAGTTCGAAGAGTAAAAATCGAATTTACAATTACCAATGTGATAAAGATTGTTCAGTGGCAACCAAAAATAATCCTCTGCTTAATTGGACTAAAAATCGATTCCAACATAACTGAGGGTGTAATTCCAGGTGGGTTAAGTACAACATACCGCATATAGGAAATACTCCCAGAGTAATGCCAAGAGCAGCAGAGAAAGCCAACTGCTTGGGCTCAGCACCTCTGGAAAAAAAGAAAAAAAGAAAAAGAGAAACAAAGTACAGCTGTCTTTAGAAGCCTATATGGCAAGAAAATATAATAAATAGACCCAAATGAAAAACTTGATATCCATAAAAACATTTTTTTTCAACTTTCAGCTTTAAAAAAGATGGAGAAAAAGAATTAAATTGCAGAACCTCAACACGTTCCTATTCTCAGCTCATGAAAAAAAACAAACAGAACAAAATCAAACACCAATAAGAGGTTGGTTACAACATTAAAAAAAAAAATATATTTCACAGTGCTAACTTATCTTAAGCAGAGAATTATTAAAATGAAGAGGTAACAACACTTTAACAATGGAAAACATCTATCAGCATTTAAAAACAGATCCCATCTAACGAAAATCAAACAGAGAACATTAAGGGTAATTTCAATTAAACTAGTATCAGTGTATCACCACTATGAATATCTGATAACCATAAACAATGAAAAAAGAACATTTTCAGAAGGATCAGACTCATTAGTGAATACTATGAATAAAAAATAGCAGAGCTGAAAAAAAGTGAAAACTTTGAATAGTACCTGCGGAGAATGGAGAGGAGAGGATCAGTGATCTTTTTCTGGAACCAATCGGTCATTCCCATCTTTCAAATCTTCCTCCAAAGTTTCAACTTTTAACTTTGAACTTTGAAGGGTATTCCACTAAATTTGAGATCCAATCTTCCCAAACAAGGGAATCAGGGTTTCTCTCACACCACAAGAAACCCCAACTCTAATCCCACAAAAAAAAAAAAATCACAAAATAAAAACAAGAAAAAGACAATCTAATTGTAAAACGTTTGTTTTTAATTTTTTATAGTACATGAAATCCTCTTATATTTTTGAGAAAGGAAAAATATCAATTTTAGGATATTTAATTTAATTATTAATTTAATTATGGAAAACAGAAATGAGAATCTTTGTTAGACTAAGAAATTGGACATTCGGGATTGCATTTGCATGGCACAGTTTTGAGTGTTGGAATCTGTCTATCGACTATCGATGGCAATCCCCCACGTGCATGAGGTGCAAGTAAATCGCGACAGATGGATCACACCAGAATAGTGGAATGATAAGATGAAAGCATGCTAAAAAAAAAATGACAGCATTCTATATGATACTATATGGTGTGTTTGGATGGGGTATTTATAGAGGGTAAAATATTTTAAGAGGGTAATTAAAATACTTCACTCTAAAATACTTTATTTGAATACTAAATATAAATGATTTTAGAAATAAAGATATTTTATGAGGTATTTCAAATTCCTTGGAATTTTGAAATACCCATCCAAACACACACTAAGGTCCTAACAAGTATGCTTAAAGAATCAAAGAATAGTAATTTTTATCGGAAAATAAACCATCACATTTCTTACTACATTGATTATATCATTTTTTTATGAAAACTTATTATTTTAATTCCTTAATCGATGTCTTGTGGTGAGCATTTTCTTATATGATATTACTAGTGTATGGACTCGTGCCATGTATGGAGAATATGTTATATTTTTAGGATTTCATAAAAAATATTAATTGTTGATTTTATGTTTTTGGTTAAAAAGTTTTTGCAGGGAATCATATACTAAAAATTGTTAAAATTTATTTTGTCTCAACCGTCGATCACAAAGTGTAACAGATATTAACTCGATAATTATTATTGATATTATAATACAAATAATGACTCTTAAGTATAAATAGCAAGTAGATATTGTCTTGTAAATATACAGTCTAGTCTGTTACATACTCTATCCACCATTCCTATATAAAAAGATTATGAATATAAACACCATAAATAAGATTGTGATGTATCAAAAAGATGTTGTCTCTTTCTTTCACCATCAAAACAACACATGCATTTCAAGCTGCTTAATCATTTCTCGATATAATTTACTTAAACATTAATATAAAACACAATGATCTTCATAATGATATGATTATTTTTTTCTCTTAAAAATCTATTTGATTTATTTTTCCTTGCTCCCGTGCAAGTTAACCATTTTCAAAAAATATTTTTATTTACCACGTTATTATTTTTTCTCTCTTCAAAATCTATTTAATTTATTTCTTTGTTTCTCGTGCAAGTTAATCATTTTTTGAAAATTAATAATAATTATCCATCATATTATTTTTATTGTCTGATCTTGAAAATCTATTTGATTTATTTCCCCTCTTTGTCCGATATGAATTAACTTTTTTTAGAAAATATATTTATATATCATGTTACTCTTTTCTTTTCTTTTGAAAATCTATTTGACTTATTTCTCCTCTTTTCCCGTCAAAGTTAACAATTTATAGAAAATATCTCTATTATATTATTTTTAATGTTTGAAATTTCTCCCGATACCTTGTTTTTATAGCTATTTCCATCAACATCAATATTATAGCGACTTTTTTCCAAAGAAAAATTATAAATCAATAATAATTTATTGTTTCTTCTTCCACCATCTTGGTCTGATATTTCTTTGAACATTTAATATTATATATATGTTTTCAAAGGTACAACTAAATTTCAAGGTAATTAATCTTATCTTGATGTGATTTATTTAAATCATGATGTTAGACTCTTCACAATGTCTTGGTAGTCATATGAAATATTTTCTACTCTCTTAAAAATCTATTTCATTTATTTCTCATTTTTCCCTTGCAAATTAAAATTTTTCAGAAAATATATTTTCCTACGATATGAAATTTCTCTCCTCTATTGAAAATCTATTTAATTTATGTCTCCTCTTCTCACCTTGTGAGTTAACCATTTTTAGAAAATATATTTATCTATCATATGAAAAAAATCTTTATTCAAAATATTTTGATTTATTTCTCATATTTTCTCGTGAAACTTAAACTTTTTAAAAATATATATTTATATATATCATATTAATCTTTATTCTATCTTGAAAATATGTTTCTTTGTTTCTCTTTCTCTAATCAAGTTAATCATTTTTATAAATTTATTTATCGGTCATATTATTATTTTTCTTTTCTTTTGAAAATCTATTTGATTTATTGTTTCCTTTTCCTCGTGCAAGTTAACAATTTTTAAAAAATATACAATAATTATTATTATTATTATTATAATAAAAATGATGATGATGATAAACTATAGGTATGATTCAATTTGATTTGAGTCAAATTGGTTTGGAATCCAAAAAGTAGAATATTACTTTATAATATATTGTTATTAATGTTATTAGATTACTTTTTATTATAATATTAGATTATTTACATTTATTCAAAGAAGAGAGTTGAAATGTGAAAAAAAAATGTTAAATGAGAAAAAAAAATAGAGAAAGACGAGTAGAAGAGTGAAGATAGGTTAAGGATATTTGAATTGATAATAATGATTCAAAATCAGATTGGATGCATTAAATTGAATTGAATGTTTAATATCGAATGCATTTAATTGAATATCAATTTATGACAATTTTTGTGTTTTAATGGCATAAAATATTTTCCATGGTGTTGATATAGACATTGGTAAAGAATGACAGTTGGAGAAAGAGACATTCTATTTTGTATATATAATAGATAGATAATAGATATGGGCCCTTTTATGATGCAGTCCATGCCTTTGGAGTGGACCTGTGCACTCAACTTTTCACCTACAGTGATAAGTCAGGTTTGTACTGTTATTAACCGGTTGTAAGGTTCTTTTTGCAAATAGTGCATTGTCTTTTTTCGGGGAGCAAAGTGTGAAGGTAATACATCTTAAACACAATAATTCATAACCCATTTTGAGGAAGCATTGTTAAACAGACGGTGAGTCATGTCTGGAGCATACCGCAAAACCAGATCAGTATTGCCCAGCTGCGACTTGATTTCCCTTACACTTTGTGTTGCCCCTAACCCAAATATTGTGTCCCCTGACCAAGAGTTTGCGTTGTTGACTAAGGGTGTCTCAGCTGGCCAGAAAAGAGTGGCCAAGGGTGCACGGGTCCTGGAAGTGATACCTTTGCTCTTATCTGAAGCTGAAGGGAGACGAAAGAAGCAGCAGGAAACACGCTTAGGAGATGTCTAAATATTCAATTTTATTTCAGGGACTTATAAATAAATTTCATATTTTATAGCTACTTCTTTTATAAAAATATAAAAAGGATTTGTAAATAAATCTTCACTAATTCTATCAACTAGTTTAGCAAGTTATTGATACACATATTATGACCATTGATTCTATTTTAGACATGATCCAGTGGTCAGAATTTAGGAGTGCACCAGTGCAGCCCAAAAGGTTTTGAGGGTTAAATAATTTAGTCTGGCTTGCCAAGGTTTTGCCAAAAGACAGTTTTGAAGAAGTGTCTTCTCCTAGGTTCTGATCTTGTTTGGTGATTGTTAAGGGGTATCCTTCCTTATCCCACCTAGTTGTTGAGTATTGTAAGAAAAGGGAATTGCTTTTTACTCGTTGGCATCTTCCCTCCACTCATTCTGAAACTTGACACCTTCGTTGTTGCTGTCATTGTTAGAACACAATACTCCTCGTTGATCAGGTTCTTTTGTCACTTAAGTGTTTAGGTTTATTACTTTTCGGAAACTAATTTTCAGAACTAAAATTTATATGATCCATAAATTAATTTCTGGAATTCATTATTTTAGTACCACAAACTAATTTTTAGAATATGTAATACAAAACTTGATGTGTATTGGAATTTAATTTCTGGAACTTAGAAAATGGAATTCTAGAAACTACCTTCCATAATATAAATGAATTTTTTTTTTCCAATTCCGATAATTAAAATTCAAAATTTATTACCAAAAATTTTGTACATTCAGAAACTAAATTCCGAGAGGTAAAAAATGACTCTCGAATTCTAATTTCTGATATACTAATTTTATGTTTCGGATTTTAGTTTCTAGGACATACCCAAGTTTCAACAGTTCCAAAATTGATGTTGTGTGTTGATCTGTAATGATCCATTTTGTTTTAAGGTTGTGTTTTATCTATATGGAAGACTATTTTGCCAAGCAGTCCGAGGAGGTGGCGAAATGCCAAGTAATATGGGAAGAGTTGGAGAAGT
This sequence comes from Sophora flavescens, assembly GCA_030762895.1. Classification (NCBI taxonomy): domain Eukaryota; kingdom Viridiplantae; phylum Streptophyta; class Magnoliopsida; order Fabales; family Fabaceae; genus Sophora; species Sophora flavescens. Next base: position 142,922,160 of record CM061062.1, read on the forward strand.
GAGAATAATTTCCCAAACATTTAATTGTACTAATCTTGATAAAAACTAATGTAAACTATGAAAAGTAAACTATGTGAACTAGCATATCTATAGTTAATGTAACACCCTATTTTTCGCGTGCTTATTTATTAGTAAATGCATGCTTTAATGTATTTAATTGTGATAAAATCCAGAGGATGATTTTATTTTAAATAAAATCATTTTCTTGTGTTATTTTACTGTATGAAGTCACAGTAAAATTTTCGGTATAAAATTCAGACGAAAGCCGTGCAGGTTTTCAAAGCCGTCTGAGTTTCTTGAGCTAGAGACCTAATATTGACTCGTGAACGAGACGATTAGTGTTTTTTTTATGTTTTGTGTGGGTTTGGAATGTTTTGAGAAATCTTGTTCGGGGCCGAATTTCCGAGTATTACCCGGGCGAATCGTCGGGAAATACGATCGGGAAATTCATCTGATGCATGTTGGAGCAGAGCAAAAATGGAGTAGATTGACTGATGTGAAGGCTATGACATAGGCATGTCCATGGCCATACCTTCCTTACACCAATCAAGTCAAATCATCATACTTTCTTACACACACCTTACCTACACCATACCTCCTTTCTTCTCAACCAAGTCAAGCTCTTCTCTCCCCTCCAATCTGCCCCAAAACTGACTCCCTCCCCCTCTCTTTTCCTTCTTCTATTTAAGTTTCAAAGTGTAACCACTTCACACTTTTGCTTCCTTTCACAAAAACACTTTTTTACAACTATTCATCTTCTTCTTCACACAACTAAAGGTACCATTTTTACTAAGTTTTTCAAGTTGTGTCCTTCATCAAAGTTGTTCATATTGGTAAGGGTAATGTCCCTATACCATTTTTTTTTCAATTTTTGGCTTTATTTTCATAGTTGATGTTTTGAGTTCATAATATGCTTTTAAACTTCAAAAAATTCTCAAAAATTGTAGAAAACTCTGATTGAGGTGAAACTAATTTCTATATTCTTATTTTTACTTCCTCTACAACATACTAAAATCTTGTGGAAAACAAAAATCTCGAACACCATTTTCGGTACTGGACAGAATCTATGTCTTTTGTGCCATATGAGTTTTGTTTCATCTTTGCTTGGTTAAGCTTGTGTTTGAGTGTTATTCCAACATGATCATGACCAAGAGCTCCTATGTACATAAGGATGCTAGGTTTAAGTGATTGGAAAAGTTTAGAAACTTTTATGTATTTTCATGAAAAAGTGAAAACTCTAAGTGTTTTGTTATATGTACTTTGAGGTTTTTCCAAAGTGATCATGGATTTGGGCTCCTTGATGTATAAGGATGCTAGATCCAAGAGATTGGAAAGTTTGAAAACCTCTAACCCTCATTTTTACTCAAGGCCGAATGGTAGTGTTTGTGGCCTAGGGTATTTGATTTTTTCATTTTTCCAAAATGATCAAGGTTTTAGGCTCCTTACTAGGTATGGATGCTAACCTAAAGAGATTGGAAAATTTAGAACATCCTAACCTATTTTAGAGGATGAAAACCGAAACCCTAAGTTGATGACTTAGTGGGATTCTTGATTCAAACTTGTTAAACTTTTGGTGTTTAAGAACTCCTAGCACTTAAGGATCATAAATCCATAAGTTGCATGATTTTTGGAAACCTTAATCCAAAACCATTGTTGAAAACCGAACCTATGCCTTGTGGCTAGTGTTCTTTGATTAAAAATCTAACCTATGGTTTCATGTTTGTAACCTTAGATTCGTTACGCGCGGACGTTCGTGATCCTTAGTTTTCGTAGTCGGAACCCTTATCGTCTTTTGAGGTAAGAGGGGATTTCCGAAAGATATTCAATAAATGTATGCATGTGTGTATTTGATTAATTGTTTACTTGACGGTTATTGAGTTACTGGATTAACTGAAATGTTATGCTATTATATGAAGTTGAACTGTATTGTTATATATGTTGAGATGTATAACTGTGATGAACTGTGATATTGGCATTGAACTGTGAATATATATATGTGTACATACTGCTGTTGTTGTTTGAAGTTTGCTAAGCCGGACGTGTGTCTGTGCTCAATCATTAATAAGGATTAAAAACCTTAATAAGCTTTGAAGATGAAAGGATGGGTGTTCTTTTCCAAAAAGCTTGAATGTTTAAAAGTACTTGTTTTATGTGACAATATAGTTTTAGTGATTTATAGAATGCAAGAGAAAAACCCTTTTCGAGCTATGTGTTTTAAGTGAAAACTTTCGAAAATATTTTCCAATATCCTATTGGGGATTTTCAAAGTTAAAAGTGTTTCAAAAACGTTTTATAAAGGATTTTCAAAAGAAAAGGTTTTCTCCCAAATGATTTAGAAACTTTCCGATAGCCAGCATAGGTTATCGAGGCTTTCGATTTCGAAAACTGTTTTCGTCAAATGAAAGATAAGTACTAAAAGAATAGGAATCTAGACGTGAGACGTCGCCTCTAGTTTTCCATGCTTAGCACGTGATCTTGGATCAGTGTTAATTCGGGACCGTAAAGTCCTATTCGTAATGTTATGGACTTCAAGTCCAATTCGCGGAATCGAGGACGTTCGTTCGATTTCCGTTGTTGTGGGCTATTGTCCTTAGCATGATAAGTAAAACATGACTAAAAGTATATTGATTTCCATTACCACAAACCTTGACTGCGCCCCACGGTCTAGGTGTTGGGATTGAGCATTCGGACTTTGTGTGTCCTATGTTTCTAAGTTTTCAAGTGATGGGGAAATAATGTTAAGTCATTAGCTTTGAGCTTTGACAGTGAAATATTTACACAAAGAAAAACCTTAAAAGGAAAGTTTTTATTCATATGCATTTCCCTTGGCAGACGTGCCTTTGCTTATTGAGGATACCCATGGGGTATCCGAGAGTCGATCACATTGCTAGTTGTTTCGTTAAGGGCATGTGGCGTTGTCGACCAAGAGGCCTGGTGCATCGGGATGCGGTGGCAACAGCCCGGTGGGCGAGCTTGACCAACTCTATCTTCTCCAGGTGATAACATGGTGTTGTGATCTCATAAGATTAGGATAGAGCCCGATATTGAAGTGTCATGCACATTTTCGAAAACCGATTGTACGGGCTTGAGGACCCCTTGATATAACACTTGTTATATTATGATGATTATGCATGCTTTAACGTTGATCTGATTTCGTGTTGCATGTATCATGTATATGGTTGTTGTGGGATATATCTTATGACGGTATCTCACTCTTGCATGTCTGTATGTTCTTTTATTTTCCTCGTCACGGGTATGCGTATGCTTTAGATGGACCCTCTTGTCCCTCTTGTACCCGAGGTCACACGGACGAGAGACTTTTGACGAGGCCGACAGGATTGGGAATTGGAGGATGGACGCGAATGCGACTACGGCGACGTCATCGAGGGGCCAATCACTACTCATCAAGCTAATATACATGGGGAGCATGTTAGGAGGATCCACTCGGTGGAATCCGAGAACGTGATTCTTCCACCGCCATGGTTGTACCCGAACACGCTACGGGGAAGCCGGTCTACTTCACCCTCACGTTGAGCTGCCGAGCCGAGAAGAGGAGGAACCGATGGAGGAAGATCTGAAGAAGATCCCGAAGAGGATCCCGAGGGAGGAGCCTCATGAGCTGGTAGACGACCGTGGGGGATGAGGAGCTCGAGGCGGGTTATCACCCTTTGGATATTGAGGAGGAGGATGTCCCGTTGGATGACGGAGGAGGGGTGATTGACCCGGAGCCGGAGACTTCTTCTTGTGGGAGCGTTTGTGGACACTCCGAGTGTCGTAGGCATTGGTAGTGGTTGGAGGCTTTGTTTTGAGTGGTCCATTAGTCTTGGCTTTTGAGCTTTTCTTTTGAGTTTAGATTCCCGATTCCCATTCCCGATTGGTGTTTTATTTACCTTATCTTCTCGAGTTATGTTTCAGTTATGTTTTCGTTTACATTGGCCATATTGATTAAGGTCGTGGTGTAATGTTAAAACCTAAGACCTTTCGAGGCAATATTATATGTATGTATCTGTTGTCGTTTTCAAGTTGTGAGTTTCTTTACCTTTTAAAAAAAAATTAAGTACCTTTTTGGTAACCTTGTGTATGTTGAATAATCTTTTTCCGAAAGCGACCAGCATTTAAACGAGCATTTTTCCACAAAAAGGGTAACCATGTGATGACCAAGTTAGGGTGTCACATTAGTGGTATCAGAGCTAGTCGAGTCTTTCGGGAATGTCCGGGTTAGGTCCATTGTGTTCTTGTTGTGTTTTCTCCGATTGTGTGTTGTTTGAATTACTTCTTTTGAGGTAATGTGTGGTGACCGGCGGGTTCTCTCTTTCGGATTGTCATCCTGATGCTTGTGTGATCCAGGTCGGTATGAATCGAGAGGTGCTCGTGGACGTGGACGAGGCAATGGAGGAATGGACTTGTTTGCTCAAGCACCGGCTGATGTGGCTGCTGCTATAGCTCATCAATCGGCGAATGCTGCTGCTCACAATCAGCAAGAAGATCTGCGTGCGGAACAAGCTGCAGATGTAAGGCATCTTGATGCATTCTTACGTCAGATTCCATCTTAGTTCGATGGAGACGTGTATCCGATTAAGGCAGATCTCTGGATTCAAGAGTTAGAAAAGATTTTCGAGTTGGTACACACTCCTGAAGAATCCAAGGTACCTTATTCGACGTTTCAGCTCGTGGGAGACGCCGAGTATTGGTGGAAGGGTACTAAGCAACTGCTAGAGGCTGAACATCAAGTGATCACCTGGGGAGTATTCCGCGGCAAGTTTCTGGACAAGTACTTTCCCCAGAGTGCCCGAAAGGAGAAAGAACAAGAGTTCTTGAGGCTAAGTCAGAGAGATCTGATGGTGGGGGAGTATGCGGCAAAGTTCGAATCACTTGCCAAATACTTCCGCTTCTTTCAGAACAACACCAGTGAAGAGTGGAAGTGCGAACAGTTCGAAGCCGGTTTATGCTTTGAAATCAAGGAATCAGTGCTGCCCTTGGAAATTCGGAGTTTCCAAGCATTAGTGGAGAAGTGCCGGAAGATTGAGTTGATGCGCAAAGGAAGGGATAGCAGAGAAAGCGCAAGTGGACCAGTTCGTCATAAGAGTCAGAATCAAGGACATAATTTCAAATGGAAGCAGAACCAGAGGAAGCCATACCATCAAGCACCTAGCTACAATAACAATCATAAGCAACAAGTTCGTTCCAGTGTGTCAGGAACTGGAAGTGGGGGCCAGAGAAACAACGATCAAGGCCAAGGAAGGAGATGTTTCCGATGTGGGGATCTGAATCACTTCGCGAATGATTGCCCAAAGAAGGACTACAAGTGCAACAACTGTGACCGTATTGGGCATTTGGCAAAGGAGTGCCAAGCACCGAAGAGGGAACAGTCATTCAACCTCACTAGAGCAAGCAAGCCAACCGCCAAGGGAAGAGTTTACACGATGAGTGGTGCGGAGGCATCGAACTCCGGTGATCTCGTGCAGGGTGAGTGTGACATTGATGGTAATCTCTTAATTGTACTGTTTGATTCTGGTGCAACCCATTCATTTATTTCGATGGATCGTGTGAAAACGTTGAACTTGCCTGTTTCTTCCTTATCTTATAATCTGATTGTTTCTACCCCAATCGCTAAACCTGTGGATCGTTAATTTTGTTTGCTTAAACTGTCCTATCATTGTTCAGAATAGACATTTCCTTGTGGATTTGATCTGTTTGCCCCTAGTACAACTAGATGTGATCTTAGGCATGGATTGGTTATCTTCCAACCATATCCTAATAGACTGTGCTCAGAAAACCTTAGTCTTTAGGGATGAGTCATTACCGTTGATAGAGTTTACCTATAACAACAGTTTCCACTCAAGCATAAGAATGGCACCCTATGAAGCTCTATATGGTAGACAATGCAGAACACCTTTGTGTTGGTATCAGGATGGAGAAAGCCTATTGTTGGGACCAGAGCTGGTACAGCAGACGACCGAGAAAGTGAAGATGATCCAAGAGAAAATGCGAACTGCCCAAAGTAGACAGAAGAGTTATGCTGATAAGAGACGACGACCTCTAGAGTTTGAAGAAGGAGAACATGTGTTCTTGAGAGTCACGCCAACAACGGGGATTGGCAGGGTAATAAAATCCAGGAAGCTCACTCCCAAATTCATTGGACCCTACCAAATTCTTCGTCGCGTAGGTCCAGTAGCCTATAAAATATCTTTACCACCTTTTCTTTCCAACATCCATGATGTCTTTCATGTTTCACAGTTGAGAAAATATATTCCTGATCCATCACACGTCATAAAACCTGATAATGTACAATTGAAAGAGAATTTGTCTTTCGTAACGTCACCGGTACGAATTTCGGATAAGATGACGAAGCAGCTCAGAGGTAAACAAATTCCTCTAGTCAAATATATCTGGAATGAAACAACCGGAGAAGCTACGTGGGAAGCTGAGGACAAGATGAAGATGCAATACCCTGAGTTATTTCAAGGTACGTAATCTCGAGGACGAGATTCTTTTTAGAGGGGTGGAGTTGTAACACCCTGTTTTTCGTGTGCTTAATTATTAGTAAATGCATACTTTAATGTATTTAATTGTGATAAAATCCAGAGGATGATTTTATTTTAAATAAAATCATTTTCTTGTGTTATTTTACTGTATGAAGTCACAGTAAAATTTTCGGTATAAAATTCAGACGAAAGCGTGTGCGGGTTTTCAAAGCCGATCTGAGTTTCTTGAGCTAGAGACCTAATATTGACTCGTGAACGAGACGATTAGTGTTTTTTTATGTTTTGTGTGGGTTTGGAGTGTTTTGAGAAATCTTGTTGGGGTCGAATTTCCGAGTATTACCCGGCGAATCGTCGGGAAATACGATCGGGAAATCATCGATGCATGTTGGAGCAGAGCAAAAATGGAGTAGATTGACTGATGTGAAGGCTATGACATAGGCATGTCCATGGCCATACCTTCCTTACACCAATCAAGTCAAATCACCATACTTTCTTACACACACCTTACCTACACCATACCTCCTTTCTTCTCAACCAAGTCAAGCTCTTCTCTCCCCTCCAATCTGCCCCAAAACTGACGCCCTCCCCCTCTCTTTTCCTTCTTCTATTTAAGTTTCAAAGTGTAACCACTTCACACTTTTGCTTCCTTTCACAAAAACACTTTTTTACAACTATTCATCTTCTTCTTCACACAACTAAAGGTACCATTTTTACTAAGTTTTTCAAGTTGTGTCCTTCATCAAAGTTGTTCATATTGGTAAGGGTAATGTCCCTATACCATTTGTTTTTCAATTTTTGGCTTTATTTTCATAGTTGATGTTTTGAGTTCATAATATGCTTTTAAACTTCAAAAAATTCTCAAAAATTGTAGAAAACTCAGATTGAGGTGAAACCAATTTCTATATTCTTATTTTTACTTCCTCTACAACATACTAAAATCTTGTGGAAAACAAAAATCTCGAACACCATTTTCGGTACTGGACAGAATCTATGTCTTTTGTGCCATATGAGTTTTGTTTCATCTTTGCTTGGTTAAGCTTGTGTTTGAGTGTTATTCCAACATGATCATGACCAAGAGCTCCTATGTACATAAGGATGCTAGGTTTAAGTGATTGGAAAAGTTTAGAAACTTTTATGTATTTCCATGAAAAAGTGAAAACTCTAAGTGTTTTGTTATATGTACTTTGAGGTTTTTCCAAAGTGATCATGGATTTGGGCTCCTTGATGTATAAGGATGCTAGATCCAAGAGATTGGAAAGTTTGAAAACCTCTAACCCTCATTTTTACTCAAGGCCGAATGGTAGTGTTTGTGGCCTAGGGTATTTGATTTTTTCATTTTTCCAAAATGATCAAGGTTTTAGGCTCCTTACTAGGTATGGATGCTAACCTAAAGAGAATGGAAAATTTAGAACATCCTAACCTATTTTAGAGGATGAAAACCGAAACCCTAAGTTGATGACTTAGTGGGATTCTTGATTCAAACTTGTTAAACTTTTGGTGTTTAAGAACTCCTAGCACTTAAGGATCATAAATCCATAAGTTGCATGATTTTTGGAAACCTTAATCCAAAACCATTGTTGAAAACCGAACCTATGCCTTGTGGCTAGTGTTCTTTGATTAAAAATCTAACCTATGGTTTCATGTTTGTAACCTTAGATTAGATTCTGCCGCGGACGTTCGTGATCCTTAGTTTTCGTAGTCGGAACCCTTATCGTCTTTTGAGGTAAGAGGGGATTTCCGAAAGATATTCAATAAATGTATGCATGTGTGTATTTGATTAATTGTTTACTTGACGGTTATTGAGTTACTGGATTAACTGAAATGTTATGCTATTATATGAAGTTGAACTGTATTGTTATATATGTTGAGATGTATAACTGTGATGAACTCGTGATATTGGCATTGAATCGTGAATATATATATGTGTACATACTGCTGTTGTTGTTTGAAGTTTGCTAAGCCGGACGTGTGTCTGTGCTCAATCATTAATAAGGATTAAAAACCTTAATAAGCTTTGAAGATGAAAGGATGGGTGTTCTTTTCCAAAAAGCTTGAATGTTTAAAAGTACTTGTTTTATGTGACAATATAGTTTTAGTGATTTATAGAATGCAAGAGAAAAACCCTTTTCGAGCTATGTGTTTTAAGTGAAAACTTTCGAAAATATTTTCCAATATCCTATTGGGGATTTTCAAAGTTAAAAGTGTTTCAAAAACGTTTTATAAAGGATTTTCAAAAGAAAAGGTTTTCTCCCAAATGATTTAGAAACTTTCCGATAGCCAGCATAGGTTATCGAGGCTTTCGATTTCAAAACTGTTTTCGTCAAATGAAAGATAAGTACTAAAAGAATAGGAATCTAGACGTGAGACGTCGCCTCTAGTTTTCCATGCTTAGCACGTGATCTTGGATCAGTGTTAATTCGGGACCGTAAAGTCCTATTCGTAATGTTATGGACTTCAAGTCCAATTCGCGGAATCGAGGACAGTTCGTTCTGATTTCCGTTGTTGTGGGCTATTGTCCTTAGCATGATAAGTAAAACATGACTAAAAGTATATTGATTTCCATTACCACAAACCTTGACTGCGCGCCACGGTCTAGGTGTTGGGATTGAGCATCTCTGACCGTGTGTCCTATGTTTCTAAGTTTTCAAGTGATGGGGAAATAATGTTAAGTCATTAGCTTTGAGCTTTGACAATGAAATATTTACACAAAGAAAAACCTTAAAAGGAAAGTTTTTATTCATATGCATTTCCCTTGGCAGACGTGCCTTTGCTTATTGAGGATACCCATGGGGTATCCGAGAGTCGATCACATTGCTAGTGTGTTTCGTTAAGGGCATGTGGCGTTGTCCGACCAAGAGGCCTGGTGCATCGGGATGCGGTGGCAACAGCCCGGTGGGCGAGGAGCTTGACCAACTCTATCTTCTCCAGGTGATAACATGGTGTTGTGATCTCATAAGATTAGGATAGAGCCGATATTGAAGTGTCATGCACATTTTGAAAACGATTGTACGGGCTTGAGGACCCCTTGATATAACACTCGTTATATTATGATGATTATGCATGCTTTAATCTGTTGATCTGATTTCGTGTTGCATGTATCATGTATATGGTTGTTGTGGGATATATCTTATGACGGTATCTCACTCTTGCATGTCTGTATGTTCTTTTATTTTCCTCGTCACGGGGTATGCGTATGCTTTAGATGGACCCTCTTGTCCCTCTTGTACCGAGGTCACACGGACAGAGACTTTTGACGAGGCCGACAGGATTGGGAATTGGAGGATGGACGCGAATGCGACTACGGCGACGCATCGAGGGCCAATCACTACTACATCAAGCTAATATACATGGGGAGCATGTTAGGAGGATCCACTCGGTGGAATCCAGGAACGTGATTCTTCCACCACCATGGTTGTACCTGAACATGCTACAGGGAAGCCGGTCTACTTCACCCTCACGTTGAGCCTCGCCGAGCCGAAGAGGAGGAACCGATGGAGGAAGATCTCAAGAAGATCCCGAAGAGGATCCCGAGGAGGAGCCTCATGAGCTGGTAGACGACCGGTGGGATGAGGAGCTCGAGGCGGGTTATCACCCTTTGGATATTGAGGAGGAGGATGTCCCGTTGGATGACGGAGGAGAGGTGATTGACCGGAGTCGGGAGACTTCTTCTTGTGGGAGCGTTTGTGGACACTCCGAGTGTCGTAGGCATTGGTAGTGGTTGGAGGCTGTGTTTTGAGTGGTCCATTAGTCTTGGCTTTAGAGCATTTCTTTTGAGTTTAGATTCCCAGATTCCCAAACCACGGAGGTGATTTATTTACCTTATCTTCTCAATTATGTTTCAGATTATGTTTTCGTTTACATTGGCCATATTGATTAAGGTCGTGGTGTAATGTTAAAACCTAAGACCTTTCGAGGCAATATTATATGTATGTATCTGTTGTCGTTTTCAAGTTGTGAGTTTCTTTACCTTTTACTTCTTTTCTTTAAAGAAAAAAAAAATTAAGTACCTTTTTGGTAACCTTGTGTATGTTGAATAATCTTTTTCCGAAAGCGACCAGCATTTAAACGAGCATTTTTCCGCAAAAAGGGTAACCATGTGATGACCAAGTTAGGGTGTCACAGTTAAGGCCATGGTTCTAAATTGAGGTCCGCAACCGCTAATGCGGCCGCAATATTGCGGTTACGGGACTCGCTTCAACGGCATCAGGCTGCAATTACAGTGTGATTCGAAATCACCCGTAACGACCGCAACACAATGCCGTTTCGTCCGCAACGTAACACTGTTTCGTCTGCAACGGGTCACGTCGGACCGCATCATACCGCAATCCGTTCAATCTTACTTGTAAAAAAAATTTAGATTTTAGAGAATCAAAGTACATCAGAAAAGATTAGATTCTTTTACCTTTTGCTTTTGGCTTTATCTCTTTTCTCCAATTCTCCCCTATGACTTTGCTATGTGCTTGAGTTTCTCCCGTGACTTTGCTGAGTTTGCTCTGGATCTGTTCAAGAATCAAGATCTCCATTTGGTGCCTCACGCGGTTGTGTGCCTCGCCGGCCTCGGTGCCTCCTCACGTCTGATCTACCAGCCTCACCCTAGGGTAAGATCTTCCTCCTCTGCTTTGCTATTTTGTTCACTGTTCAGTCGCTCACTCATCTGTCGAGGTTCAATGGGGTTGTGTGTGGCGATTAGGTGGTGGGGGAGGGAGGAAGAGTGGCGATTTTGGGGGTGGTGGTCACCTCTCGCCTGGTCGGTGGAGATTTGGGGGTCGGGTTAGGGTAAGTGGTGATTTTGGGGTTGGTGGTTTCGGAGAGAAAGGAAGGAGGGGAAGGGGTGGCAGGGCCATGAGCCATGGGTGAGTGGCAGGGTGTGGGGCTGAGGGCCGCGGCTTCGCGAGGCCATGGGTGAGGGGTAGGGGCGGCGCAACAATGTGAATCGGTGTAGAGAAAAAAAAAAGGGAGAAAGAGTCAGTGTGGCTGTGTGAGGCAAAATCAGGGTCAGGGGCGTGAGTGAGACAAAAATAAAGGGGGGAAAGAGTGAGACGTGAGTGGGGGGGATTTTTTATTAGTGAGGGAAATTTTTGGTTGGGAATATGATTAGATTTGGGAATTATTAGAGGGAAATTTTGAGAAAATTTAGGAGGGGAAGGAGGTTAGCCAAGAGGAGAGGAAAAAAGTAGATATTTTTTTTAATATATGTTTAGTTTTTTTTTTTGACACAAATATATGTTTAGCTAGTATTTATTCAAATTAAATGTTAATAACTAAATTATTTGTGTTTGCCTAATTACTAGTTTATATTAAAATTGTAAGTGATATATGTTTAGCTTTTTTTTTTACGCAAATATATGTTTAGCTAGTATTTATTCAATTTAAATGTTAATAACTAAATTATTTTTGTTTGCCTAATTACTAGTTTATATTAAAATTGTAAGTTTGGTTGAATTATTGATTGATGTTTATTTATAAATATTGAACAGGTTGTATAAAATATACACAATGCCACCAAGAGAAGAATTTCCTACACAAAGATTAGATGGTGCTCCAAGTGACGATATTGGATGGCATTTTGGAAACCTAGTAGCCGGAAGTCGGTACAATATCGAATGCAAACTTTGTCACAAAATAATAAAAGGTGGCATTACAAGATTGAAACAACATATAGCACATATGAAAGGACAAGTGTCTGGCTGTGCTAGAGTGAGCAAATTGGCTAGAGAAGGTATGATGAAGCTTCTTATTGAAGGAAAAGCAAAAAAAAAAAGACTCCAAAAAAAGGAAAGAAGAATTTGAAGCACGCCTGAGAGGAGAAGATGAAGATGTGGATCACCTTATTGATGAACGAATGAGGTTTGCTCTCATGCGAGTGTTGGTGGGGGTGAAAGGCCTGAAGATGTCACTCTTGAGTTGAGATCTACAAATATTGATCTTATGAGGAGCAGAAGCATAAAGCAACCAAAAATCGGGAGGGGTGTCATGAAGACATTGAGGAGGAAGCTAGGAGAGGCAGTAAGCAAGTTTTTTATTTATGAGTGCTTACCTATGAATTTATCTAACTCTCCTTAGTTGTATAATTTGATTGTTACAGCTGCCGAGGTAGGTAAAGGGGTTAAATGTCTGACCCCTTATGAAATATCAAATGTATAATTAGAGAATGATTATAGGAAAATGAAGAAGTGGTTGAATATATTGAGAGGTACATGGAAAGAAAAAGGGGTGACAACAATGTGTGATGGTTGGACAGACGCTATCAATCATACTCATATTATGAATTTTTTGGTGTATAGTAGTAAGGGAACAATTTTCTTGAAATCTATTGATGCTTCTAATGTTGTTAGTAGAAACACAGATTACTACTTTCAGTTATTAGATAAAGTTGTTGAAGAAGTGGGAGAAGAGTTTGTTGTTCAAGTGGTTACAGATAATGAAGCAACTCTGAATGCAGCTGGTCAGAAACTGATGGAAAAGCGGCCTCATTTGTAACGCCCTTTGTTACATTAGTAATTCCAAGATAAAATCAATAAAAATCCTTTAAAGCATTTAATTAAAACGTATATCTCATAAAGAAAAATTAAAAAAAATTATTTAAAGTCTGAAAATACCTCATATTAAATAATATAGTAATAAATTATCCATGTAATGAATATAAATATAAATCCATACGTTCGAATAATAAATAAAAACCAAAAGCCTCAAAACCGGGCATCTAATTACAATCCGAGAGAATAACACGTAAACCAAAGAACGTCGTCAGCACCCTCAACCATACTACATTACTAACCAACTAGGTGATTAAAAAGATGACTCCTCAGATCTCTGGGTCCTCAGCAGCGATGTCCTCGGTCTCTGAAAACAACAATTATAATGAGATATAAAATCTCAGTGATCAACAATACAGTTTTATAAAATATTTTCGAAATAGTATTGTTCTCAGCCGGCGCGGTAACCGGAAAAATTGTCCATGGCACCCGCTAATTTTCCAAAATAATATATATATAAAAGAAAATACTTTTAATAACAACAATAATCTCATCAACTCGATAGCATATAACGTAACGACAACTTATCTCAATGCATCACATTCCATATACCAAGTAAATTCTGTTTTAATCCAAATGGCCCGAAGACCTCCTAATTAAATTGGTCTCTTTCCAGTATGACACAAATTCACACATCACATGACAATGGCGTCCCATTGCCCACCCCTACTCACGAGGAGTGTTTCGATGTCACCCTCCTGTCGGGGACATTTCCATTTCGATACCTCTCATGTGCACATGGCGGTATTTCTCCCTTTTCGACACCCCAATATGTGGCGGTGTTGCTTTCGATACCCCTTTTTAGGTGGTATCGTTCATTTTCGACATCCCAATCACATGACGATGTTACTTTCGATACCCCATTAAGGCGGTATTACTCTTCAATACTCCTATCATAGGTGGTATTGCGGCAAACATCATACAACTCATCATAAGGCATAAATTTCATGTCTCATACATGTAACAACTCTTTTACCATAAATTAAATATTCAATCTTATCATGCATACCAAATAGATTCATATCATGTCATCAAGTAATTTTATAACTACATTATGACAAACACGAACATCAAGACATAACATATGTCATCAAGCATATCATTCAACTAGTATAAATATCAATCATACATATATTATATTAATCATAAACATCCAGACAAACAAACACATCATAACATCAATTAACAATTATCCCCTTTTTATGAAGAACCACAAAAAAAAATAGTTTACACTCAGTTTCCATTTGTCTGATTAAAAATCCGTTTTATATGTAAATATAAATATATATTAACAAGCTCATATGCTAAAAATTTTGTATTGATAAATAGGATTAGTAGTACTTGTATCAGGGTCCCCATACATGCGTCAGTGTCCCTTTGCAAGCAAAATAAGAAAATAATCCTCAATATATATTATATACTCAGAGTACAACAATGAGGTGTTTTACAAAAATTCCTATTTCAAAGAATAATTTTTTATCACCCAATTAGCACAACTAACGAAAAATAATATCATTCAACAATTGAAATATGATATCGTCAATTTAAAACCACCGTAAACACATAAAAATACCATAGAAAGGGTTCATAAAATGTATTGTTATTCATCTCTTGAAGACCTCCAGAATGCTCTAAAAATTTTGTATGATAAAAGGTAGTGCTTCTCTAAAAATTCTTCTTCCGTTCACTGGTGTTTTCGGATCTGTGTGTTACAACGATTGCACTGCTAGGGAATGGAACGTCTCTCCCTCGCTATACTCACTCACTCTGCGGCGCTACTAACCCACATGCGCAGTGACCAATTCATACCAACTGACGCATAGGACGTTTTTTTTAGGTTTTATAATTCCTTCTTTTTTGTTTAACCCATATAAATGGCTTTTGGCAAGGCCAAAGCCTATAAAAGGTTACCTGGGGCCTAACACCCCCCGTACGCCACTTATTTATATATATATATATATATATATATATATATATATATATATATATATATATATATTGCATTATTTATTTATTTATAATAGTTAAGTAATTTCCATAAATTCTTATACTATTAAATTTTTACACAAAACTTCTTAATTATATTTTATTTGTAATATATTTTTTAATAACTTAATCTTTTTTTTTAAATCAAATTATTTATATTAGAATTTTAGGATGTTACATTTTCTCCCCTCCTTAAAGAATTTCATCCCCGAAATTCGCATTATACTCACGCACTTATTCTAATATATGTCATATTTGAAACTAAAAGGTTACCATACCTTAGATAATAAAATCTGGGTATTGGCGAACTATGTCCTCCTCCGTCTCCTAAGTGGCTTCCTCAAGAGTCAATCCTTCCCATAACACTTTCACCAATGGAATTGTCTTGTTCCTCATAGTCTTAGTGCTTTTGTCCATGATTTGACTATGCTTTGGCTTATAGATCAAATTATCCTTCAATTGTACAGACTGGAGAGCTATCACGTGAGATTCATCAGGCACATATTTTGAGTTGTGACACATGGAAAACATCATGAAGGTTTGCCAACTGTGTGGCGGAAGATCCAATTGATAAGTAACAGGCCCGACTCTTTTAAGGATTTGGAAAGGTCCCATGAAACGAGGATTTAGCTTGCGGACTTTCATCGGCCTCCCTACCCCCGTCTTAGGAGTGACTCTCAAAAATACATGCTCACTTTCCTGGAATTCTAGAGGCTTTCTCCTTTTGTCGGCATGGCTATTTTGTCTACTTTGCGTCGTGCGCATCCTCTCCCTAATCATTTTGATTCTCTCAGAGGTTTCTTGGACCAATTCAGGTCCTATCAAGGACTTCTCACCTACCTCACACCAACATAAAGGGGACCTACACTTTCTCCCATAGAGGGCCTCATAGGGTGCCATGCCTATACTAGCGTGATAACTATTGTTATACGCAAACTCAATAAGAGGTAGGAACCTATCCCAACTCCCTCCTTCATCCAAGACACACGCTCTAAGCATGTCCTCAAGGCTCTGAATGGTCTGCTCTGACTGACCATCCGTTTGGGGATGATAGGCCGTGCTAAGGTTCAACTTAGTCCCAAGGGCTTGCTGAAAATCTCTCCAAAATCTAGAGTTAAACCTCGGGTCTCTATCCGACACTATGGATGTGGGTATCCCATGAAGCTTGACTATTTCCTTGATATAGAGGTATGCCAACTTGTCTAAGCTATAGGTTGCCTTAATTGGCAAGAAGTAGGCAGACTTGGTCAACCTATCCACTATCACCCAAATGACATCTAAGCCCAAACGCGTCTTAGGTAACCCCATCACAAAGTCCATAGAAATTCTCTCCCACTTCCATTCTAAAATCTCCAAGGACTGCAACAACCCCGAAGGCTTCTGATGTTCTATATTAACCTTTTGGCACACTAAGCACCTAGTTACGAAGCTAGCCACATCCTTTTTCATTCCTGGCCACCAATACATCCTCTTAAGGTCTTGGTACATCTTAGCTATTCTAGGATGTATGGTAAACTTTCCCTTATGAGCTTCCTCTAATATCTTCTCTCTAAGGCTCCCCCCCCCCCCCCCCTAGGAACAACGATCCTACTCTTAAACTTCACTAGCCCATCAACAGACAACTCATAACCCTTTTGTCCCAACCGAGACTGTAACTCTTGGTCTAAAAGTTGTTCCCGCCTAACCTCATCTCTAAGGCCACTATTAATTTCCAACCTATTCAACTTCAAACTTAAGACATTTAAGGACACATCCAACACCTCCAGATTCATGTCCCTAAACTCTTCCATGAGGTTCAGCTCTTGCACCATCAAGCTCGACACGTGTAGGGACTTCCTACTCAAAGCATCTGCCACCACATTGGCCTTTCCCGGATGGTACTTCAACTCGAAGTCATAGTCCTTAAGGAACTCCACCCATCTTCGTTGTCTCATGTTCAACTCCTTCTGGTCGAACAGATATTTAAGGCTTTTATGGTCACTAAAAACTTCAAACTTTGCCCCATAAAGGTAATGCCTCCAAATCTTAAGGGCAAAAACCACGACTGCTAGCTCTAGGTCATGGGTAGGGTAATTCCCCTCATGTGGCCTAAGTTGCCTAGAGGCATATGCTACCACCATGCCCTCCTGCATCAAGACATATCCCAAGCCATTCTTAGATACGTCACAGTATACCACAAAACTCACTAAGGGATCCGGTATAGTTAAGACTGGTGATGACACCAATCTCCTCTTAAGCTCTTGGAACCCGTCCTCACACTCCTGGTCCCACACAAAAGGCTTCCCTTTCCTAGTCAACTAGGTCAAAGGTAAGGCTAGTCTAGAGAACCCCTCTATGAACTTCCTATAGTAACCAGCTAAGCCTAAGAAACTTCTCACTTCAGTTACTGTCTTAGGTTGTCCCCATCCCAACACCGCATCAACTTTAGAGGAATCAACCGCTACACCATCCTTTGAGATTGTGTGTCCTAAAAACTTTACCTCGTCTAGCCAAAACTCACACTTCTCTGGTTTGGCATAAAGGTGCTCGTCCCTCAAGATCTGCAGCACCAACCTTAAGTGTTCTCCATGTTCTTCTGGTGTTCTAGAGTATATTAAAATATCATCTATGAACACCACTACAAACCTGTCCAAAAAGGTCCTAAAGATCCGATTCATGTAGTCCATGAAAACGGCTGGGGCGTTGGTCACACCAAAGGGCATCACTACATACTCATAGTGCCCATACCTTGTCCTGAAGACTGTCTTAGGGATGTCCTCGCTCCTAAATCTAATTTGATGGTATTCCGATCTTAGATCTATTTTGGAAACACTGACGCTTCCCTTAACTGATCTAAGAAGTCATCTATCCTAGGCAAGGGATATTTATTCTTGATGGTCACCTTATTTAGTTGCCTATAATCAACACACAACCTTATACTACCATCTTTTTTCTTCACTAGAAGCACTGGTGCTCCCCAAGGTGACACACTAGGCCTAATGAACCCCCTTTGTAACATATCCTCTATCTGTTTCTTGAGCTCGCTCAACTCTAGAGGTGCCATCCTATAGGGTGCTACTGATACAGGTCCACTCCCGGGTACTAGATCTATGGTAAACTCAATCTCTCTATCTGGAGGTAAATTAGAGACATCCTTAGGAAACACATCTAGGAACTCACACACAATAGGCAATGTCGCTATATCACTTTCAACCTCTATCTTAGCAGAAAAGAGAAGCATATATCCCTGAGCTCCCTCAACTAAGCACTTACAACATGAGGTAGGAGAGATAAGATGTTCTGTCCTAGGAGAGTTAACAGACATGGACTCTGGAATGAAAGAAATAGTTCGACTAGCACAATCAATAATAGCATTGTTACGAGACAACCAGTCCATGCCCAAAATAATATCTAGACCACACATAGGTAAACATGTCAAATCAACAATATAAGTCAAGTCTTGAAACAATAAGGGACATTGCAGGCAGACAAAAGAAGTAATCAATTTATCTTTAGCAGGAGTAGAAACACACAAATCATATGACAGTTTAGTAACAGGTAACTCTAAGAATTGAGCACATTTAAATGAAATGAATGAATGTGTTGCTCCCGAATCGAACAATATGATAACATCGTGACCTTTAATAAAACCCTTACCTTGGATCAAACCGTCGGACTCCTTCACCTCCTCTCCTTGGATGGTAAAGACCCTTCCGTGGTACAATGATCTGGTTTGAGATTGTCCTCCTGACTTGCACATCCTATCAAAGTGTCCTATCTTCCCGCATTTGTGGCAAGTGGTTTGTGCCACGGGGCGCACACGATCTCCATGCTGCCACCCACACCTGTAACATGCAGTCCCCTTTTCACCTTGAGCACCTTGAACCTGCTTACCCTTCGTGATTGTAGGCACAGGTCGCAGGCTCTTCTGGAAGTTACCCCATTTCCCATGGAACCTCCTGCCGTCACTGAAGCTCTTCTCCTTCGACCTCTCGGCTAGCACAACTTGCATACTCTGCTCCGCCACCCTACACTTGTTCACTAAGGTGGGGTAGTCTCGAATCTCTAGGAGCCCAATAAGGCTCTGCAGCTCTGGCTTCAAACCCTGCTCGAATTAATTGCTTTCCATGGACCATCAGGATTATCCCTCACCTGTGTAGAGAACCTTGCAAGCCTCTCAAACTTGGCCACATATTCCCCTACCGTCATACTCCTCGTCATTGATGATCAGATTAAAGCTCTGAACTTGGTTAGTAATGAATATGTATATTTTTAATCTTATAATTCATTATTTATCAATTGAAGATATTTACGTATTGATATATTATGTTATATTACACAGTTAATACTTTTTAGAGATAAGGTTGAAACATTTGATACACATCAAGATCAAGCTGCTTGGTCTAAGATGAAGGGAGGTAAAATAATATTTTTTTTATAAATCAATCAACTTTAACTTTGTTTTTTAATATAATAACTAATAATTTGTATTTTACCTTTTGTTGCTCCTTTATAAAGCTGAATGGTGGTCCTTTTTTGGTGTATGTGCTCCTGAGCTTAAACGTGTGGCCATAAAAGTTCTTAGCCAAACAACTTCAGCCACAAATTGTGAGAGAAATTGGAGCACATTTAGTTATATCCACACGAAGACAAGGAATAGATTGAAGTATAAAAAAGCTACAAAAGCTTGTCTTCACGCACTACAATATGAAATTGAAAATGAGGCATCAAATGAGAAAAAGTCAAGATAAAATTGAAGCAAGTTTTAATCCTATCAATCTTGATTATATATTTCAAGAAGATGCATTATCTCCATGGATTGAAGAGAGAGAAGATCCATTATTAGATGCAGTACAAAATGCAGAATGGTTGCCTCTAGTGGATACAGATGATGAAGATGTGGAAGTTGTTGGTGATAATGATGATTCTAATGAAGATGGTGGTGGTTTAAGTTCACCAAGTAATAATAGTGGTGATGGGGGTGGTAATGTAGAAGCTGAAGAAGGTGGTGACAATGATGATGGTGATGGTCAATTTCAAAATGATCCATCTCAAGATTCACCATATAATAGGCATTACGGGAGAGCTTGACGATATGACTCATTCCGGTAGTTCATTACCCGAGAGCAAGAGAGGTGGGTCACATTCTAGGAGAGGAAAAAGAAAACAGAATGTTCCACTTGAAGATTCTTCCTCTTAGTATTGCACAAAGTTTTAGTGACTTTGGTATTGATATTCTTCTCAGAGTAGTCAACAATCTCATCCACCTTATTATCAATATCCTTATTTCAACACATATAATACATACGCAAGTGATCAAGCTCCCTCATACTACCAACCATCAATGAATTATCAAGATCCTTATCATCAACAATCAAGTGGTGGATTTTTTGATTATGTCTTTGGACAAGGAGCTACACAAGATGATAGCCAAAGTGAGAATAGAGGTTATGAACCACCACGTCATTCCACCATGTGGTAGCAAGTATCATGTAAGTTCAATTTTTATTATCTTTGATTCATATATTTGTTAATTATTATTATTATTATTATTATTATTATTATTATTATTTTAAATTTATTAATTTGTTTACTTTTATCATTTTTTTTGTAGTGAAGACGTATCTCTAAGTGGTGACAATGTGACGTTATTTTAAAATCACAATTACAGCTGGGTGTATTTCTCTATGTGACACTAATCTCTTTTTATTTGTGATTCATATATATTTATGCAATTTTAAGTTTCTGACTTTCTTCTTTGTAATTTCATACTTATATGTGCTTAAAAGTTTTATTTATAATTTATTTTCACTATAATTAAGTTTAAATTATTTATAAACATAATGTAATGTCTTAAAAATAAATAGAAATTTATACAACACCATTATTAAAATATATATAAAGAATTACAAAAAAATATTGATTTTTTTCATTTTGTGAATTCATCATATTATTTCACGCCGCAACGGCCGCATTACGCATCGCAGCGGTCGCAATGACCGCAACCGCGACCGTAATTTAAAACCCTGGTTAAGGCTATGGTGCACCACCCATTACACCACCCACATGTCAAGAGTTTCACCAATCATTTGTACATGTGGCCATTTGACTTTTCAACCACCCAAATACATGGTTGGGTTTGAAATCTTGACCAACCTATGTGACAATTTCATTGGACCAAAACTTGTTACATGAATGATATAGTGGGTGGTACACCAATTGGGTGGTGCACCTTAGCCCAAACCTATATCTAGATACAACCTCAATATATCCACACCTACAAGGTAATCCTGTAACTCTTGTGTATTTTGAAATTAAATGTGGGTGTTGATTACCTTGTTTAATTATGACTATTTTACAAGTCCGGACAAAAGGAGCAACAAAAGGCCATGCATCGAAGTTGGACAGATCAACTAAATGCGATCCTCATATTTTTAGTACGTTAATTCACTGCAATCTATCCATCTAGCAATACCAGAAATTAAAGTACAATGAACTGTGACGAGCAAGAATTCAAAGAACAAGAAGAAATAAACTGTTGGAATTTAAAGAGGATGTCATAAAATTGATTATTTGAATAATTTATTCTTCCAAACTAATTCAAACACACTTTTAATTTTATTATCTTTATATGTTAAAGTGTTTCTGCACCTTAGAAAAGTGATCTTAAACTAAAGAAAGTCACGTATTGGAAGATATAGAAATGAAATTTCTGCACTAATTCAATTGACCAACTCTATCCCTGTCAAAGGAAGCCCAGCATGAAGTTGAAGAACAACATCACCAACAGCCTGCAGTAGAACAGGAAGGAAAAATATCATTCCACAGACCGAGTTTCTTTGCTCTCTATTTTTTTTTAATCAAGAATTCGATAAATTTAAGGGGTATAATAAGATTTAGAAAAGTAATGTCCAAAAGCAATTTTAAGCATAGTGAAAATATATATTTAAGGGTGTGTTTGGTTTAAAGGAGGGGAAGGGGGCATATGAAATAGTCAATTAGCCACACGCACCTTAGCCATGGACCTATAAGAATGTTCTGTAACGCCTGCAATATGAGGAGTCAGGATAACATTCTTAAATTTCAATATTTTATCTTGAGGATCAAATGGCTCAGTCCAAGCGACATCAGTAGCTAACCCTCCTAAATGGCCTGATTCAAGGTGCTTGACCACAGCCTCATAATCAATGAGACCGCCTCTAGCTATATTCACCAAAAGGGCACCCTGAAATATATAATTATATAATTAGGAAAAAGATCATCATAAGTTACAACTTACAAGCAATTTAAACCTAAAGATAGAATCTTCCAACCATAGCTCTCATTTGTGCAGTTTTTGCAGAACTGAGAGTCTTCCAACCATATGTTCTTGGATTGCAAATTCTCATACTTTGTTTGGATGACCATGTATATCCGGCTGGGTATAGATACTGTTTTGGCAGGGGAACTAAAAGTTCTACTCTTACAACACAATGGGTTATTCTTTGAAAGAGGCAAATCTAAAGGATGGAGATTGTTCAGGTTCGCTACAATTTCGTCGATTTGGCTACATCAGAACGATATCATCTTCAATCAAGCTGCCTTGGACATTGACAAGGTCTTACACTTGATTAAACTTAGGGTGTGGAGCTGGTGCAAGGCCTCTACAAGGACGGGTGACTTCTCCTACACAGACTGGTGCCTTAACCCGATTTGCTGCATCAAATCAGTTGGATAGATCAAAATCTCTTTCAACTGTCTCACTTCTGACTTAGTTTTTATATTAGGCACTTGAATATGAAAACTAAATGTTTTACTTGTATTAATAATGAAAAGGACTACAAGATATATATACACTTGACTATGCACTTGATTCCTAGAATAATAAAAGTCTATGTTAAGTCCTAGGAGAAATATACAATGAACATAAGAATACAATGGATGGGACTCCACCGTCCACACAAATCCACCGTCCACATTAATTATATTTAACACTCCCCCTCAAGCTGGAGCATATATGTCTGATGCAACCAGCTTGTAACATATGTATGCTATTCTAGGACTTAGTCATCATATCTGCAAGTTGATCTCTAGTACCCACAAAGGAAGTCTTAATGATGCCTGAGAGGATCTTTTCTCAGATGAAGTGACAATCAACTTCTATATGCTTGGTCCTTTCATGGAAGATAGGATTTGAAGAAAGATACAGTGCCGATTGGTTATCACAAGCAAGTTCCATAGGACCTATCTTACAAAACTTCAACTCTTGGAGCAAATATTTTAGCCATAGGAGTTCACAAGTAGTATTAGCCATAGCACGATACTCTGCTTCTATGCTTGACCTTACAACAACATTCTGCTTTTTGCTTTTCCATGAAATCGGATTACCTCCAATAAGCACACAGTAGCCTGAAGTGGACCTCCTATCACTAGCATCACCTGCCAAGTATGCATTTGTATACCCGATGATATTAGTATGACCCCTGTCCATATAAACAATCCCTTTACCAGGTGATCCCTTGATATATCTTAGGATCCGGACAACAGCATTTGAGTGATTGTCACATGGTGAGTTGAGAAACTGACTTACAACACTAACCGGAAAAGCAAGGTCTGGTCGAGTCATGGTGAGATAATTTAACTTCCTGACTAATCTTCTATATCTGCCTGGGTCAGGATAGGGCTCCCCCTCATTAGGTAGAAGATTTACATTTGGGTCCATAGGAGTATCAACAGGTTTACAATCTAGCATCTCTATTTCTTCAAGAATGTCAAGGGCATATTTCCTTTGAGAAATGGTAACACTTGTTCTTGATTGGGCAACTTCAATCCCAAGAAAATACCCCAATTGTCCAAGATCTTTGGTTTGAAAATGTTTAAACAAGTGTTACTTCAATTCCTTAATGCCGTCTTGATCGTCACCTGTAATAACAATATCATCCACATACACCACGAGATAAATACGTTTATTCAAGGAAGAGCATTTAAAGAACACAGAATGGTCTGCCTCGCAACGAATCATGTCAAACTGCTGGATGACTTTACCGAACTTCCCAAACCAAGCGTGAGGTGACTGTTTTAAGCCATATAAGGACTTTTGTAACCTACAAACAAGATCTGACTCCTCCTGAGCAACAAACCCAGGTGGTTGCTCCATATAGATCTCCTCCTCCAAATCACCATGTAAGAATGCATTTTTAATATCAAGCTATAATGGCCAGTGTCTCATGGCGGCCATAGACAAGAACAAACGAACAGATGCCATCTTAGCAACGGGAGAAAAAGTATCACTGTAATCCAAGCCATAGATTTGAGTGTAGCCCTTTGCTACCAGTCGGGTATTCAAGCGATTCACCTGCCCATTAGGACCAACTTTAACACTAAATACCCATCGACAACCAACTACTGATTTCCCAGCAGGAGGGGAAACAAGGGTCCATGTATGATCCAAAGCCGTCATCTCATCAATCATTGCTTGTCGCCATCCTGGATGAGATAGTGCTTCCTGAACATTCTTGGGAATGGTAACAGATGGCAAGGCAGATACAAAGGCATAATGGGAAGTATATAATCGATGGTAACTCAGGAAATTGTAAATGGGATGGGGATTAAGAGCAGAGCGATTACCTTTACGAAGGGCAATGGGTAAGTCGGCGGAAGTGACTCATTGGACCGCAATGGGAGAAGCGATTAGAGCGAGAGCTGAATCAGGAGGATCAATATTGGGTGTGATCTCAGGAACTTTAGGAACTTTAAGAGCCCGACGCTCATAAAAAATACCATATCGATGAAATGGGCGGTCATCCTGTGGTTGTGCAAGTTGAGGAATGGGCAGTACCTGAGATGGAGTAGAGTCGGAGGTAGCTGATGTGACAAAATTGGGGGTATCTTCAAAAAATGTAACATCAGCAGATGCATAAAAGCGATGCGTAGAGGGACAATAACATCGATATCCCTTTGGCACTCGAGAATACCCAAGAAAGACACATTTAACAGCCCGTGCAGACAATTTGTCACAACCAGGAGACAGATCATGCACAAAACAAGTGGAACCAAACACACGAGGGGGAACAATATAAAGAGAATTGTTAGGAAATAAAATAGAGTAAGGGATTTTATTACCCAAAACAGAGGATGGCATTCGATTTACCAGATAACAAGCTGTAAGAACAGCGTCACCCCAAAACTTCAAGGGTGCATTATTTATTAAAAGAGTCCGAGCTGTATCAACAAGATGACGATGTTTGCGTTCAGTAACACCATTTTGCTGTGGTGTGTGAGGACAACTGGACTGATGTATGATGCCATGAGAACTCAAAGGATTTAAATGATGCAGAAAAATATTCTTTTGCATTATCACTGTGCAAAATATGAATTGTTTTTCCAAACTGAGTCTTTATTTGTGAACGAAAGGTTTGAAAGACATCAAATAACTAAGAACGATTTTTCATTAAAAATAACCAGGTGCATCTTGAGAAATCATCAATGAAAGTAACATAATACCTATATCCTCGAACAGAAGGAATGCGATTAGGACCCCAAACATCAGAGTGGATAATATCAAAAGGAGACATAGTTCGACTAAAGACACTACTAGGAAAAGATACTCTAACATGTTTTCCCAGTTGACATGACTCACAGTTCAAGGTCTTCAAATGTGAAAGATAAGGGACCATTTGCTTTAACTTGTCTAGACTTGGATGACCCAGACGACGATGTAGGAGATCGACAGACTCTGAAACAGCACAAACAGTGGATGAGGAAGATTGAAGGTAGTAGAGACCCCCTGATTCAGATCCAGATCCAATAGTTTGTCCCGTACTCCGGTCCTGTATAACAAAGGAATCAGAATTAAAGGTTATGGAACAATTTAGAGTGCGAGTAATTTGGGTGATTGAAATTAAATTAAAGGGACAATCTAGCACAAACAAGACTGAATTTAAAGGTAAGGAAGGAAGAGGTGAAGCTTGACCAATACCAGCGGTTTGTGCCTTAGACCCATCGGCAAGAGTAATACTGTGAGATGATTTAGGGAATGACAATTTAGAGAGAAGAGAAGGATTACCAGCTAGGTGATTAGAAGCACCAGAGTCTAAAAACCAAGATCCAACAGACGCAAATTGAGAGAGACAGACTTTAGAAGTACCGGTGTGAGTAATGGTGGTCGAAGCCTGTTGAGTGGCTTTAAATTGAAGATACTCCTCATACTCGCTGACCAAGAGTAGATGATCTTCATTTGACTTGGTAATAGTGGGGGGAACCAGAAATCAAACAGGGGCTCAAGCTCTTCTTTTCTGCCATGGAAGAAGAGCAACAGAATACAAACATCAACAGGATTCAAAGAAGGGGTAGCACAACGACAAACCCAAAACCAAATAGGGGCGGAAGCGGAACAGAACCGGGAGAGGACGGCGATCACGGCGACGGAATCAGCGGCGCAAACGGAAGCCGGGAAGGCGGCGCATGGATTACACGTGCCAGAGAGTGAGAATTTTGGCGACAGCGCGTGACGGTCAATCTGACGGTGGAGCTTGGGCGGACGTCCGGTCGGCGACGTTTGAGGTGAACAGCAATGTCACTCCTATCACCGGACAACTTCAAAAACGTGGGCCAGTGTTCACAACAGCTGAAACCCAATGAACATACCAACAGGAACCAACAAGGCTCTAGATACCAACTTGAATATGAAAACTGAATGTTTTACTTGTATTAATAATGAAAAGGACTACAAGATATATATACACTTGACTATGCACTTGATTCCTAGAATAATAAAAGTCTATGCTAAGTCCTAGGAGAAATATACATTGAACATAAGAATACAATGGATAGGACTGCACCGTCCACACAAATCCATCGTCCACATTAATTATATTTAACATAAGCTATGATCCTTTGTCACATCCTATAAAAACTTTGTTTTCTGGTTTGTTTAGACAGTTTTGCTTGTTTTTTATCTCTTTTGTCTAGTGGTAGGGTTGTTTGGCATATATCTGTCATTTTCTATGTACATGGGTTGAGTACCCCTTGTACTCCTTATATACCTTTGGCTTATCAAAAAACAAAAAAAACCACAAATTGATGTGCTGTCAGAAGGAAAGCATTCACAATGACTCGACATCCGTGTTAGAGACAAAAATGGTAGAAACATTTAGCAAAAGAATAACAAAAATGATAATTGTACATACTTTTTGGACATCTATGGTGGACACCATAAGGGGGTGGTTGTTTTGAAGTGTTAAATACATGTGAGGAGAGAGAAAAAATAATAAACAACTGTGAATGAGTATATATATACGATGTTGGACACCAAATCTGTGTACAACTATCATTGCTCAAAGAATAATGATATTTGAACACCCAAATTGGGTGGTGTCCCTTTGATTTTTTGATGTACGGTTGGAAAACGTGTATACAAAGAAGATGAAAAAGTAAGAGATAGAGATAAACACATACGATGTCACATACAGTGTCCAAAACTTGATGTTCAAATACCACAACTCTTAGCAAAAAGCTCTCATCATAGATGTTAAGGTAAATGCTAATTAGTGCCCGACACTGGTTAAAAAATTAAAAAAATAATTTTTATTATTCCATTTTTGATATATTGAGAAGTAATATATTTAGTTTTAATGAAAAGTTGCATTTTTTTTTATTCCTTGGGGCACTGATTAGACCCTATTATTATTACAAAATTCTTAAATCAACATTTTGGTCCCTATACAAGACATTTATTTGATTTTGAATTTAGTCCTTATATGTGAAATTTTTTGAAATCAATCCCTATATGTATAATGATTTTCAATTTGGTCATCATTATTTATTGGTGTTATAATGTCGTTTGTTGAAGTTAAAGTATAGGGCCAAATTGAAAATTATTGTTACATGTTAGGACCAAATTCAAAATATTTTGGTCCTGATAGGTGATAATCAATTCCATTTTGGCCTTTATAAGATAATCATTTTCAATTTGGTCCCTATACTTTAACTCCAACAAACGGCATTACAACACCAATAAACAGTGAGGACCAAATTAAAAAAATATAAATACATATAGGGACCAATTCCAAAAGAATTCATGTATAGGGATCAAATTCAAAATCAGTGTCGCGTATAGAGACCAAATAATTAACTTAACCAAATTCTTATTATCTATATGAGAAATGCTACAAAGTACCAACACACACTCTACCACTCTCTTTCCAACGCACTCTCTCCTATTGGTTGAAATTTATGTGAGTCCTATAAAATTCAAGTACGACCCACATTAATTAGTGGGACCCATTTCCAAAATAGTAGGACCACATGAATTTCAACAAATAGAATAGAGTGTGTTGAAAGGAGTGTTAGAAAGTGTGGTAGTAACACTCCTCTTATGTATATTTGTATGTGTATATATGGTTCAGGATACATTAACATTTGTGTAAGACCAACAACTATATTGTATACTACTCTTATGGAATACCCAGAAAGAGTATAAAATTAAATAATTTATACTTTAATTTTATCAGTATGATCTCCGTGATGTGTACCATTAATCCAACAGTGGCTTTCATGAAAAGTTCATCCTAAATTCCTAATCATAAGTTCTTCAAATAGTGTCAGTTTGAAATAGATCTAACACAGATGTCTCAATGGATTCTGACATATATACACACACACCCCAAAAGTAGTATGACATTTCTACTTTGACACATGTCCTTGCATCTTATACATGCATTATTTGCCTATTTGCCACAGAAAGAGAAATAAGTAAATTAGATAAGTTCATCTAAAATGGTAAACAAACCTTTTTCATAGAAGATATGAAGTTGTTGTTAATGACACCAGCCTGAAAAAAGTCATATCCAAGTCGTTAAGTATGTAGACAAAAAAGTCTATTCAAGTTATGCTTACGTAGCATGTGTTTAAATTTAGAAGGGGGAAAAACAGAACTAAATGTCATTGAAGCTTTTGAATACATGCAGATGCATCCAATTGATCAACTTTAAATTCTGCGTCAGTACATCATTTACTGCGAAAGAAAAAATATGAATCCCTATAACAGTAACAGAGATTTCTAAACCAACAAACAGGAGAAAGAACAATAAAAGAACAACCACCAAGTATTTACCCAAATTGTGGGGTTGGCTACATGGATCAAACGATATCACTATGATCTATCAAAAACTAAATCCTTTGATAGGAAATTTAGGACTAAACCCTTTCTAATGGTTTCACCTATAGTTTTTCTGATCTTCCACTCTTCCTCTTCCTCTAAATTATGAGACAATCTTCCATCTCTAACCGAGGCTTCTATTGGTCTTCTTCTCACATGTTCAAACCATCTTACGTGTGATTTTATCATCTTTTCCTCGATAGGTGCCACTCATACTTTTCCTCTAATACATTCATTCATGATATTATCTTTTCTTGTATGTCCACTCATCTAACACAACATCATCTCTCCTACACTTATCTAATGCTCCTCTCGGCACTGTACTACCTTGCATTCAGTACCATATAGTGTTATAATATCTGCATTACAATATTGTATATTATATCATTATTAGGATAAATTATTCCTTACCTTATATTTAGCTATTTTTCATGCTAACTTTCATTTCTCTTAGTCTATATAATGTAAATTCTTGTAAAGTGTTGATTCGTTGAGTCAAAATAACATTCGCCTCTTTTTGGTTCAAGTTGGTATCAGAGCTCCCAATTTGAGAAACTCTACTTTTGCATTCAACCCTAGTCTGCCATCATTGCAGTTGCCAACTTCATTTTTGGCTTATCCCTTCTCTATTCTTTGCATCTTAGTTGCACCCTCTAGTCACCACTGCTGCCCACCACCATCAGCTACCGGCTGTCGTCGGACAGACTACCATCCTTTTCTGGCCAATCACCAAAAGCCCACTGCCCTATTACCCGCCCAAACACACCGCCCTTGTCCTTAGCGCATAGAACCCCCACAAGTGGCAATGTGTCCGTCACCCACTCTGGCTGCTGCTGATAATGCCTGACTCGTCGTCTGTTCCCCCACCCAGACATGCCCTCACCTTGCCCAAACAGCCATCCCTATTGCACTACTTCTACAAGCCCTCATGAGACATAACTCGAACCCATCTTCTTTGTTACCTCCCAAACAGTAACTTCCTGCAAACAGTGATGCCCAAACAATACCTACTCCCTCACCATGTCAAACACTGAGTGTTAATTCATTGAGTGATAATAATATTCAGCCTCTTTTTCATTCACGTTATAGCATCACAGGTCTTATGGTTGTGTGGTAGAACTTTCCTTCTAGCTTGGCAAGAGAAGATAAAACACAAATAAGATGCACGTTTACCAATTTAAAAGACCATACCCACAAAACACAAACTTGTCAACAATTGTCACAGCCCTCAACTATAATTTTAAAAATTATATATTTTCACAGCTTTAATACACTTATAGTGAAAAAACAAAGGTGGAACGAAACTAGCTAAAGAAACAGAAGGAATGAAAAGTTCACCAAAACCAAATAAATGAAGGATAGGAAAAGGTCTGACCGTTTCACTGTTTAATCTTAAGCAGCAAACAACAATGTCAGCTTTCCTTGCAAAGTCGTATATGTCTTCATGATTGCCCTTCACATCAACCAAATCATCAACACCATCTTCAACAAATAATATACAACACGTCAAGAAATAGAAAAACAAACTAGGCTTATTTATAATAATAATCCACATCAACTGGGAAGGAAAATACTTCTGCTTAATTTGCAAGTGTGCTGTGCATATGAAGTCCAGCTCCGCTTTGTAGCCATAACTTTTACACCAAATGGTTGCAATAGATTAGCCAAATCCATTCCAATGTTTCCATAGCCCAAAATGAATATCTAACATTATCATGAAAAATTAGTACCACCATGTAAATTACACCGAGCAACGGAAACAGATATAAAAAATACAAAACAAACTCTTCATGGTTTTTTTAACCTTATATGCAGTTAGTATTGTGAACCAATTCATGCATGATTCGAGGGTGAGACACTTGCAAGCTGTAGAGCGTGTTCTGCAGTATCTCAAAGCCACTCCAGGGAGAGGGCTCTTGTTCAAAAGAGGTGGAAGCCTATACCGATGCTGATTATGCAGGTTCGGTGAGTGATAGAAGGTCCACTTCAGGCTATTGTGCATTTTTATGTGGGAACCTTGTCGCTTGGAGAAGTAAGAAGCAAAGTGTACTGGCTCGATCAAGTACTGAGGTAGAATTTAGAGTTATGACACAGGGAATCTGTGAGCTATTGTGGATGAAGATTGTGCTTGATGACTTGAAGATAAAGTGTGAAGGCCCTATGAGGTTGCTTTGTGACAACAAATCGACTATTAGTATTGCTCATAATCCTGTTCAGCGTGACAGGACAAAACACATTGAGATAGACCGACACTTTATCAAGGAGAAGCTGGATAGCGGGCTGATAACTACGACTTATATTCCTTCTGGGCATCAACTGGCAGATGTGTTAACAAAGGGCTTACCAACAGAACAATTCAGTCAACTTACTTGCAAGCTGGGAATGATAGATATCCATTCACCAACTTGAGGGGTATTAGAGTATACCAGGGTATATTACAATATGTAACAGTGCACTGTACACCAACTTGAGGGGTATTAGAGTATACCAGGGTATATTACAATATGTAACAGTGCACTGTAGTTATAGTGCACTGCAATGACAGTTACACAATCAGTTGCACATACCTTGGATAAATAAGGCATACACTATAAAGATTCAGTTAACAAATAATAATCATTCAAGATTACAATTTCAGTTTCAATTCTGTTTCTCTTTCCCTTTCCTTTTCTGTTTGTCTATCAACTCTATTATGGTATCCAGAGCTTAAGGTTTGATCATGGCCGAAGCTCCTCCTCCTCCGCCGCCACCGGCTTCGGTGGTTCTGCCGCCCAATCTCTCTGTCATCGTCACGTCAAAGCTGAACGATAAGAACTTTCTTGTTTGGAAACAACACATTGAGGCAGTCATCAAATCCAATCGCCTCGAACGCTTCATCTTCTGTCCCAAAGTCCCTAGTCGCTATCGCACTGAGGCAGATCGCGCACTCGACACTATGAGCCCAGAGTATCTCGCTTGGGAGCAACAAGATCAACACCTCTTTTCTTGGTTGCTTACGACGCTGTCAGACTCGGTTCTTCCTCGAGTGGTTGGTTGCGTTCATTCTTTCCAGATTTGGGACGAAGTGCATGCGCACTTCAATTCGCATACCACGGCTCGCAGTCGTCAGCTCCGTTCCGAACTCCGTCACACAGTGAAGGGAGGAAGAACGATTTAGGAATATCTACTTCGTATCAAGGCGATCGTCGACTCTCTCATCTCGATTGGTTCCCCAATCACGCATCAGGAGCATTTGGATGTGATTCTTGAAGGGTTACATGACGAGTACCAATCGATTGTCACTGCCATAGAGTCGCCTCGACTCTTACTCGCTGAGTGAGATCGAATCTCTTCTTACTACTCAAGAGTGTCGTCTTGAGCGTGCAAGGCAAAAGACAATGACCGATTCCCTTTCTGTAAATGTTGTGCAAGGACAGACTTCAACTTCAGCACCACCACCCCCACCAGAATCTCAAGTGAATCTTTCAGCCTCGAACGCCGCTAATCCAGTTGCCTATCAAGATCCCTCATCGAGTAACCCTAATTTTGGTTTTCGTGGAGGTCGTGGTGGACGATACGGCCGTGGCCGTGGCCGTGGCCGTGGTGGACAAAATGGTCTTTTCTGTCATCTTTGCTTCAAGCATGGGCATGATGTGTTCAATTGCTATCATAGGTTTGATCCTTCATTTCAGCCAAGTCCAAATAACTTTGGTGGCAATGGCTATGGTGGTAATTACAATGGAAATAACAACAGCAACTATGCTGGCTATTATCAAGGCAATTTTGGTTACAATAATGGCTTCAATAATGGATATGGTGGTGGTAATTTTGGTGCTCCTTCATATGGTTATAATACACCAAGAGTTCCTTATGCTTCTCCTATGAACTTTCAGCCTAACTACTCTCAGACACCTTCTCTGCCTTGGGCTCCCAGTGGTCCTGTTCCACCTTCCCCAGGGTCACAAAATTCAACCACGGGTCCACCTTCACACCAAGGAGCCATGGCTATGGTAGCTGCATCCTCAGGCTTTGATGCAAGAACTTGGTATCCGGATTCGGGTGCCACTCATCACCTCACTGTAGACATAAACAATCTTGGACAGAGGTCTGATTTGTGTGGTGACAATCAAATCTTCATGGGTAATGGCCAAGGTTTACCAATTCTTTCTATTGGTTCAGCATCCTTTCCTTCTCCCTTTAATCCAAATGTCACTCTTTCCTTAAAGAATTTACTGCATGTTCCTGCTATCACTAAGAACTTAGTTAGTGTAAGCAAGTTTGCTAGGGATAATTCTGTATATTTTGAGTTTCATCCTAACTCTTGCTATGTGAAATCTCAGGTTGATCACCAGGTTCTTTTAGAAGGGACTGTAGGCCCTGATGGACTCTATGTTTTCACCAGTTTTCCAGTTTCTGGGTCATCAACCAAGTCGGCTCTTGCTGCCTCAAGAAGTCTAGACTCTAGTTTACTTCAATGTAATTCTCATTGTGTAATTCCTAGTACTGAATTTACTTCTGATGTAACTTCTTCTTGTTCCTCTGTAAATCCTGTTGTACTCAACTCTCAGAATTGCAGCGATGCCATCTACCTATAATTTGTGGCACTGTCGCTTAGGACACCCTAGTGAAGCAATTGTACTTGATATACTCAAACAATGTAATGTTGTGAATATCAATAAAACTCCTCGTGATTTCTGTTCAGCTTGTTGTGTTGGAAAATCTCACAGATTACCCTCTCCTTTGTCTACTACTGTTTATAGTAAACCATTTGAACTTGTTTTTATTGACTTGTGGGGTCCAGCACCTGCATTATCCTTCTCTGGTTTCTCTTATTACATGGCTATAGTTGATGCATGTACTAGGTTCACTTGGTTATACCTACTTAAAAACAAGTCAGAGGCTTTAACCTTGTTCAAACAATTTCAACAAATGGTTTCTGTGCAATTCCAAGCCACTATTAAGGTTGTTCAAACTGATTGGGGTGGTGAGTTTCGCCCCTTCAGTAAGTTTTTGGCTGAGTTAGGTGTTGTTCATAGAGTAATCCATCAAAATGGTAGTGTTGAGAGGAAGCATAGGCAAATAGTTGACACAGGCCTATCTTTGCTTGCTCAAGCCTCGTTGCCTATTAAGTTCTGGGATCATGCCTTTATTACTGCTGTTTACCTGATTAATAGGCTTCCCACCTCCACTCTACATAACAAAGTACCCTTTACTGCTCTCTATAACAAGGAACCAGATTACAAATTTCTTAAAGTGTTTGGTTGTGCTTGCTTTCCCTGCTTGAGGCCCTATAATGCAAATAAATTGCAGTTTAGGTCAACTGAGTGCACTTTCCTAGGCTATTCGACTTCACATAAAGGGTATAAGCGCTTGTCCTCTGATGGAAGGATCTATATATCTAAGGATGTGCTTTTCAATGAATATAGGTTCCCTTACAATCATGGTCATGATTCTTCCTCATCTAACATTAATTTTCCAACCACTTCACCCTCTCCTAGTGCACCTCTCATTGTTCTGCCTCAAGTGCCTAATCATATTCCTAATACTCAGCCTGTGTCATCTCCAATTCATCCTCCCAATACTCCACCTTCTCCTCAAAATTCCAGCACACACTCTCCTCATTCCACTGAGTCTACTACTAGTCTTACCCTTGCTGAATCTTCTCAGAATAATACTCCTGTTGATACTGTCCCTCCCTCTTCCACTATAATCACAAATATACACCCTATGCAAACTAGATCCAAGTCTGGAATTTGCATGTCCAGAACTGTCCCTAGAGTTCTTCTTACCCATGCTGAACCAAATACTGTTAAAGAAGCCTTGTCCATTCCTTGTTGGAAGGCAGCCATGGATGCTGAATACTCTGCACTAATTAAGAACCAGACCTGGACACTAGTTGAGTTGCCTCCAAATAGGCAAGCTATAGGGTGCAAATGGGTTTTTAGGGTGAAAGAAAATCCTGACGGCTCAATCAACAAGTACAAGGCAAGGTTGGTTGCCAAGGGATACCATCAACAACATGGTTGTGACTACACTGAGACCTTTTCACCCGTTGTCAAGCCTGTCACAGTTAGGCTCATTCTCACTATTGCACTCACTCATCAATGGGCTGTCCAACAACTTGATGTTAATAATGCCTTCCTTAATGGCTACTTGGAGGAAGAAGTGTACATGCAGCAGCCAACTGGGTTTGAAAATCCTAATAAGAATCTGGTTTGCAAGCTTCAAAAGGCAATTTATGGGCTCAAGCAAGCCCCTAGAGCCTGGTCTGACAGGCTCTCAAACACCCTTGTCACCTTTGGGTTCAAAAAGAGCAAATGCGACCCCTCACTCTTCATCCAATCAGCAGCATCTCATAAGCTGTATGTGCTGATTTATGTGGACGATATTATCATTACAGGGACTTCTCCACAGCTGATACAGCAGCTGATCACCAAGCTAAACACAGCCTTCTCCTTGAAACAACTGGGAAATTTGGATTACTTCTTGGGAATAGAGGTCAAGAAGGTTCTCAATGGCTCCCTACTTCTCTCTCCAACTAAGTACATCAAGGATCTTTTGCAAAAATCCAAAATGGGAGAAGCCAAGCCTCTGCCCACACCAATGGTTAGCGGCTGCAAGCTGACCAAATATGGTCTAACTATATGCAAGACCCTTCCCTATACAGATCAGTTGTTGGGTCCTTGCAATATACAACTATTACAAGGCCTGAGATAAGTTTCAGTGTAAATAAAGCCTGTCAATTCCTATCCCAGCCACTAGAGGAACACTGGAAGGCTGTAAAACGAATACTTAGATATCTACAGGGCACCATTACTCATGGCTTGCTACTGCAGCCTGCAGATCCTCACAAACCTCTGCCACTAAGAGCCTTTTGTGATGCAGATTGGGCAGCTGACCCGGATGATCGCAGGTCTGTTTCAGGGTCTTGCATCTTTCTTGGACCAAATATTGTCTCATGGTGGTCAAAGAAACAGCAACTTGTGGCAAGGTCTAGCACGGAGGCAGAATATAGAAGCCTAGCTAACACTGCATCTGAGTTGATCTGGATACAGTCTCTGCTCAAAGAGCTGCAGTTTCTCACCACTATACCCGAAATCTTTTGTGACAATTTGAGCACAGTGGCTCTATCAGTCTATCTCACAACCCAGTGCTTCATTCTCGCACAAAGCACATGGAATTGGACCTCTTTTTTGTCAGAGAAAAAGTGCTCAACAAGACTTTAGTGGTCACACACATCCCTGGGCAAGATCAGCCTGCTGATCTCCTTACCAAGCCACTGTCACAGCTTAAGTTTGAAGAGTTGCGCAGGAAACTCAGAGTGTTTGACATATATGCATTAGTCAACCCACCTTGAGTTTCAGGGGGGTATATTAGAGTATACCAGGGTATATTACAATATGTAACAGTGCACTGTAACTACAGTGCACTGCAATGACAGTTACACAATCAGTTGCACATACCTTGTATAAATAAGGCATACACTGTAAAGATTCAGTTAACAAATAATAATCATTCAAGATTACAATTTCAGTTTCAATTTTGTTTCTCTTTCCCTTTCCTTTTCTGTTTGTCTATCAACTCTATTAAGGGGGAGTGTTGTAAATATTGTAAATCTTGTATTTTTTGTATTAGGCCCGTTAGGTTTAGCATTGCCTATATAATCTTATTAGTGTTTGTACTCATTACAAGATCAATAATAATATATTTTTCCACATCTACCTATGAAGACTAGGCTCAGGCTCTTTGTTTTTCGTGTACATATAACCACTTGTACTTAGCTAGATTCATTGTGTATAGTTTAATTAGCTGTTTTTATCACCTTTTACAAAAATTTATGAGGTTCCTAGTTTTTATGGAAACCTCTCTAGTATTCAAGAGACTTTAAAATAAGGCAAATAGGCTGAATTGTGTGTCATCAACTGATCACACAAGGGTTTATTATATAATAGACTTGACATTAATTACAATGAATTGCAATCCTAATCTAATAAAAAAATACATCCTAATTGATCCTATTTGATTTTGACTTGTGTACAAAATAAGACAACTATATCAGTAAGATATCTTACACTCCCCCTCAAGCTGGTGCGTATATATCATATGCACCAAGCTTATTACATATATGGTTGACTGAAGGACCTCTAAGAGCCTTAGTTAAAATGTCTGCAAGCTGGTCACTCGAATTCACAAATGCGGTACCAATATCTTCAGGCTGAACTTTCTCCCGAACAAAATGGCAATCAATCTCAATGGTCTTAGTTCTCATGAAAGACTAGATTCGAAGATATATGTAGTGCAGCCTAATTATCACATACAAGCTTCATTGGTTGTAGTTCACAAACTTTAAACTCCTAAAGTGACTGTTTTAACCATGAGTTCACAAGTCCCAACCATCATAGCTCGATATTCAGCTTCTGCACGCGACCTGACAACTATAGTTTGCTTCTTGCTTTTCAAAGATATTATATTTCCTCCAATAAGGACACGGTAACCCAAAGTACAACGTCTATATGAGGGAGAACTTGCCCGATCAACATCTGTGTAACCACAAATCTCCACACGCCCCTTATCTTCATAGAGTAAGCCTCTTCCAAGTGTTCCTTTAATGTATCGGAAATTCGAATAACAAAATCCCAGTGAGAGTCACATGGAGATTCAAGAAACTGATTGGCCATGCTCAAAGCAAAAGAGATATTTGTTGTTGTTATTGTGAGGTAATTCAATTAGCGTCCACGACTTGTAATTGGTTTCCCCTTTCCTGGTAGAAGCTTAACATTGGGATCCATCAGTGTATCAATGGGCTTACATCCTAACATCCCAATTTCTTCCGAGATGTCCAAGGCATATTTACTCCAGGATGTAGAAATACCATGTCTAGATTGTACCACCTTACCCCTAGGAAATATCAGAGCTTGCCTAGGTAAAGGGTTTGAAGATGCTTATCAATCTCGAATAGCGGTGCGTAGCAGCCAACCCTCAAAACCACTATAGCAGGATAGCGGGGGCAGGATGGCCGCTATTGCAATGTATATATACACAAGCTAAAAAATTAGATATACACCTACGTAAATGCTAAAACATAACAGACTACCCAAAATTGTGAACACAAACTCATAATAATCAAAGTTATAATCTTCATTTTAATAATAACAAAAGTCAAAAGAACTATCAAATAAAGGTGAAATTTATTTAACCTTGGTCCAAAAAACCGACAATATCCCCAAATATGACCATTAAACCGACAATACCCCCAAATATGATCATTAGATGCCCATTTGAGGAGGGGTAAAAAAGAGTTCTTAACACATTTTCTTGTAGCGGCCGCTATTGCCACTATTACCCGCTATTCGGGCTGCTATTGCCGCTATCAGAAAACGCTACGCTATTCGAGAACCATAGCGGCTAGGGACTGATCCACTATGCTACGCCGCTATAGCGGCGCTATAGCGTGCCATTAACTACAGAGGCTTGAATAAGTGGTGTTTTAATTGATCAATGTCGACATGATCATTCCCAGTAATGACAATGTCATCCACATAAACCATAAGGTAGATGCATTGATCGGAAGACTAATGCCGACAGAAAACAGAATGATCGGCTTCACTGTAAATCATACCAACGGTTTTTTGAACAACTGCATTGAATCTCCCAAACCAAGCGCAAGGAGAGTGTTTTAGGCCACATAGTTTGCACACCAATCCAAACTCCCCCTAAGAAACAAAACCGAGTGGTTGCTCCAAATACACCTCCTATAAATCACCATGTAAGAAAGCATTCTTGATGTCCAATTGATGAAAAGGCCAATGTTGAACAACAGTCAAAGCTAGGGAAAGTCGAATAGAGGCAACCTTAGCAACTGGAGAGAAAGTGTTGATGTAGTCAAGGCCAAATATTTGAGTGTAACCCTTGGAACTAAACGAGCCATCAATGGTTAATAGAGCAATTAGGAGCAACTTTAACTGCAAACACCCATCTACAACCAACAACGGATTTTCGTACCGCGTTAAGAACTAGATCCCATGTGCCATTAGAGTGTACAACAGACATTTCATCTATCATCGCCTGGCGCCAACTTGGATGGGATAATGCTTCACTTGCGGTTTTAGGGATGGAAACAAAAGACAAACTCCAAACAAAGGTGTAATGTTGTGAAGAAAGGTGATCACAACTAAGAAAATTATAAAAAGGATGTGGATTATGAGTATACCAAATACCTTTTTGAAGAGCAATCGGTGGACTATCCGAGTCAGGAACCGAGACAGACAGACCGACGGGCAAAGGTGGTGAGTCATCAAGAGCTTGTGCAAGAACCTTATACGGTAAAGTGCTGGCATAAATAGGTGGTTGTGGTCGACAATGATAGGTGATGAACGAACAAGAAGGACTAGGGCAGAAATAGGAATGGGCACTCCATCGAAATGAGTGGGGTGATGAAAGAGAATTGGAAGAATGATATCGACTTGAGAGACGTTGACTAGTGACGATAAGAAGGGTAGTTGATCAAAGGTTACATCAGCTAACATGAGATATCAACCTAAATCGGGAGAGTAGCAGTGATACCCATTTTGAAGACAGGAATATCCAAGGAAGAGACACTTGAAGGCTTTGGCAGTGAGCCTGTCTTTCCCTAGAGTAAGATTATGAACAAAACAGGTACAACCAAACACATAAGGAGACACGAGATAAACAGGTGTATCAGGAAACCATATAGTGAGATTATGAACAAAACAGGTACAACCAAACACATAAGGAGACACATGATAAACAGGTGTATCAGGAAACCATATAGTGTGACAAATTTGATCTTTTAACGCAGAAGAAGGCATGTATCTATCAGAGTGTAAGAACAACATCCCCCAAAAAAACAAAGTGAAACATTCATATGCAAGAGTAAAGTTCTGTCTGTTTCCATTAGACGCCTATTTTTGCGTTCAGCCAGTCCATTTTGCCGTGGAGTATGAGGACAAGAAGTTTGATGAAGCATACCACGTTTTGTCATAAACTCTTGGAGTTAAAAACAAAGATATTCACGAGCATTGTAAAGTACGGATGCTTTTTCCAAACTGAGTTTAAATTTCAGAGTAAAAAGTTCGAAATTTGGAAAATAACTCGAGACAATTTTTCAATAAAAATACTCAAGTGCAACGAGAATAATCATCAATCAATGTGACAAAATACTGAAACTCCTCATCTACTGCATTGTTACCATCTAGATTCCAAACAGAAACTATTAATGACATGACTCAAAGTCACATTGAAACACACAATTTCATTACGTCTTTAGGTAAAATAAAAAAAAAATACGACATATTTTATTTAAGCTTTTCCAACGAAAAGCTTCTAAAATAGAACCCCACCCCTCCCCTGATGCTATCTCTCCCTCCCTCTTGTCTTGATTACTTCTTCCTTTTGCTCCATTTTCTTCCAAACTCAAGCATCATTGCAAGATTATTGTACGAATCTTGAAACTCTACCTCTTTATTTTGGGAAGCTAAGTTATAGTGATTTTTGAGTTAAGGGTGAAGCTCTCTGAAGGAAGAAAGATACTCACTCCGTAAAGCCGGACATTAAGCTCTTGAGATCTGTCGGGTAGTACCTGTCTGCTTTCCTTGGAGTCGCTGGGATCAAATTAGTTGTCTCTCCATATTTGTGAGTGGGTAGTAATCACTGTGACATGTTTTAAATATTTTAAAATTATGACTTTTAGTTATCTTTTTATGTTAAAATTATTTTTACAATTATATTTGGGGAAACATACCTTGGGTGTTCATTTAGCCATTCCTAAATATTTTTAAGGTTGGTTTTTTTTTTATTAAATGATTTTGGTTATACCCGAGAGTTGTAAAGAGCAATTATTTGATAGCAGTTGAGCTTGAAATATGAGACTAAGAATTTAATTCTTAAAGAGGTTGATACAAACTGAAAATGGTTTTATTGTGATTTGGGATCCATGTTAGAATCCTATAGGCGTTAGCGGGGATAACGGTCTAGATGCACCTAGTTATATGATTTCGGGAGTAGAGGGCTGTCCGTTAGATGGAGCCGCCAGTGCACGGAGAGGGCTATCAACGAGATAGAGCCGCCCCCGATGAGATATGATGTGATTGATGTGACTTGAAAGAGGAGAGGACTATCCGTTAGACAGAGTCACCCCTAGGAGAGAGACCACCCTGAGGAGAAGAGGGTTATCAGCGAGATGAAGCCGCCTCTGATTTTTGGTTCTCGCATGTGTGACCCCACTATAACTAAATTTAAAAAACTTCTTGGTATTTGACACTTTACTCATTTATTACTATTTCTACCTCTTTGACTAGATGGTGTGTAGAAAATATTATTACATGTAACATGTTAAATTTGCAAGATCAATGATTTTGTGCATATGCTCTATATAAGTTACTTAGTTTTATTGAATCCATACTCCAGCATGTTGGTTATTAAGTTTGAAAGAATAATTATTTGTGCGTTAGTATGTTTCCCTTCTAGTTCATGGTGATTATTTTGCCCTCACTAAGTCTGTGTGACTCACCTTTCTTATTTTTCCATATAGATTCCCACGCAGCTGAGTAGTTGGCTACTAACAGCTTCAAAACGTTCAGGCAGTGTCACTTTTTGGGTAGGCCCCTTTTTTTGCTGGAGGCCCTTTTTATGTATTTTGAAACTCTTTTCATTATGCGGCTATAGGAAAGTAGTACTAGATTCTTTTGAGTTGTATTAATGGTTTGGAATACCAAACATCATGTATTTTGCAAGGTTTTGAAAACCGGACCGGACCGGCCGGTCCGACCGGTCCGACCAGGAACCGGGACCATGGCCGGTCCGATCAGTAGGAAAAACCGGTCATGCATTGAACCGGTGCAAAAACCGGAAAACCGGTTCAAAACCGGTAAAACCGGTCATAACCGGTAGTGAACCGGCCTGAACCGGTTTTCTTAAAAAAAAAAAAATAGTATAAAAGGATTTGGATCATCCTAGCCAAAACCCAATTCTTTTGTTTTCTAACATATGTGGGCTGGTTGTAGATTTTGGGTTGGTTTTCCCTATGAAGATGATTTTAACATATATCTTTATATTTATTTAGTTTAATTTCAAAATAATAAAAATTGTGCTTAATAATTTTAGTTGTTATGTTGTTTTTTTGTTTAATATTGTTATAAATATTATATTAAAAATTAAAAAAATATTATTTAATTATAACCGGTTCAACCACGGTTCAACCTCGGTTGGACCATTGAACCTTGAACCGCTGCCTTCACCGGTTCGATGACCGGTCCGGTTTTGTAAACCTTGGTATTTTGTGTGACTGAAACTTCTGGAATGATAATATGAATATTTGGCAGGTGATTCTTGTTTTGGGATGTTGAAATTATAGGGGAGGGCTTTGTGAAAATTTTGTAAAAATTCTATTCTTATGTCAAGTATGTTATGAAATTAATAGGCTTGCCAGGCTAGAAATGTAAGCATGTGCGCCGATCACGGCTTGGGTTTTTGGGTCATGACACACATCCTCCAATGTCCCAAGTTTCTAATCATGTGTCTTCTCCAAATTCTCCTGTGTCTTCTCATTCATTACCCAATCGGAGACTAAGCCTTGCTTCTAAGGAATATCCAGGAGGAGCGACAATTCCAGTGAGATCCTTTCAACAAACATATAGTAGAAGACCTAAACCACTTCAACTTGGTCAAACTTTTGAACCAGAGCTTGGTCAGGAAGGAGAAATGACGGGTAATGATCTTAACTTTGATAATGATAGTGATCCATATTTTGTAGGGACTACCCTGAAACTCATACAGATTCAGATCTCACTATTGTCATTTGTTTAATTCAACATTGTTTAACAAAACAAGAAACTTAATCAGCATTTTGTAATCAGGAACTGCACCCAGAATAAAAAAAAAATATCTACATGCAATAGGCATGTTTCTCATTTGACAATAGTATCCACAATATTTTTAGTTAATTGCGCGAGATTGTTGATTCCACCATTACCTTTTTATAGATATAGATATGTGAAGTTTAACTTTATATTATTTTAGAATTGCTTGTTGATATGGTAGATTAAGTGCAAGGATGGTGAGGTTATTGTCATAGTGCTAATCTGGACTGGTGCGGCAGTGCCTATTTTAGCAGTATGGGTGACATATACTTGTACTGCTGTGGTTCCTGCTCAGTCTTGTATTTTTTTCTTTATACTTTCAGTTCTCTCTTTCTATGTTGTATGGGTTTGATTACCCCTAGTACTCCCATCAAT
Organism: Sophora flavescens; assembly: GCA_030762895.1. NCBI lineage: Eukaryota > Viridiplantae > Streptophyta > Magnoliopsida > Fabales > Fabaceae > Sophora > Sophora flavescens. Next base: position 142,965,514 of record CM061062.1, read on the forward strand.
GAATTCTTTTGCTTATCAAAAAAAAAAAAAAAACCCAAATGTTATGAAGGATAGGCCAAAACTCTAAGGGGGAAATTAGTTAGAGGAGAGAGAAATCAGATCTGGAACTCTGACTAAATAGAGGAAATCACGTGTGTGGGGGTGGGGGGTGGGGGGGTTGAATTGTATTTGGTTTTGTGGCTGTTAGCTTGGGGCTGGGGGGGGTCTTCTCTTTGTATTTGGTTTCAGTCAGAACAGAACGGCTTTCAGTCGATGGAGTCCGGCTGGAGAATAGCCAGAAAATCGTTGGAGGACCGCCCGAAAGTCAGATAGGAGAAGAAATGGGTTTGGCCGTTTCGGAGGAGGAGAACACATGAGAAGAGAAGAGGCATACAATTACAAAGGTTGAGCCCTAATACATTGTCATTCAGAATTTTAGGGTCAAAATGACCAAAATGTCCACACAAAAAACAGGGAACGCCTATAAATTGAGGACAGAATCGGGTTGTCATAGGGCTTAACCATAGTGGTCACTACAGCCTCTATTTGGCTGCAATTTGGCCGCTATTTGCGGCGCTATGGCCGCTCCTCAAAACCGCTCTGCAACAAGGTCTCGGGTAGTGCCTAGGGGCCACTATGCCACACTACGGCATGATGGCACCGCTACAGCCGCTATTCACTACATAGAAAAGTCCTAATGCATCTAACCATTATGAAATTCAATTGACATAGGAAACAAGAACACAAGGTGGCAAGGCATACAGAACATTTTTTGCTTTCCAAGAAGAATACATGTACTCACTGTTTTCCCAAATAAAGTTTCAGTAATTGGCTCTCCAAGCTTCTTCTGCTGTATGGAAATTGGCAGTTCATTCTGCAAGAACAAATTTTTTCTAATTCAAAAATCAAACAGCATTCAATGCAAATATTTGGATGTAAAAATTCAAACAGTACATAAACTAAGCAAGAAGAAATTAACGCACTCAAAATCTAAGCACAGTATATTTTTTGTAACCAGGTGCACAACTAAAAAATGATTGTGTTGATTGATTTTTAATTATGAAAAGAACTTTGAAAGAATTTTTTATTACAAAACAAATTTATTCTTGCACAAGGTTCAACATAGCATAGGCTGTACGACATACCCTTATGACTCATACACTAGTTATTTGATTCTTACAATACAAATATTAGAAAAATTGTTAAGGCTTAATTCTTACTTAAAGCCTATACTTCAGTAAAATATTTCATAAAAAATTATAGACTGCCACCATAAATTCTCAGTCTCGCAATATCAAGGAATTAGAATTTCAAATCTTCCAAGGGAACAAGATGGGGGAAAAGAAAACTGCATTTCACCATGAAGAAAATTAATAAATCAACTCAAATCACAACGCATAATTCAGTAAAGTGGAAGGTGACCCTTTTCTAATTAGAAAGGAGGGTACATTTTTTATTTCCAAATTGAAGATACCATACTTGCTTACGGAGGAGACCCATCATTAGATATATAGCCATTTCTGCACATGAAGCTGAATTTCCCGTGGCATCACTTGGGATCCTAGCAACTTTGATACCATGCTTTGTTGCAGCATCAATATCAACACCTTGGAGGAAAATTCATAATTTATCAACTTAAAATCAAAATGAGGTTCAACAAGAGGAAAGGAAAAAAAATTAATTCAAAAGTAATCATGTAATAAATATGAGGAAAAAAAATGAAGCCTCATGAAATTCCTACTAAAAGTCAACTGACAATAATTACAGTACCTTCCAGCCCAACACCATACTGCATTATAAGCTGCATCTGAGTGGCACGAGAAATTATGTCTGAATCTAGCCTCATGCTTTTCACTATGCAAACATGATAGTTGGCAATAGCTTTGGGCACATCTTCAAAAGGTAGAACATCAACCTACAAATGCAATAGACATCCTGTTTCATTCAACTAAAATTAAATAGAATATTTCACTCATTGTATGTACAAAGATCTTATAAATTATAATGTTAGATTGGCATACTACCCATTTTAATTTATCCATAATTCTTCTGAATTATTTGGTGCCATAATGAATTAAAGGAAAGCGCCATAGGCATTTAGCCAATAAAGCAATGTTTTTAGTTACCAAACTCCGAAGACTCAAATTCCCTTTATTTTTAGGCCTGCAATAATCTATCAACTGAGTAGATTATCCCATCTCTACTTGCCCATAACAGACTAAAGAAATCCCTCACAAGTTTCCTTTGAGCCACACACACAAGAATCTTAAAATGCAAGAGATAATTTCAAAATACCATCGAATACTATGAAACTCAGACACAACAATAATTACGATATTTAAGTTACACAGCTAGGATCAAATATATAGAAACCATCACTTGTAAATATACATAGTTGTAAGTTATTGTTGACTATCAAGATTCAAGACAATGCATGACATAGCATGCTAACAGCAACCACATTGACCCTAGAAGTAAAAATAGAATAGTTTCTGCAAAACCTACAACAAAGAAGACATAACAGAGAACAACAATCATCATTCTCCCAAACATAAGAACATGTCGACTCTTGAATTTTAAAATTAGCTCCAGGCAACAAAACTCTTGATTATCAAAACCAGAAATTTTAGAATCAGAATCGGCAAACTTTACATAAAAATAATTTAGGAAACTGACACACCCTATTAAATAAGCAAATTTATGAAATGTTTATCTCCATTTATTTATCTCTATTGTTTTCTTTCTGATAAAAGAAGAATTTATTAATAGAGAAGATAATAGTACAAATGCAAAAGGATAAGAAATCCTTAAGAACAAAAAAAATGACAGCCAAAAATACAAGGATAAACAAAACCTAAGAACAAGAAACATGCTGTCAACGGAATTAATGGCACAGCAAATTGTATGGGATTGCACATTTATTTGTAACAATTATTCTCTTAATTAGGATAATTAGCTGTAAATGTACATATGGCAGTTTAGCTATTTTATGGGGCTGAAAATCAGCTTGACAGATTGTAATTAAAGTGTATTTATATGAGAAATCTCCATGAGGATAAGGCACAGTTTTGGCCTAACCTTTTCTGAGTTTGACATGGTATCACACTAGGTTTCGATCCAAGAACCTAGTTTGCATTTCTTTCCTTGTTTTTTCAGCCTCGTCCAAGTTTCAAGATCCGGTTTCACTTCTCTCCAAGTCCTCGTTTTTTTTGTTTCTTGGTCATTTCTTTCACAGTCCAGATTACCATCCCTTTCGGTTTCACCTCCTATTTCTCGTGTTCCATGTCTACCGAAAAGTATGATGTCCTCTTGGTTCGCCTTAATGGCAAAAACTACTCAGCTTGGGCATTCCAATTCCAGATTTTTGTCACAGGAAAAGACTTGTGGGGTCATGTTGATGGCAGCACTCCCGTCCCTGACAAAGAAAAAGATAAGGTTGAACACGCCAAATGGACAGTCAAAGATACTCAAGTCATGGCCTGGATCCTAGGCTCTGTTGACCCCAACATTGCCCTGAATCTTTGGCCTTACAAGACAGCAGCCAAAATGTGGAATTACTTGAAGAAGGTCTACAGTCAGAACAACGAAGCTCGAAGGTTCCAGCTTGAGCACGACATCGCTACCTTTAAACAGGATAGTCTCTCCATCTCTGATTTTTACTCTCAATTCATGCATCATTGGGCCGAATACACTGATATAGTTTATGCGGACTTGACTTATGAAGGCCTCAATTCAGTCCAAACAGTCCATGAAACTACTAAACGAGATCAATTTCTTATGAAATTGAGATCTGATTTTGAAGGTATTCGGTCCTATCTCATGCATAGAAATCCTGTACCATCACTGGATGCATGTTTCAATGATCTGTTACGAGAAGAACAGCGCCTCCTTACACAGTCCATCATTGAAGATCAAAAATCAACTACTGTTCCAGTGGCATATGTGGCCCGAGGAAAGTCAAGAAGCCATGACATGACTGCTGTTCAGTGTTTCTGTTGCAAGCAATTTGGACATTATGCTTCTAACTGTCCCGAAAAATTCTGCAACTACTGCAAAAAGGATGGACATATCATTAAGGAATGCCCCATACGGTCACCAAAGCGAAATGCCACAGCTTTTACAGCCTCAGTTGATTCATCTGTTCCTAATAATTCAGTCAATCCAGCACCTGTTCAACAATATGCTCATGTTCCTACTCCAACTGTGACCCCTGAAATGGTTCAACAATGATCATTTCAGCATTCTCTGCTTTAGGATTCTCAGGTAAATCCTCTTCCCCTTGGTACTTTGATTCGGGGGCTTCCAACCACATGACCAACAATGCTCAATTTCTTACTAATATCAAAAAATATCTTGGAGACCTCAAGATACATACCACTGATGGAAATCCTTTGCCTATCACAGTCACTGGTGATATTTCTCCATCTCTGACCAATGTTTTTGTCTCTCCTGGTCTCACTAGTAATCTCATTTCAGTTGGTCAATTAGTTGAAAACGATTGTCAAGTACAATTCTCACAGTCTGGTTGTCTTGTGCAAGATCAACACTCAGGGAAAATAATCGCGAAGGGGCCTAAAGTTTGACGTCTTTTCCCAATCCATTTCTCATTGCCTCCAAGTCTTTCCTTGCCTTTAGTTTCTTGTAATTCTGCTATTGTTGATTACCAAGTGTGGCATAAGCGTCTTGGACATCCAAACGCAAATGTACTTCATGACTTGCTAAAATCTACTGTTCTTGGAAATAAACACAATCCATCTCTTAATGTTGTTCACTTTGATTGTATTCCTTGTAAACTTGGTAAAAGAAAAATTCTGCCTTTTCCAACACATCAGTCTAATGTAACACAACCTTTTGAAATCATCCACGGTGATGTTTGGGGGGTAGCACCGGTTATATCTCATGCTAATTACAAATATTTTGTGACTTTTATTGATGATTATAGTCGTTTCACTTGGGTCTATTTTCTGCGATCAAAAGACGAAGTCTTTTCCACTTTCAAATTTTTTCATGCTTTTGTTCAGACCCAATTTTCATCAAAAATAAAAATATTTCGCTCTGATAATAGGGGGAATACATGCCATACTCATTTCAGGAATTCTTGCAAACCAATGGCATTATATCTCAAAGGTCATGCCCCTCAACTCCACAACAAAATGGGGTAGCGGAAAGAAAAAATCACCATTTGCTTGATGTTGTCCGCACCCTTTTGCTGGAGTCTCATGTGCCATCACGGTTTTGGTGTGAAGCCCTTTCCACTGCAGTTCATCTTATCAACCGATTGCCATCTCCATCAATAGGTAATGAATCCCCTTTCACTCGGTTATATGGTCACCCACCCAATTACTCCACTCTTTGTATCTTTGGCTGTGTGTGTTATGTCCATCTTCCTCCAAGAGAATGCACCAAGCTCACTGCACAATCTGTTCAATGTGCCTTTCTTGGATATTCTCCTCATCAAAAGGGCTTTCTATGTTATGATCCTAACATCCGTAGGATTCGAGTATCTAGAAATGTCATCTTCCAAGAAAATATATACTTTTTTGCATCACATCATGACCTTACCTCTCCTCCGATTTCTGTTTTGCCATTGTTTTCTAACTCTCATGCAGGAGAACCATCTTCTAAACCTCTCTTGACCTACAAAAGACGTAGCACTGCCACTCAAAATCAGCCAACAAAACCTCAAGGGCCCCCTCAAGATAATTCCTTGGCTGCCGATCCAGTAGAAGAACCAGAACCAGCTCCTCTAAGACGCAGCTCACGCGTTAGTAACCCCCAGAAAGGTATATACATTCCATGACAGCATCATTATCCTCTATTCCTATTCCTTCCTCTTAAAAACAGGCCATGGAGAATGCATGTTGGCAGAAAGCTATTGAAACTGAACTTCTAGCCTTGGAAGAAAATCAAACATGGGATATAGTCCCGTGTCCCTCATCTGTTAAGCCCTTAAGCAGCAAGTTTGTGTTCTCTATAAAGCTGTGTTCGGATGGGTCCATAGATCGTTACAAAGCTCGTTTGGTTGTGCTTGGAAATAAGCAACAATATGGACTAGACTATGATGAGACTTTTGCACTGGTCACCAAGATGACAACCGTGCGCACTATTCTTGCTATTGCTGCCTCACAATCTTGGCCACTACATCAAATGGATGTCAAAAACGCATTCCTCCATGGTGACCTTAGGAGGAAGTTTACATCAAGCTTCCTAATGGTATGCCTACACCTTGACCTAATACTGTTTGCAAACCAAAACGCTCTTTATATGGATTGAAACATGCACCAAGAGTATGGTTTGAAAAGTTTTGATCCACACTACTTGGTTTTGAATTCACTCAAAGTCAGTACGGTCCCTCTCTTTTCCTACAAAGGACTCCTAAAGGCATCGTGGTGCTTCTTGCTTATGTGGATGACATTGTGGTCACTGGTTCAGATCAAGATGCTGTTTCTAGAATCAAAAATCTGCTGCATTCAACTTTTCAGATGAAAGACTTAGGCCATCTCACTTATTTCTTGGGTTTAGAGGTGCATTATCATCATGAAGGCATTTCTCTATGTCAACAAAAGTATATTAAAGAATTGGTCCAGCTAGCTGGACTCACAACTGCAACCTCTGTTGACACTCCCATGGAAGTTAATGTTAAATATAAAAGAGATGAAGGTGACCTTCTTGATGATCCCACTCACTATCGCAAGCTCGTGGGAAGTCTCATCTATCTAACTATCACTCGCCCAGATATTTCTTTTGTTGTACACACCGTGAGTAAGTTCATGCAATCTCCAAGGCATTTGCATCTTTCAGCAGTACAACGAATCATTAGATACCTCCTTGGCACCCCAAACCGTGGTCTTTTTTTTCCTGCTGATTCATCCATCCAACTCCAAGCATACAGTGATGCTGATTGGGCTGGATGTCCAGACACAAGAAAATCTACTACCAGCTGGTGTATGATCCTAGGGAATGCTCCTATTTCATGGAAATGTAAGAAACAAGATTTAGTCTCAAAGTCCTCCACTGAAGCCGAATATCGCGCAATGTCTGCCGCTTGTTCTAAAATAATATGGCTGCGTGGTCTCCTCACAGAACTTGAATTCTCTCAAGCACAACCAACTCCGCTGCATGCTGACAACACCAGTGCCATACAGATTGCAGCAAATCCAGTTTACCATGAACGGACTAAACACATCGAGGTTGACTGTCACTCTATTCGAGAAACCTATGATCGAAGAGTCATCAGTCTACCACACGTCTCAACATCTGTTCAAATAGCTGACATTTTCACTAAAACATTGACACGTCAGCGACACAATTTTCTACTTGGTAAATTGATGCTAGTAGATTTCCGGGCATCAATTTGAGGGGGATGTCAACGGAATTAATGACATAGCAAATTGTATGGGATTGCACATTTATTTGTAACAATTACTCTCTTAATTAGGATAATTAGCTGTAAATGTATATATGGTACTTTAGCTATTTTATGGGGCTGAAAATCAGCTTGACAGATTGTAATTAAAGTGTATTTATATGAGAAATCTCCATGAGGAGAAGGCACAGTTTTGGCCTAACCTTTTCTGAGTTTGACACATGCAGCAAAGCATGCCAATCATTCTGCAGATATGTCAGAGACTCCCCCCTAAAAAAGGCCATGAGTTGAACACCACAAAGAAGCTAGAAAAAACTACTCTATCCCGAATGAACTCAAAAGAAACCTACCACCATGTCAAGATTATAGTTCCGTTCCAACCACATGCACCAAAGAGCCACAATGTGAGTATGTTGCCAAAGCATTGTAGCATCTTAACTAGAGCCAAACCCCCTAAAATTAATACTCAGGAACTGCTGTGAATTCATGGGGCAAACCCACTGTTCAACAAAGACACCAAACAAATTATTCCAGAGAAAGGAAGCTGCTGAGCAATACAATACCATTTAATACAATCTGTTATTTCCAAGACACACTATTTCCAAGGATAATGAAGAAAACACAGTTTTCCACAAGGTACAATATATATGAGATAATATAAAGGTACCTTGATAAATGAATGATTCTGCAAATACTCTGCTGTATATTCATGAGAAGCAGGAAAATGAGGTCCACAAAACAAAACACGAGTTATCTGTTTCTCAACATCCTTTATCATGTTTCCATTTCTCTCCATGGGATCTGCCCTAGACGACCACAACATGTAGCAATATTAAAATAACAGATAATTCAGTTAAAAGAACGAAAAAACAATTAAAGTCAAAGTGTCAAAAACTACTGAAATATTTTCAACTGGTTTCATTATTTGGGGTAAAATAACCAGGTCAGGCTTAAATATTTATATAATATGCAAACGCAAACATGTGCAAGAGTTATAGAAATAGAAATGATAAATTGACCAAAATATTGTAATACTAATACAAATACTACTATCTACTAACACTCCCCCTCAACTTAGAGGACATAAGATAATAATCCCCATCTTGTTACAAATATCATTAATTCCCTAGGAGAGCTTTGGCAAACACATCAGCTTACCGATCTCGTGTTCCCAGATTTTTGGTAGTAATCAGGCCTTGCTGCAATTTATAATGAATAAAATGGCAGTCAACAGAGCATGGTTCTGACATTAAAAAGTAAAAACAAAACAGCAAGTTGTGGATCATTCAAACACAGGAGATCCTGCACAATCTGGAACAGAAAAGGCTTTAATCCAGAAAGACCATGTCCACCATACAGAATACCACCACCTTACGCTGCTTTAAGAAATTTTCTCTGAATAAATAAGTTACAACTCTTCTACCACATGCAACATTGCAACCTCAGTCCGCAAAAAAAAAAAAAAAAAAAAAAAAAAAAAAAAAATTTGAGAACATTACGTCCTCTTCAAGAAATTTGTTGTGCAAAAAGGATTTAAAAACCAATGGATTCATCATCACAGCTCCATAATCACTATGTTATCCGTGACCAACATACGAAACATGAAGCACATAGGAGAATAGTTATCAAACACATAATTGTCATGGGCATTGGGTTGCAAACCAAACACAACCATTTCAATAAACATTACAAAAGAAGGTTGACAAATGTTTTTTTTTTTTTTTGTCTTTGACAATGCTGTGAAACAACCCCTCGCCCCGGCCTGGGGTGGTGGATAAGTAAAACCCTCTCAAAGTAACGACCTTGCAAGTAAAGTTGCATGCAACACAATTCACGACTAACCAGTTTTGGGTGGATGAGAAATTGTTTTAAATGATTAAAAGATTCAGAAATAAAAAAACAAAAGAATAAATTCACTGTGGGATTCACAAGCAAAATGAAATAAAGGGTCATAGGAAACAATTCATGACACAATTGGCGCAATCACAAAAGCTAAGGGACTTCCCATTTGACTCGATTGAAGAGTCCTCTACCTGTAACTGAGTGAACACTGAAACGTTGATTGAGAGTGGTGAGAGTGATTCCAAGATTGTTGGATAGTTAGGGTATTGGAATGAGAATGGGGTGTGATGGTTTGCTCGGTTGGCAGTGGATATAAAGACTGAGCTCTAGTGAACACTGACGCTGATTTGGAGCGCCGGATACACACTCTGTACATTATTGAAGGTATCAAATCTGGAAATGGATCCCCCTGACTTTGAAAAAAAGAAACTCACCCAACTTTCCATCATTTCTAACCACTAGATCAATCAAACGTACCTCATGTACTTATTTAATAAAACTCTAAAAGACAAAAATATTTTTAACACAGCATAATCATGGGTTTTCCGATGAAATCGTAATGAAATTCGAAGGAATAAAAAAAAATTAAGGAAGAAATAAATAAAAATATTATCCAATTAATAAAAAATATTTATAAAATTGTAAATTATATGTATAATAGTATATAAAAAAAAAAAGGATAAAATGAAATAAACAATAATAAAGAAACATTAAATAATATAAATAAAGGAAAGGAAATAGATGAAGATAAAGATATTGATAGAATAAATATAGTTTTTAAACAATTAGAAAATCTTTTAGAATATGAAGAAAATAATAAATGTATGACAAGAAAAGAACTAGAAGATATATTAAATATAAAAGATTCAGAAAAGAAAAAATAATAGTAAATCAAGAACTAAGTAATGAACCATTAAAAATGCCTACATCAGTGTCTGCATAGAGAGGATAAAAAAGAATACACATAAACGTTAAGAAAATCAAACGACTTAGAAGAAATTCAACAATTATTAGAACAACTCAAAATAGTTGAAGAAGAAAATAATCAAATACATAAAATAGAACATATTGATTAAGTAGATAAAGAAAATGAAAATGAAGAAGTAATATTAAATTATATTTCCTCTTCAGAATCGGAAGAAAACTATATAAGAATGAAAAAAGGTAAACATAGTGGAAAAAGTCCTAAAAGAAAATGGGAAGAATATAAATATACACCCAGTGGAGCTTAGGATAAACACAAAGAAGAAACTATGTATAATAAAGGATATGCAAGAAAATATAATAAATGGATGAAAATTCCAGAAGAATTTAAACTTCGATATGATAATACTAATACAGGAAATATATTAAATCTTGATTGTGTGAGAAATAAAGAAGAAATACTTTTGAAATGGACTAATGAAATGATATTAATAGTTCTAACAGATGATACATTTAGAAAACTAAACTTTATAGAAACCAAGAATTTTGTAACATTCAAAACATCAGGAAATGTACAAAAGTTCTTAATAGGAATTAAAGATGAAGATTGGATTCAATATGGAAGAATGGTAAACAGCAACATGGAATATGTTAAACTAGTTATGACATTAATTCATCAAGAATTTTTAGGATATAGTATGATGAAACAAAGAGAAAAAACAAATAAAACTTTACTTGAAAATGCTAAATCACATTTAAATAGAATGCAAATTTGTGATATGTGCCAAATTGAAAGTTTTATCTGTGAATATCAAAAATATTATTATCAATTGAATGAAGCGTATAAAGAAACATATAAATATATTTTTATAGACAAACTATCATATCCACTTAACTCAAAAATTAATAGATTATGAGAGTTAAGACTAGATGAAACAGCAAATACTTTAGGATGAGTTATCAAACTCTTATACCAAGAATTAACAGAACAATGTTTAACTAGAGAAACAATAAGGCAATTAAATAGAGGAAGTACTGTCATTTGTTGTAACATTCCAGAAATAGAGAAACCAGGAAAATATGGTTGTGAGAAATTAAAAAGAAAAAGAAAGTATTATAAGAAATCAAAATTACGAAGAACTTGTCCTAGAAAGAAAACTTATTATAAAAATAATAAGAAGAAATATTTTAGAAGAAAGAAATCAACACCAAGAAAATATTGCCCGAAAGGGAAAAAGAAATGTGTCTAATGGATATGTAATGTTGAAGGACACTATGCAAATGAATGTCCTCAAAGAAAAGAAAAAGATTTTAAAGAAAAATCAAAAATAATAAAACAAGTATTTCAAATATATGAACTTGAGCCTTTAGAAGAAGAACTAAGTGATACAGAAGTAAGTATATATGAATATACAGAAGATGAATTATCTTCAGAATAAACATAATCCGAATAATACTTATATAAAAATACTAGTAGAAAAAAGTAATAGAGAAACAGAAGCCAATATAGGTATTGGAGCAAGTCTTTTTCTAGCGACAGAAGCACTTTTTGATAAATGGGAAAAATTAGAAAAGCCATTAAAAATACAAATTGCAGATGGATCTATACATCCGCTATATTGGATAGCCAAAAGAATTACTTTAGTTATACAAAAAAAAGCTATTTATAGCACCTACAATATACAAACAAGAAACATGACTAGATATGATTATTGGAAATAATTTCTTAAGACTATACGCACCGTTTTGCAAATATTTGGAATATATAACTTTAAAAACACCATATATAAACCAAAAGCAACACCGCGAACTTATAAAAATTCCAATTACTCATTTTTCTAAATGTACTTACTCTCAAATATCAGAGTCTCGCAAAACTGAATCGTGGTGAGATAATTAGTGAAATTTGTTCAAAAATTCGTCATGTACTAATAAATTTAGAACCAAATAGAATAATTTCAGCTCATATAGAAGAACTTTTAGATAAATTATGTAGTGAAAATCCTTTAGATCGAAAAATTAACTATAAAAATACTGAATTAATTGTATTAAAACTAAAAGATCCAACAAAAGAAATAAATTGTAAACCTATGATATATACAAAACAAGATAGAGATGAATTTGCTAAAGACATTGAAGAAATGAGCAAAAATGGTCTGATTAGACCTTCAAGAAGTAAGCTTTCGGCACTAGCCTTTTATGTAGAAAATCATAATGAAATCAAAAGAGGAAAAAAAATAATGGTAGTTAATTATAAACAAATAAATGATGCCATGGAAGGAGACGCATATTTTCTTCCAAGAAAAGATCTAATTATTGAAAGAATTAGAAATATGAATTGGTTTAGTACATTTGATTGTAAATCAGGATTTTACCAAATTAGATTAACTAAAGAATCTAAAGCATTATTAGCATTCAGTTGCCCTCAAGGTCAATATGAATGAAATGTACTTTCGATGGGGATGAAGCAATCACCGGGAATCTTTCAACGAAGAATGGATTCCATACTCAAAGAATTTAAAGACTTTTGTCTTATTTATATTGATGATATATTAGTCTTCACCAATAAAGATATAAATGACCACTTCAATAAGATAGAATTAGTACTCAATAAATGTCTTGAGCATGGAGTAGCTTTAAGTAGAAAGAAAGCTGTTCTAGCTCAGAATAAAATTAATTACTTAAGATTAGGAATTGAAAAGGGAAAAATTATTATGTAGCAACATGTATTAAGGAAGCTTCAAAAGTTTCCAACAAAATTAAAGGATAAAAAGGGTTTGCAAAGATTTCTTGGATTACTAACATATGTTTCAAATGAAGGTTTCATCAAGAATCTTGCAGCGGAGAGAAAAATACTTCAACAAAAACTAAAGAAGGATGCCCTCTGGTCATGGACCTAGGAAGATGAAAGACTTATTATTAAACTGAAATACTTATGACAAGATCTTCCTGAGCTATATCATCCATCGGATGATGATTTAATTATTATTGAGACTCATGCCTCAATTGACTGTTGGGGATGTGTTATCAAGGCAAAACCCTCTGGATACAAAACTGAATTACTATGTCAACACATGTCTGGAACTTTTTCAGACAGTGAAATTAATTATCCTACTCATGAAAAGGCAACACTGGCACTAATCTGAATGTTAGAAAAACATTGGATTTATATATTGGATAAAGAATTCATTGTACGAACAGATTCGACTTATGTCGCATGTTTAGAGAACTTAAACCATAAAGGAACTTACAAGCAAGGAAGATTGGTTAGATGGCAAATGAAACTTGCCGAATATAATTACTCAATCTCCCATATTAAAGGAGATAAAAATATTCTTGCAGATATACTATCAAGAGAATGGTTCAACAAACAGTTGAAGAAATAAAAAAAGCAGCTACAACTTCAAAAAATACAAGAAAAGCAGAAATTGAAGGAATTAGATCTGATCAAGACAAATATTGAAGTACTAGAATTTCAACTACAGGCCAAAGGAAAATCTCCAGAAGAAGATGTATTGAATGAAATCAAACAGCAGGTACAAGAAAGCACTAAGGAAAAATGGTATGCAATTTTCAATGGACCATTTCCAGGAATTTATGGTGATTGGCACAAAGCAGCCACTCATTATATATGGATTTCTGGAGTATATCACAAAGGATTTCGAACATAAGAAGAAGCGGAAAAAGCATTGAAAGATCACCAGGAAAAACAAGCATTGAAGGAAAAACAAAATAAGGGTAAAGAAATTTATCTTGGCCCAAGAACTTTTTCTGAAGCTATAAAAAATCCACCAGAACCAAAGACTTCGATGAGAGTACTTGGAAGAATTCCTTCTTCCATTGATGACTACCAAATTACTTCTAGAAAAGACCATGAACTTCAAGTCCAGTTTTCAAAAGAAAAATTCTCTGAAAACATTAAAAAGATTGACCAACTGGTCTGAAAAGGAAAAAATTAATAATTTTTACATGGTAAACCGAAATATATTTGGAGTTAAAGCTATAATTACTCCAGAAGCATCATCAATACTGGCATTTAATATGTTCCAATTTGGACTTATTGAATGTCTTTATTTAAACAAAGATTCAGAAGAAATTAGTCTTTTCCCATATAGTCTGAAGGAAGCCGTTCAGAATTACAAAAGAAATGTTGCAAAAGAAATGACTATCTTCTTGAAATTTTACTCAGCCTATCCTGACTTCGTCACTAAGCAACCTACAAAACACTTAATCTTTATTGGAGTAAGCAACAATAGCTTCTCCTTGAGAGATGAACCAACCAGAGAAGACTACAATGAAGACCGAATTACTATAATTCTGGCCAACCAGCTAGCAAGCATTTTCACCCAATGTCAAATAATTGGAAAAGATTCCCTCGTCAAAGCATTATACAAGGAACCACATACTTTGCTTCTCAGCAAGACAAGTGGTAAAATAATTAAAGAAAAAGACTTAGCATTACTGACGAATTTTGAATTACCTTTCTACACACTTAAAGGACTATCAATGAACTACCGTTCAGCTGTCCTCGATCAACTTTGTTCGATGATAAAGCAGAATGGAAATCATGCATGGGAAAGATGCGTGGCAAAAAAGGACAATAATGACTGTCGGCAGGAGGATAAGGACTCAGACGATGCAATAATAGAAGAATGACGTAAGCACATACGTCAGCATATGAATTATTGAAAGTCTGAGTGAAGAACTGATGTAGATAGTAAGGACTTTTATGTAAATTACCTAGCACCCTTAGGTGTATAAATAAGTCCTCTTATCCTGAGGCAAATCAGAGTTTTCATTCAGAAAAACCTCTCGTGTCTGAGAAGTTCTCCTTGATAAAGAACTGTGCTAGCCTCCTTAGGAGTGTGAGTCGGATTCTTGAGAATGAATCCATTATGTTCCTATGTATTTCCCTCAACTTACTATCAATAAAAACTACTTTTTATTACTAAAATTCCCAAATTATTTTACTATTGAATCTCGTTCAACTTGACCAAGAGGAAGCAGTAGTGGGAAAAAGAATTCAAGGCTAATCTTGAAAAAAGACCAGTCAGGTGTGATTTATCAACCCTTTCAGTTTTTTATTAGAAAATAATGATGTCTGAAATTGAAAGAGAAAAAATTCATAATAATGATATAGAACACCTACAAATTACTGAAGAAGATGGAAACTATAAATGAAGTATCTTAATAGATCCAAAATTATTTCAAAAAATACAAAAAGAATATTTAAACTTAACAAAAGATGCAAATATGAAGAAACCTGGAGGAATAATGAAAAGATTTAATCAGAAAGAAAATATTATATACTATGGAAAGATAGTTAATGAAACTCCAATTGATATTTCAGAAGCACAAGGGAATACTTGTATACAATTACTAAATAAAAAGAAATTAACAGGATTAAAAAGGAATTTAAAAAAGGAAGAACGTAGAAGAAAGATAGGATATATTCATATAGGAGTCATACAGGTTTTAATTAAGGCTACCTTTCAGGAAGGAATAAATTCACCTATAGAGTTAGTTTTAAAAGATGATAGAATAACTGATCCAAAGGACAAAATACTAGGAGTTATTGAAGGAAATTTAGCTTATGTTAAACTAAAATTCGAAATCCACCCAAATATTGGAATTCCTTTAGATACCCAAAGATTAGATCAATCTTTAACCTTAGGACATAGATTCTTAAGAAATAATTTAATGAGACCAGGAGATAAAATCTTCTCAATTACTTACTATGTTAATTATGCATTAACAAATTCTCATCATAGTATTACTTTCAGAAATAATGATAGAATAGATATACCAAGACTTTTTGAAGAAATAGGAAAAATTTATTATCTTTAAAGAAATGAAATAACTGAATTAGGAATATCTATAAAAAAATCCAAAATCATTAAGTTTTAGACAAATTCCAAAACCAATTACTTTTCCTGAACCAGAAAAAACTGATGAAAATGAAAATATTAATAAATTGTCGAATCAAGTAAGAGACCTAGCTCAGTATTTAAGGAATAGAATATGAAAAATATAGAGGAACTTTGGATGCTTGACTTTAAGTCAAGAAAAGATGAAATTAAAGATGAAATAAGAAATCTTACAGGAACCTTAGATTATTATTTAGAGAAAGACCCAAATAATAGATATAGAAAATGGATTGAAAGAAGACTAATAGAGAAAGAAATTGCATTAATAAATATGGAAAATTATGAAGAAACTAGAAAAAACTACAAAACAAGAAAGTAATTCATCTAGCTCTATTAATTAATGGAAATATACTCAGAGTTTGATGATCAAACAGAGAACGAAATAATAAGTGTGTTAATTATGGACTTACCCATTGACTGTAAACAACTAATAATTGAGAAAATAAAAGCTCATTTTAGACAAGAAGACTATTATTTAGCACATATATCATTAGATATATAATGGACCTATATGGATGAAATAAAATTAGCTTTTGAGTATTATAGACTATTATATTAACTATGAAAATACCCAAAGATTGTAAGCAAATAATAATTAACAAATTAAAGCACCAACATTGGCAAAAAGAACTTTATCTAAAACAGGTACAATACAATTAGCATTCTGCAAAGAAGAACGAAAACAAATAATTAAAGAATTAATAGAAATAGACGAATCTATAAGTGAATATGGGTATGAATTATTAGTGACCCAAATTATGCATGTACACTACCCAAATTATGTATAAATACTACCCTAAAACTGAAAATAAAATTATAAATAAAACAAAAAAGGAAATTAATAGGGTGGTACCATTTTGGTATCAGATCTAAGTACTTATGGATTCTCAAAATATAGAAAAATTTGTACACAAATTAAGTATGCTAGATTTAACTAATCAAAATACACTAAAAGAATTAGTATATGAATTAAAAAGTGCTGCTACAGATGCATGTAATAAACATATGGAATATCATTGTGAATACTGTGATTGTAAGGAATATGATAGACAAATAGATTTAATAAAAGTAATAATTATTAAATTAGAATCATGGATAGAATAATAATAACCATAAGATCACTCTAATGGCTTAGATTGATTGAAAGTCACATGACTTTCAACTAACAAAGTTAGACAATCAGTGTCCAAGAAATCTTGTATATTTGCAGCGCCAGATACGAGTCTCTAACAGTGTAATCATTATGTGGGTATCTTTTCAAAAGGTAAGAATCTTGTATATGACGATGTTAGGTGGCTTCCTAGGTGAGGGTGTATTTAAATCCCTCACCTATGAGGGATCTATCATCTAAGTTTATAGGTTAAATAAAGGAGGTAAAGAGGTGTACACTTAAATCTTTATAAATTTAAAATCTGAAGAGTAGACAAGTCTAAATATGTCTTTTGCCAAATAGTCCCTATGATAGAATGGAGTTGATTTTTACCGTCTTCTACACTTTGTTCATCCACCTTCAACCCCATGTTCATCAAAATCGTCTCCTCCTCTGTCATACACGAACCCCATGCGGGTATGCCTCCATCGTCTTGCTCTCTAGTTCCCATGTAGCACTTTCCGCAGTCGCCCCACTCCAAACGACTTTAACCAAAAGAATCTCCTTTCCCCTCAACTGCTTCACCCTCTGATCCTCAATTCGAAGGGGTTGTACCTCAAAGGTCAAATTCTATTTCAATTGAATTGTGTCGGGGACTATCACAAGGTTCGGGGCATGAATGTATTTACGAAGTTGTGACACATGAAAGACATTGTGAAGTTTAGACAAGAAAGGTGGCAATGCAATTTGGTAAGCAACTTCATCGACTCTTTTAAGAATTCGGCAAGGGCCAATGAATTTGGGAATAAGTTTCTTCGCTTTCATCACTCTACCGACCCTAGTTGTTGGTGTAACTCTTAAGAATACGTGATCACCTTCCTGGAATTCGAGCGCCTTCCTCCTTTTGTCATGGTACCTTTTCTGCCTACTCTGTACCGTCCTCATCCTTTCCTGAATCATTCTTAACTTTTCTGTGGTTTCTTGCACTACACTACTACATAAAGAGGTTTTAATAGCATATTTTCAGTAGCGTTTTAATAAGAAACGCTATTTAAAAAGACGCGGAAGGCCTTTAATAGCGTTTCCTTAAGAAAACACTATCTTTGGTACATCCTAAGATAGCGCTTTCTTAAGTAAGTGCTATCTATTTCTGATGGATAGGAATAGATAGCACTTGCTTGAGAAAATGATATCTTATATATAATAATAGACAGCGCTTTTTTAAGGAAGCGCTATCTATTTCTATACCTAAATATTAGTTCTTTCCATAAGAATAAACTGTTCCCTCTCACGCGAATTTTACCATCGCTCTCATTGCCTCGCTAGGTCTCCCACGCAAAAAGAAGCTGTTGGCCCCTCAACTTCGTTGCATCTTCTTCTTCTTCCACCGACGACTGTGTCCCTCCACCGCAGCTTCTACTGTGTCGTCGTTGCAGGCACTACCACCACCGCGTGTCCACTGCGCCGGCTGTCTCCCTCGTTCGCGTCTAGCAATGGCAACAAAGGCTTCACGTAACCCTTGCCGCCGTACGTCTTCCCTCGCTGCTGCCACTGCACTCTCTGCTTTCGAATCAGTATGTGCAGATTTCGAACCCAACCTGGGTTCGATTACACACCATAACTTCTTGTTCCTCTTCTTCGCATTCTACAAAACGGTCTCCAATCTCCTCTCTCTCTCCCCTTTCGTCGACCTCTGTTGTAGATCTGTTGTGATTTCTTTGTGATTTTCCCTCTCTCTTTGTGATTTCTTTGCAGATCTGTTGAAGGATTGCTCTGGGTCTTGAGGCTTCAGGACAACAATTCATTTGGGTGGTGAGGAGAAGCAAAAAAGATGGAGAAGATGGAGAGGAATGGCTACCTAAAGGATTTGAGAAAAGAATTGAAGGTAAGGGACTAATTATAAGAGGTTGGGCACCTCAAGTGTTAATTCTTGAACATGAAGCAATTGGAGCATTTGTGACTCATTGTGGTTGGAATTCAACATTGGAAGGAGTAGCTGCTGGCGTACCCTTGGTCACATGGCCTGTGTCTGCAGAGCAATTTTACAATGAGAAGTTGGTGACCGAGGTCCTTAAACGAAGGCATCTTGGTACACTTTTCATTTTTGCATTGAATAACTTGTTTTATATGATGATATTATGTTAATCACACTCATGCTCTGAATCTGTTTGATGGAAGGTCTGAAACAATTTTCAAAAATTGAGTGAACTTACAGAAGTTTTTTAATCTTGTTAATTAATATTATCAAATGGTTAAGAGTTGAATTTCTGTTATCCTGTGCGTTTTTTTTGGGTCAAGTTTGGGCTGCCTTTCCCTCTTCATTTGTACAGATTTCCCTCACATTCTTCACGAACCAATATGTGCAGGTTTCAACATATATGCATGTATTAGTTTCAGTCCTTACAAGTTTCAAGATATATAGCATTTTTCTGTAAAACCAGCTGAGAATAACTGAGATACCAGTAAAGAGATGCCTACTTCATTTGATGGTTTATACTTCACTAGTTTGTCTGGATTTGTATGGAATTGTCGGTGATTTGTATAGATTTGTCTGGATTTACAATATTCATTCTTTTTTTCTTTATTTTGTAAAACATTGATGCATTTTTGTTGTGTCTCACCTTTTTCGTATTGCACTTACTCACATAGTAATATAGTCTATAGTCCATATCATTTCTTCTTAATTTTAATTTGTATGAGTTCAATTTTTTGGAAGTCCGGTTCTCAATTGCATGTCAATTGTCAGCATAATAACAAGAATATTCAAAATTCCGTTCTCATCTTAGAATTTCATTACAAACTTTGTTTCTGCAATACCTTTGCAAAAAAGTGGTAGTATAACCTACAATGGCAATGAGCAAGACGATTTTGTTGTTCAAAGGGCTTCTACATATATTGGCCAAACTGATAATCACATTGTTGAACTGACAGTCAGAGAAACTTTTGATTTTGCAAATAGATGTCAAGGTTCAAATGATGCAGGTATATATATATTAGTTTTCTTATGTGAAATGTTTATTTATATAAATTTTTTTTTATCTTTTCAGTTCACATTCTAATTACTTCATTTCCTTGATTGGTTTCATAAACAGGGTATGTTAAAAATCTAGAAAAGTTAGAGAGGGAAAGAAACATACTGCCAAGTGCTGAAATTGAAGCATTTATGAAGGTTGTTTCATCTTAATAAATGTCATAAAATAATGCATATAGCTTCACTTCAGGCCGGTTCTAACTTCTAATGTTGTGTTTGAATTATTATTTTTTTTAATTACTCCACAGGCATCAACTGTTGGTGGCAAAAGGCACAGTGTGATGACAGATTATGTTTTGCAAGTTCTTGGTCTTGATGTATGTTCAGATACACAAGTAGGCAATGAAATGGTAAGGGGGTGTCAGGTGGCCAAAAAAAGAGAGTTACAACAGGTGATCTCTCTCCCCTCTTAAGGAACTGAATTAGAAAAATGTTAGCAATACACTCTTTTTAACACTTTTTTTAATCATCTATGCATTATTGGATAAATTGCATGTGAAATTCATTAAATCACATAGTAGGTTCCCTTTCTATTGATGGATTAACTAAAGAGTGTTGCTAGCATCTATAATTTCTTATAATCAGTTACAACTTTCTTTGATATTAAGCTCTTGTGGTAGCCTATTCTTAAGTTACCTCTTGAGTGTTACATACAAAGAAGATCCAAATTGAAACCCTCTATTGTTTGAGCAGGAGAAATGATTGTTGGACCAAGAAAAGCTCTATTTATGGATGAAATATCAACTGGACTTGATAGCTCCTCCACATTCCAGATAGTGAATGCATAAGAAATTTTACTCATTAGATGGAGGCTATTGTACTGGTGGCTCTTCTTCAGCCTGCACCGGAGACATTTGAGCTCTTTGATGATATTGTGCTTCTGTCAGATGGGCATGTGGCATACCAAGGCCCCCAGAGAAAATGTGCTAGAGTTCTTTGAATCCTTAGGTTTCAAACTTCCACCACGCAAGGGAGTTGCAGATTTTCTTCAAGAGGCATTTCTAGATTTTTCTTTCTTTTTTAATTGTTTGAGTTGTTATTACTTAACTTGGTATTTTCCTATGTCAGGTGACATCTAAAAAGGATCAAGCTCAATACTGGGCTGATTCCTCTTTCTCCTCACCTTTTATTTTTATCTATTTTTCTTTGTCCTAATTAAATAAAAAAAATGGAACCATAAAAATTGTTTTTTATATCTTAAATCAAATGTGCTTATAATTATTTGTGCTCCCGAACAGGCTCTGAACATATTCCAGTTGATTATAGATATTGACAAACCAATTTCATTATATGGTAATGAACTATTATGGTTTTTGTTCACAGCAAGTGTTTGAAACTACTTCACTTTATACTACTTCTATGAACTTGGATAAATGGAATGGTGCAATACTATTATAGTTCAATACTGTTCTGCTAGCCTAAATATTGCCCTTACAAACACTTGATGAAAATTCAATGAGGGGACAGTTGATAGTTGATAGAGTTGATAATTGATATATAGGAATGGTGGAATCTGGACTTCAGCCTCTCTCATAGTTCATTGATAAAAGTCATTGCTAATTTCATTTGGATTCAAAAATTGTAAAGTAGCCCAGATAGATTCTTCATCCTCTCTTTTTATTTTTTATCAGTTACGCTTTTTTTTTTATTTCTTTATTTTACTTATTTTGTAAAGTAGTGTAGATAGATTCTTATGCATGTTTTAAATAGATAATATGTTTTTTTTATCAAATAGAAGCGCCTTTATTGAGGCTACTGCCCAAGGCATTGCATAAATGTTTTATGCTCATGCTCAGGATTATTTTAATATTAGTAATCCTGGATGTGCTTTTGCTTCAATTGGAAATTCAAAGAAAAGATTGAAGATCCATTTTAATGTTAGACACATTTTTTTTTCTTTTTTCTCTTTTTAACTTATAAAGCAAGCACAC
Source organism: Sophora flavescens (assembly GCA_030762895.1). NCBI lineage: Eukaryota > Viridiplantae > Streptophyta > Magnoliopsida > Fabales > Fabaceae > Sophora > Sophora flavescens. The sequence goes on from CM061062.1 coordinate 142,987,604, forward strand.
TTTTTTCTATTTTTAACTTATAAAGCAAGCACATTTGGAGCGTGCTGAATTGGCCAATTTCACTATCCAAAATGATATTCTCAAACCATTTGTTGTTCTTATGCGCAATAGTCAAAGTGAATCCAAAAGGAGGCTAATTGTTGATTGCATTGTTCAGGTGTAGTGTTGTTCTGATTTTGGATTTATTGTGTAGTGTTGCTGCGATTAGAAGAGACAATCATACATTGATACTTTTTTTTCCTTTTTTTTTATGGTTGTGATATTGATATCAGACAGATGCAATTATGCCATGCATTTTTGTTTCTAATATTCATACAGTATATTTAATCAAATCTTTACCTTTTTCTTAGGAACTATAATCCTGTGGAGCGTAGGAGAAAGGGTGGAAAGGACCAAAGTTTTAAGAGTCTGAAGAGCTCAAAATCAATGCCAGCAAATGGAAAGGACCAAAGTTTTAAGAGTCTGAAGAGCTCAAAAGCAAGGGACCCTACCTTCGCTTCATCTACGAATGGAAAAGGATGTTTGGGTGAGGACTGGTTGTCTCCCTGGTCTTAGTTCTGAGTATGAGGAGATTGTAAACAATGAGAGGAGACAAAGACCAGAGCTTCTTAGCATTAGAGCTTCTTAGCATTATTCTTGGACTTGGCCATTGTATTGTAGAGCTGCAGAATATAGAAAAAAGAGAGCTCTTGCTTTTTATTTTTTGGTGGGGTTCATTCAATTTGTTATTGTGAATTGTGTTGAAGTATATTACTTAATTAATTGGTTATATATGCATGATTTTGATATTTAATTGGTTTGATTTATATATATATATATATATATATATATATATATATATATATATATATATATACTTAACAATATTTTATGAAATATTTTTACATTATATATGTGTATGTGTGTGATGTACCTAAATGCAGTGTTACTGTGAATTGATGAGGGATGGTTGTGCAGGTGGGAAATGTAGAAAAACAGTGAATAATGAAAAAAAAAGGGGGATAGGTAGTGCTTTCTTTAAAAAACGTTGTCTAAAGTGACAAATAGACAATGCTTCCTTGAGAAAGCGTTGTCTAAAGTATGTAATAGATTGTCTTATTACCAACTTTAGACAGCGTTTTCTCAAGGAAGCGCTGCCTATTCCTACTTTCAGTAGCGCTTTCTTGAAAAAACGCTGCCTAAAGTGACAAATAGACAGCGCTTCCTTGAGAAAGCGCTGTCTAAAGTATGTAATAGATTGTCTTATTACCAACTTTAAGAAAGCGCTACCTATTCCTACTTTCAGTAACGTTTTCTTGAAAAAACGTTGCCTAAAGTGACAAATAGATAGCGCTTCCTTGAGAAAGCGCAATCTAAAGTATGTAATAGATTGTCTTATTACCAACTTTAGACAACGTTTTCTCAAGGAAGCGCTAGCTATTCCTACTTTAAGTAGCACTTTTTTAAGCGCTATTGAATCTCTCCCACCTTCAGTAGCGGGTGAATAGATAGCGCTTTGAAGCGCTACTAAAGGCAAAAAAAAAAACGCTACCAAAACCCTTTTCTGTAGTAGTGCTATCTCAGGCCCTAACACAACACTGTTACCAGGTTCACTCCAACACAAAGGTGCCTGTAACATCCTGATTTTAGCAAATGAAAATAAGATATCTAAATAAGTTTTGGGATGAGGGTTAGATAAATCAAAACCATTTAAGAATCCGAACGTATATGTAAGTTTAGAACAAAATTCAAGCACCTCAATTTAAATCTTTAATTAAGGTGATTTATCATTAACAAAATTAAAAGATAATTAGACATAGATATAGATATTAATTATAGCTAGATCATTATAGTCAATTTACTTAAGTTTTACTCATCATAATTAATTAGCACTAATCTTAATTAACTATACCCTAGTTATAAGTTTTAACCTAAATTAAATTAAGTAAAATAACTTTAACCCTATGAATTTTGGTCACGGCACCTCCACCTTAAAAGAAATTGATTTTTGGAGTCACTTCCTGCTAGTTCGCGCCACCTCCTCATTGTCATTTCTCATCCTTCATGCAACTTCTTTGATTCTCAATTAACCATGCCACCTACTTGCAAAAAATTGTGGCTTGATTTCCTTCCTCTCTTGAATTCACGCCAGCTGCTTGGTATTTTATGACTTTATTTCTTTCTTAACTCACGCAAGGGACAAGCTATTTCCATGATCATATATAAGCCACGCCTCCGGCTTGTGACTTATGCCTTGGTTTTATTTTTTTTATTTCTTCCATTCTCTTTAAGCATCGCAAAAAATAAATGTTCCTTTTTCTTCCTTCATTGAGTTAGCGCAGAGATAGAATAAAGAAAAAGCGAGAGAGACAAGGCCAGTTTCGGAGTCGATTTCAATCAATTCGTTCGTCCGATCGAGAAACTGACTACATCGTTGTGATCCTCACGGCATCTACTTCATCATCCTATCTTTCTTTTTTTGATTAGGCTAAGGTAAACACATGTCCTTTTTATGTCGAAAAGTCGTTGGCGACGGTATTGAGGTTATCTTTTTATTCATTTATTGGTTTTCAATTTCGTCTTCAGATTTGGTTTACCCGTAACACGGGCTTCATGAATATGTATTCAGGTGAATTTTCGGAGCCCCTGAGGGTGTGGAATTACACGTGGCAGATTTGACGAGTATAGGAGTGAGCTCGTTTCGTTGCGTTAAAGCTAGCCCACGATACTTTAGGTGGGGAGAAAGCAACTGACATCGTCGGGGAGGCAAGCGTAGAATAATAATTATATATGCATGTGTGTAGGGTGCCCCAGATCCTACTAGGATGTCAAATAATCGACAACGGCTAAACCAAAATAAATTAATATTTTAATCTTGTCTTGGGTTTAGTTGTTGTAGATTTATTGACAGTAAGCCTAATACCTAAGTTAGTAATTTTATGTTGAGTGAGGTTGTCTGAATTGCATGCTACTGTGCTATTTGAATTATACATGATGATATATGATATTTAATATACTTGATAGGTTGAACGTGATTATGTGATTATTTTATATTGGTATATGAGAATTGATGATTGGCTAGTTGTTATGACAAATATATGTTGTATGGATTGTTGAGACCTCATAAGTCTGAAACACATTCAATGTGTAAATTCTCTAAGTTTTGATGATTCCAAAAAGATTAAGTATGGTAATATTGAACCTTACGAAATTACTGACAAATCTTATAAGTGTACAGAAAATCAGATTTAAGGTTACTCGTCTACTTTCTGACTCGTCTGCTTTTTAGTAGAGCTCAGTTTATAAGACCTGTCCGAAAACCACTCGTCTGATTTTAAGTCAAAGACCAAGTCAACGCGCTATCAAGATCTGAGTTTACTTGGTGACGTGACAAGAAGCATCTGTCTGAAACAGACTCAGTTGATCACCCGTCTAACTTTTAGAATACGCTAGCACCCGTCTAGTTTTGGACTGCATGATCACCTGTCTAGTTTTGGACTGCATGATCACCCGTCTAGTTTTGAATGGCATGATCATCCGTCTAGTTTTTGGACTGCTTGAGCTCTCGTCTGATTTCCGATTACTTCCCACCCGTCTGATTTTCCAACTCTGGTATAGTGTCAGTTTGTCATAAATGAAGTCCAAGTCATCTTATTCAAATTAAATGCCTTCCTTAAGGATCTCGAATACCTTTGGACAATAGCTCAAAGGATAAAGAATAAAGAACGTTTGTCTCAAGGTTTTAAGGAATAAACACACAATCTTCGTACCACAGCAGTAACCTTTTAGCTGTTTTAGAACAAAGTAAAAGTGCTTTCTGGAAAGTGAACCGACTGTTGCACTAAAAGAGGAAAGCTCTCTGCTACAAGTACAAGAAGCCTGCTGCTGCATACTCTGATATAACAGCTGGTTTAGATTAAAATGTACTCTTGGACAACCTTGTCAAACCTAAACATTCCCATGCATTTAATGTTTATACAGAATGACTCTTTGGCATTAATGGTGTCTCAGAAGCTCAAATCAAAAGAACACATTTTCTGAAGCTGTGTCTAAACGGATCTCTTGATTGAAGCCTTTAAATAGATCAAACAATGAATATGAACAAAAAAAGTTGAATATCATTAAGAACACTGCGCAGAAGCATTTACTCTCCTCATTTACTTCTTCATCCTTTCATTGAATACACTTTCAATCATTTGATATCAATTCGCAGTCTTTCACACTTCATATTTATTCCACTCCTTGAGTGTGATCTGAAAGACTTGCAAGTTGTATTAATTACACAAAACCTTTATATTCCTTGAGTGTTGAGCCTGAAGAGGCTAGGTGTGCAAATAATACTTGTTTGAGTGTTGAGCCCGAAGGGGCTAGGTGTGCAAAAAATACTTGTATTGTAATTTACTCAGTTATAGTGGAAACTTGGTGCTGCCAAGAAACTGGAGTAGCCTTGTGGATTTTGGGGTGAACCAATATAAAACTCTTGAGTGATATTCCTTTTCCCTAATCTCTTTATTTTGCTTAAGTATTATTCTGTTTAAGCTTTTAACTTGGGGAGTTAATATTGTGAATTTCAAACTCTGTTTTACTCTTCTATGTTTGCTTACATGTTCTGTCTGAATATTAGACGTATCACTCGTCTGATTTTCTCTGCTTGTTGTGCCTGCGAAAATCTTTTTAAGTAACCCAAAAAGTTGGTAAACACAATTCAACCTCCCTTCTTGTGTTAACTTTGGTTATTTCATGGATGAGTTTAGAGTTAACACCGTGGTAATGCCTTGGGACTGTGACTTTGAGGTCGGGGATGTATGGTCATCTGATAACTCTTTTAATGAAGAGTTATTTACTCTTTCTTAGCTTGAGTTTTTGTATACTTTGAGTATTTTATGTGGATGTTTTAGGTGTTTTAAGTTAGTTTAGTGTAATATGTGTCTTTGTATAAATTTCGTTTAATTTTCTGTTTTGAGTGTCTAGGAATATGTTTAATGTGTTTCTTGAGTTTTGTTAGGCTTTTGTTGAAGTTTAGACAAGCTGCAGAAAATAGCTCTGGGCATGCTGCAGCATCTGGGCGCAAACTGCTGACAAGCTGCTGGAAAATGCTTTGGTCATGCTGCAGCATATGGATACGCAGAAAATGATAAAAGCTGAGGACATCCTTGCTGATTTCTTTAGGGTTTTGTTGTGGTACATTTGAGGAAATGGGTTCAAGCACTTATTTTAATATCATTTTTAATGGCCCAAAAGTAGGAAAGAGAAAAAGGCCTTTGTAAAACCCTAAAAAAAGGAATATTCCTTACTTTTTAAGAGGGGGGCTGCTCATATCAGATTGAAGGACAGCAGCTGGGGACGCATAGCAGCAGCCATAGGTCACCTTCTTCCTTTCCATTGTTCCATTTTCGTGCTCCATTGGAAAATTAAATGGTGTTGAATGAACTAGGAATAGTTATTCAAGTCCCTAAACTAACTAGAATATGCTTATTAAGAGGGTGGTGTAATTAATCTGTATCTAGGACTAGAAAGCAGTTAATGAACCTAACCATTAAGTGTTGGAAAACACACTTTTATTTCCTGGAGTTAAATGCTGCAGCATACGCGGAGCATAATCTAAGCTAAGCAGGATTTATGATGCAACATACCTAGAGCTATTTTATCCAAATTTGACAACTTACTCTCTTTTCTGTTTGCTTGCTTATTTTCAGTTTTTATTCCAAAGCTTCATTTACTTTATTTTGCACACACACCACTATTTTTGGTTACCTACTCTAACTCCTAGAACATATAATCTGGACTGGAATTTGCTGCAGCATTACAATCCCTGTGGGAATGATATCTGAACTTACTTTCTATATTACTTTATGCAATTGTGTACACTAGCACAAGCTTAAAGATATTTGTTTTTAAGGCATCAAGTTTTTGGCGCCGTTGTCGGGGATTGTTAATGATGTTAAAATTCTGTTTATAGATTATTAGTTAAGTAGTTAGATTTTCTAATATTCTGGGTGATTTGTTGTAGCATCAGGTACATAAACTGTATGCACAGGTTTTTGACACCTGGATACAGACTTGATCTAGAGATTGAAAGTACATTCAGGAGACTTAGAAGAGATCAAATTGCTCAGTCCATTCCTGAGTTGGAATTCAGTACTTCATCCAACTCCACACCAGCTTCTGCTGCAACACTATCTGTTGCAAGCTCTGAAATGGTTGAAGAAGAGCAGCATGATAGTATGGCTCTGGCCAACAACAGGGACAGTGCAATCAGATGGTATGTTGTGTTTGACCCTGAATCTATGAATACTGGAATTATGAGGACTCCAATCACTGCACCACACTTTGAGTTTAAACCAGTGATGTTCCAAATGCTGCAAGTAATGGGACAATTTAATGGTGCTACAATAGAGGATCCTCACTTGCACTTGAAGCAATTTCTAAATGTGGCAAGCAACTTCAATATTCCAGGCATCACTAATGATGAATTCAGATTGAGATTGTTCCCATTTTCCTTGGGAGGCAAGGCAAAGAATTGGTTGAATACTCTAGAGCCAAACACGGTTGACTCATGGAACAAACGGGCTGAGAAATTTATTGTCAAGTTATTCCCTCCAACTATGAATACAAAGCTGAGAAATGAGATCATGGCTTTCAGGAAACATGATGATGAGCCATCATTTGAAGCTTGGAAGAGATTCAAGGAATTATTGAAGAAGTGTCCGCATCATGGCATCCCATATTGTATTCAGATGGAGCACTTTTACAATGGTGTCTCACCTAGCTCAAGGATGATGTTGGATGCTTCAGCTGGAGGTTGTCTGCTCACTAAATCTTACAATGAAGCCCATGCACTGATAGAGGGAATTGCAGCTAACAGTTATCAGTGGCCAACAACTGGACTTGCTCCTGGCAAGGTCAATGTTGTAGCAGGAGCCTATGAAGGGAGTGAAATATATGCACTCTCAGCTCAGTTACTTGCCTTAACCAATATGGTAAACGGAATGACTATGGGAAACCAAGGAAACTCTGTGGCTCCCCACCTATCAGAACTGAAGAAATGGTACATGAGCAGATTTACATGTCAGAGTCTATTCCATGTGTATATTGTGGTGGAGAACATCTTTTTGAGAACTGCTCTGCAAATCCCGCATCAGTTAACTATGTAGGGAACATTAACAACAGAGGAAACAATTCATATGGTAATACATACAATGGAGGGTGGCAGCAATCACAAGTACAACAGAAAGCTCCAGAACCATCTCTAGAATCTGTGCTAAAGGCATTTATGACAGAAACCAAGGCTAGAATTTGAAATCTAGAAACTCAAGTGGGACAGCTGGCTAGAGAAATCATCTCAAGGCAAATAGCTACATTACTTGCATCTACTGAAGACCCTAAAGCCTCAAGTTCTGGAGGAAGAATTGAGCAATGCAAGCTGATTCACTTGAGGAGTGGTAAAGATGTGGAGGCTACTGAACCAAAGAAGAAACAGAAGGTGAAAGAATCAGAACCTGAGAAGGAGACAACCAGAGAAGATGCTGCAACAGAGCAACCTGCAGTTATTGAGAAAACACCCAATGCTGCAACATCTCCCACTACACCAAAATTGATTCCAGAAAGACATCCTCCACCTTTTCCTCAGAGATTAAAGAATGTCACATTCAATGTTTTCAATGCCCTCAAATACCCAGATGAAGGAATGGAAGAATGCTCTGTCATACAATCATTTGATGAGCTGGTGCAGCAGCACTTCTTGAAGAATCAGTCTGATTGTGGCAATGATGCAGCATCAGTAGAAGCTGATTACTTCTCTGATGAGGAAGGGGTGGAATTCTTGGACAGCAAGGCGGCTCAACATGTGTGGTCTAGAAAGTATGAATCATTGGAACCAAGAATAATCAAAAAAATGTTGCAACACAAAGAGAGGAAGAAGGTGAAAATGAAGAAGAAGATGAAGTCCAAGTCACTGGAGCAACCGCATAAAAGCACCAATGGCTTGAAACAGAGCCTTAGAGGCTGCAGCATCCCAAATCAGGATGCATTTCTAAACCCTCCACCTCATTAACATAACCCATGTTCTTAATTTTGCTATAAGTAGTGGTCATTAGGACCTTTTCTGTTTGACTATTTGTAGGGCCATATATGTTTTTAAAATTTTGTCTGATGAATGGCCATGCATATGCCCCCTTGTTTGTTAAATCAGGACTCTTTGAATAAAACACTTCCTGACTAACCTAATGCTCTAACTTGACTGTGCACCATTAATTTTGTTGCATCACCGTCTAGGAAAGACGACACATGTGCTGCAGCATGAACATATAAATGTGAGCCTGAGTGATAAATCTACACTGTGCATATAAACCACACTCATGCATTTTCTGCAAAACTTTCTTTATTTCTGTTTGATCTGAAAACACATGATTGCACACACTTTATGCTTGAGGCATTTTCTTATTCTGTTTTTATTTTTAGCTAGTGCCTAAATAGCCAACCCTCTCATCATGTATGTCCTTAGTGTTACCCCTTTGAGCCTTAACCATTTATTGAGAAAACTAACCCATTACAAGCCCTTAACTGGAATAACAAAGAATACCTGAATAGGTGAAGCTTAAGGATGTTTTTTGCAGCTATGTTCTGAGACAAGTATGTGGGTGACTTGAGGACAAGCACCATATTAAGTTTGGGGGTGCTATGTTGCAACACTTATGCAGCTACAAGGCTTTACAAATAAGGGGGGGGGGGGGGGGGCAGCAAAGAAGAAAGGAACTCTCAAATGTAAAAAAAAAATGAAGCTGCAAAATTCCCTTATTTTATATTTGTTATCCAATAAAAAAAAAATTGAGAACAAAGAACAAAGGAAAATCTGAAAGTTAACAACAATCTATTCTTTGTTCACAACAAAAACAATAAACTGGGATCTTAGTGAGGAAAGGAAGAAACAAATGTGTGGATTGTAGGAACAATGGGGATTGTGAGCTGAATTGAGAAGCATCCTTTTGATCTACCTTGAGATTAGCTACTTACCCAAATTTATTAATCCCACCTATCCTAAGCCTTGTTACAACCATAAAAGACCTCTTGTTGTGTGCAATTGTCTCTTGTTGTGTGTCCAGAGACAATTGTTGTTACCCTTATGAGGCAAGACAGCGTGAGAACTCATTCTTGGAAATCCTCTAAGATGAAAGATCACATCAGGATTCTTCACCAAATCCTGAACAAGGTGGTGCTGCATAAGATTGGCTCTAAGGACAATTTATCAGCTCTTCACAAGTTCTGTCTTTGCCATTTGGTTTTTGAAACCAAGATTAACTTACCCTAGATCATATTTCATCGTTTCAAAGATGCCATTACCAACAGGGAATCTGCTTCTCACATTACTTTCATTCATCTTCTGTCAAAAATTCTCAAGCAACAAGGCATGTACGATATTCTAAGTGCAAAGCCTAAGGATGAACAAGAAAGACTCCTTCGTGAGAAAGGATTGCAAGCTGTTGATTTTGGCAGAGTTAATCTCAGTGGCATGCAACTCAGCACATACAAGCAAATGGAGCTGGCCAATCTTGAGGAGAAAATGAAGATTAAGGAAGAATCACTTTAGGCCAACGAAGCTACAATCCTTGGTTTAAAGAAAGGAACCAAGAGGAAGACTGTGGCTGTGAGGCAACCCATTCTAAGAGGACTACTAGAGGATTTGTCCCTTCTGTATCTTCTGGTGCTACTCTTCCACCTGCACCAAAAAGGACAAGAAAAGTTATTATGTCTGAAGAAGAAGACGGTGATGAACTTCCTATTGCCGCCATTCTAGAAAAACAAGTTGCTGCTGTTGCTGGTCCAATTGCCAAGAAGAAGAGGCAACTAGCTAAGACGGCTAGAACAACCTTGGCTTCTGAGGTAGTAATCTCCGCTGATGACCATGTTAGGATATCAGTAGATGAATTAGTGTCTAATTTGAGAACTCATGATGATAATATCTCTACTCCACATGATGTGAATGATGTTTATGTCCCTACCCTGCCACAATCACCACCCTCACCACTACCACATATAGACAATAGCATTACCATTGGAGCCCCCTTTCCTAAACCCTTGAAAACCTTGTTTCCACCCATAATTCCCTCATCCACACTCTATACTGGCGAATCTGAAAATTGGGCCAAAGTACAGAGAGAATGGAAAATACTATTCCACACCATTCTACAAGAACCAGAACTCATTCTAACAAAGTGGTATCCCCTGGCTGAGTATGAGTATGAACCCCTCAACATCTACCCATACTGGGTCAATCCTGAACCCCACACTCCAATTGGCCCATTCCCTTCCCAAATGTTCAATGAACGTGGACCGCTCCTCATCCACCTTCCCCAACAAAGTTTCCCTGCCAGAAAAATCTACCCCAACCTAGTGAAACTTCCACCCCTCAAACCATTCACTGGTGGAGTAGAAAGAGTGATCCCATCAAGAAGGATCTTGGGAGTGTTCTCGAGAAAAGAGCCAGATCTTTCAGGTAAATTCCTTTTGTCGTGGACAAGACTACAAAATGGATGACTTTCAAACACTCAAGAGTATATGGAGCTGTTGTTGGCCAGTTTGTGGACACTCTGATGTATGAGATTCTGAAATGGGAATTCAGTCACATCAGAGCAGACGGAGCTGCACGGTTTGTCCCTCCAACCTGGTTAAAACACTTCACTTCTACAAATGTTGGAGTCAAGCCCAACAAGATCAGTCCTAGGCTGTCAATGATCGATCTAAACAAGGACAAGGACAGGAAGCATCCAAGGCACAAAGGAAAGATTCCAGTTGTTGAAGACATTATGCTGGATCTCAGTTCTGAACCCATTGACCACTCTCATATGGATTACATTCAGTATTTTCCAATTGAGATGGTCACTAAGGCTAATTATGCACGAGCTTTCTGGCAATCCCTCCTAATTCACTGCACCAGAGAAGCCTCCACTTCTGGACTGACTACTGAAGAGAAGAAGAAAACTCCTAAATTCCGAGGCAGATGTGGACTTTCTCTTGTCAGATATTTGATCTTCAAAGATCTTTGGGGTTTGCCAATAACCAGCCGTGATGTGGAAATTAATAATCCTATTCATTGGGAAAAGGATGTCCCTGAGCCAGTTCTACAATATGCCTTTACCTCAGCTTCAACCTCATCCTTTGAGCATAAAACAGAAGAATTAGTTATAGAAGGTCCTGAGCTGAATGTTGAAATCTTCTCAAAACCCGTTTCTGAACCTTCAACTCCCTTAGCTGATGCCGTTGCTGTTGCTACTGTTGAGCCAACTCTGATAGAGCAGTCTGATGAGATATGTGCTTCTAAGCAAGGTGCTGAGTCTGCTAAGACATCTTCTCAACCATTAGCTCTTGCTATGGTTCATCCTCCAGCCCAAGCTCAAGACACTGTCTCAGACTCTGCTAAGAGCTCAAGACAATTATCCTTACCACTGAATCTTGAGGACATCATTGGACTAATTGTTGATGATAAGGTTGGTAAGATAGTTGAAGAGAAGACAGAGAAGATGGCACAACAGATTGATGAAAGGGTACAAAAGCAAGTTCAAGATACCTTTGCCCCTACAAATGCTATGGTGACTCAAATGCTGGCCTTATTAATGGATTTTCAGAAAAGCCAAAATCCAAACCAACCCCCTCCACCACCTCCTTCTACCTAAATCTTTTCTTTCTTTCTTATTAGTTTTGCTAACAGTGATGATCCTCTCCTTTTTACCTTTTTGTTTGATGACAAAAAGGGGGAGAAAGGAAAAGAAAGAGAATTATATATAAAAAGTCTGTTGATGAAAAGCTCTTATGTGTTTGCATTTGCACATTCTCTTCTACTTGATAAACTGCTCTGCTTTACTTATGTTTAAATTATTTGCTTTGATATCTACTGCTCTGATACTTGTGTTTATATAGATTCTAAGAATGATAAGTGTTTGTACCTATCTGTTAGTTTATGAGTCTGCTTAAGTATTTGAATGCTTTGTCTTAGGGGGAGCCCTGCAAGCTTTCTTAGACTTTGTTTTTCAAATTTAATGAGTTTTGTCATCATCAAAAAGGGGGAGATTGTTGGAACCAAAGTGGTTTTGGATTTAATAATCTCTAAGTTTTGATGTTAACAAAAGGATTAAATTTGCTTGGCAAAGTATTAGTTGAGATCTAACTAGTGCTTTCAGTTATGCAGGAACGCTTTTATATGTAAAATAAACTTGGGATAAGTTCCAATTGAAAAATACGCGTCCACCCGTGTAGACGGGCTGCTCAAGAACTGTGGTAAATTTACCTTGTTGTTTTCTTTAGTAGACGAGGCTTAAAAGAATACCTAAATAACTTGTTAGGTACAGCAGGTCCAAAGACTTGAAAATAAGCGCGTCCATCTTGCCACGTCAGCAGACGAGTGCTATCCTTGAAACTCAAGTATACATCCATAGTGCCTAACTAAAATTTAGTAGAAATCCATAGTGCCACGTCATTGGATGGAGTTTCTCTAAGGACTTAGCAAGTCCAAAGAATTGTGTGGACGAGCGCTCCTACCATACCAGTGGACGAGCAGAATAATATCTTGTGTAGATGCGTTCTTAAACTAAGTAGACGGTTTTATATGTTCTATATCTTTACTACCTTGAATATAATTTAATGCAATCTGGTCCACGGTGAATTTATTTCAAATGATTGAATTTATTTCAAACGAATATCTGTTCTTCCCATTTCTTTTTTATCCGATAAATGTCTTGTTTCCTTTGAGAAAATTCATAGCACTATCAAGGAAATACAAAAAACAAATAGTACAACTGGAATTGCAAAACGATCTGTATGATGACATCTTTATTGCTGGACAAAAGCTGGGTTATACACAAAGGAGGAAAGAAAGTTTGTAAGGTACAATTTCTCTGAATGGTGAGCCTCCATTTTTCGACTTTATGATAACCAAGGATGCTTTTCAACATGGCCAATATCAAGCTATCGGTCTCAACAGATATCATGCATTTAATGCTATCTCTAAACAGGATTATTCAAAGTAACCGTTGAAGAATTACAAGAGAAGAAAAAGGTCACTATAAATTGAAGACCTCAGATACTGAAAAGAACACTGGCCTGTACAATCTTGCTAGCTGAACTTTTGCCATTTGATCAATTACAAGATATTCAAAGCTCGTATTCTTGTTGTAAAGCAAAAGTCTGTAATTCTTAAGGTTGAAATTGTAAAAATATTTAGTAGATCTTAAACCTTCATACCCACACATATAGTGAGTTAGAAAGATCACAGAAAAATCCCGGTGATTGTATTAGAGCCTGAAGATGCTTGGCAAGAAAGCAATACTCGTAGCCTGGAGAGGTGAAGAATACTTGTTGTAGAAACTATTTGGAAATAGTGGAGAAAATCCTTCAAGTAGAAAGGTCTAGACGTAGCTCTTGGTTGGAAAAGAGTGAACCAGGATAAAATACCTGAGTGAATTTTCTATCCCTTATCTTTTACAGTTTTATTTATTACTAACTGTGGGATTTGATTTTGGTTTTGTTAATCTTTTAAAAAATGATTTCTTGTGTGCTTAATCTTTTTATCTTCTGCTTGTGAAAAAGTTCATCAAAAAGGGTTTTTGCAAAAATAATTAACAAACACAATTCAACCTCCCTTCTTGTGCTTGCCTGTGCCAACCTTTAGCTGCAGCATTTAGGAGAAAACTACTGACAAGCTGCAGGAAAATGCTTAGGTCATGCTGCAGCATATGGACGCGCCGAAAAGGAAAAAAGCTAAACACCTTTTCTCTCACCTGCCAGCTGTCATAAAATCTGAGGACGTCCTTACGGATTTCTTTAGGATTTTGTGGTGGTACATTTGAGGAAATGGGCCCAAGCACTTATTTTAATATAATTTTTAATGGCCCAAAAGTAGGAAAGAGAAAAAGGCCTTTGTAAAACCCTAAAAAAGGGAATATTCCTTACTTTTTAAGAGGGGGCTGCTCATATCAGATTGGAGGACAGCAGCTGGGGACGCATAGCAGTAGCCAAGCGTCATGAATTGGAAAATTAAATGGTGTTGAATGAACTAGGAATAGTTATTCAAGTCCCTAAACTAACTGGAACATACTTATTAAGAGGGTGGTGTAATTAATCTGAATCTAGGAATAGAAAACAGTTAATGAACCTAACCCTTAAGTATTGGAAAACACACTTTTATTTCCTGGAGTTAAATGCCGCAGCATAGGCAGAGCATAATCTAAGCTATGCATGACTATGTTCTATTGCTTATCTCCCTTCTACCCTCTATGTTTCTCTGTATGTAAACCCGATAGATGAGCAGCGTCAGCAGAACGGAGACGGCGGCGAACTTGGGTTACCAGCCGAGGCACTATCTACAGAGGATCCCTCCCAGGATCCCGATACTGGGCGACGTTGAGATCGTCTACCATGATGATCGTGAATGGCAGGTCGACCATTCACGATTCTTCATGACTTACATCGGTCTGGTTAGTTTCTATGTACGGATGGGAGATGGTCCTTACTTTCACTTGGACGACCGTATCGTATTTCACAGAGATTACCCTTTTCAGAGATGTGCTATCCACCTCGTCAGAGGGAGTTCCCTGACGATATGTGGAACGCAGTGAGTCGGTTTGGGAGTCGAGTCCTGTTATGGCAGAGTCTACCGACACACATATGGAGAGGGAGAGGGTAGATCTAGGCGCCTATATCGTCTATGATATGGCTTTGTCGGATGTGCCTGTTAGGTGTGTGCCTCTGTGAGCTTAGTTTGCTTTTTGTTGTATTTTTGAGAGGCGGACCGGGTATTTCTAGGACTTTTCTTCCATGTTGTGTATAGTCTATGTACTTATGTTCAGTTTTAGTTTGATAGTGTTTGTATAGTTTTAGTAAGCCTAGAATCCCTCTGTTGGGATTTATTGTACTTGGGTGACAGACGTACTTATTATGTATATATAGTTTATGTGTGTTTTATTCCGCTGTGCATGAAATGAAATTAATTTATCTCTTCCGCAACGTAATTTAATTTCGTATGTAATATACGCGTTACCGTTAATAAAACGGATTAAGGCTTAGTTATTTAGGATTTCTTTAGTAGGACATCGGGGTGTCTCATGTCCTACATCTCCTCTAATAAAGAGCTTCATAAGGTGTCGTCCCGATATTGGAATTGTAGCTTTTGTTGTAGGTGAACTCTATCAGGGGGAAAAACTTGTCACAACTACCTGACTGTTCTAGCACACAAGCTCTAAGCAAGTCCGCTATGGACAGGATGGTTCTCTCAGACTGGCCATCCGTCTACGGGTGGTAAGCTGAACTTAGCCTAAGCTTGGTATCTAAAGCCTCATGCAAACTAGTCCAAAACCTAGAGGTAAAGGGTCTCTATCTGACAATATGCTTGAAGGTACACCATGTAACCTGACTAGCTCTTTGATGTACAACCTTGTCAACTTTTCCAAAGGGTATTCCATGTTCATAGGGATGAAATGGGCAGACTTAGTCAATCCATCCACAACAACCCATATCGCTTCATAACCTGCTGGAGTCCTCGGGAGTCCATACTCAAAATCCATGGCAATACTGTCCCGTTTCCATTCTGGGATACTTAAAGGTTGCAACTTTCCTAATGGCTTTTGGTGTTCTATCTTAGCCTTTTGGCATACTAAACAAGCACACACAAACTCAGCCACATCTTTCTTCATCCTATGCCACCAAAACATCCGCTTAAGGTCGTGATACATCATAGTGGCACCTGGGTGCACACTCTGTCCACTCCTATGTCCTTCTTCAAGGATTGATTTCCTAAGCTCCGGGACATCTGGGATACAGATTCTATCTTTGAACCTCAATACTCCATCACTTCCTTCCTTGAAACTACGGTATCTACCTTGAGCAAGCAACTCCCTCTGGTCTAGGAGATACTTATGTACCTTTTGGTCTTCTCTAATCTCATCCATCAAACTGTTGGTAACCTTCAAGGTTCCAAGCCTAATTCTCTTAGGCACAACTTCCCAAGCTAAACTTAGGTCTCTAAACTCCTCGATCAGATCCATCACCTTAACCATCAAAGAGGAGACATGCAAGGTTTTTCTACTTAAAGCATCGGCCACTACATTGGACTTTCCTAGGTAGTAGGTCAGATCAAACTCATAGTCCTTTAAGAACTCCATCCACCTACGTTGCCTCATATTGAGCTCTTTCTGATCAAACAGATATTTCAAACTTTTATGATCACTAAAAACCTCAAACTTAGCTCCATACAGGTAATGTCTCCAAATCTTTAAGGCAAACACCACAACTCCTAACACTAGGTCATGGGTAGGGTAGTTCTTCTCGTGGGTTTTCAACTGTCTAGAAGCGTAAGCTACTACCTTACCATCTTGCATCAACACTTCACCTAAACCTTGCTTCAATGCATCACAATACACTACAAAAGGTTTACTAGGATCGGGCAAAACCAAAACTGGTGCTGATGTTAACCTATACTTCAGGGTTTGGAAACTCTGCTCACACTTAGAGTCCCACACAAACAACTATCCCTTCTTTGTGAGTCGAGTCAAGGGTAAAGATAACATAGAAAAGCCTTCTATAAACCTCCTATAGTACCCTACTAAACCCAAGAAACATCTAACCTCAGTCACTGACTTTGGAGCTTCCCACTGGAGCACCGTCTCTACCTTAGCCGGATCCACGGCTATCCCACCTTTAGAGATCACGTGACCGAAGAAAGTCACCTCCTCTAACCAAAACTCACACTTAGACAACTTAGGGTACAACTGCTTCTCCTTAAGGGTCTGCAAAATAACCCTCAAGTGTCCTTCATGTTCCTCCTTAGTCTTGGAGTACACTAAGATGCCATCTATGAAAACCACCACAAACTTATCCAAGTAAGGGTGAAAAGTCTTGTTCATATAATCCATGAACACAGCAGGAGCATTAGTCACACCAAAGGGCATAACTAAATACTCATAGAGACCATAACACATTCTAAACGCTGTCAACGGGATGCCCTCAGACTAAACCCGAATCTGATGGTATCCTGACATCAAATCTATCTTCGAGAAAACACAAGCCCTGATCAATTGATCCATAAAATCATCAATCTTAGGGAGGGGATACCTATTCTTAACGGTCACTTTGTTGAGCTGTCGATTGTCGACACACAACCTCATACTGTCGTCCTTCTTCTTGACCAACAACACTGGCGCTCCCCTTGGGGATACGCTAGGTCTGATGAACTGCTTCTGCATCAGATCATCTAACTGTTCCTTTAACTTAGCTAGCTCTAGAGGAGACATTCTATAGGGTGCTATGGATATAAGCCTAGTGCCAGGCACTAAGTCTATGGCAAATTTCACATCTCTTTCTAGGGGTTGTTCGTAAACATCGCTTGGGAACACTTCAGGAAATTCTCGCACAACAGGTGCTAAGTCTCTAAAATGTCTGATGTGCATTTCCCTAAGTTTTGATGAGAACTAAACATTGGTTAATGATTAAATTAACCTTCATATTGGTTGCTAACCTATCCATCGAGTGTGCAGATTAATTAAGACAAACAGACGTCCAACAAAGTGTAAAAAAGTAGACGTCCAACAAAGTGTAACAAACAGACGTCCAACAAAGTGTAGAAAAGTAGACGTCCAACAAAGTGTAGAAAAGCAGACATCCAACAAAGTGTAACAAACAGACGTCCAACACTGTAGTGATTGAAGTCTACGTCCAAAATGAAAAGAGAAAGAAACTTGCGTCTACTAAAAGTATCAGAAAGCCGCGTCCACTAAAAGTATCAAAAGCCGCGTCTACTAAAAGTATCAGAAGGTCGCGTCTACTAAAAGTATCAGAAAGCCGCATCTACTAAAAGTATCAAAGGCCACGTCTACTAAAGGTATCATAAGCGCGTCTGCTTAAGGTATCAGAAAGGTTCGTCCAATGACGTGGCAGATAGAGCTCGTCCATTAAGGAATCGGATGAAGCTCGTCCATTAAGGAAGCAGATGGAGCTCGTCCATTAAGGAATCAGATGGAGCTCGTCCATTAAGGAATCAGATGGAGCTCGTCCATTAAGGAATCATTTAGAGCTCGTCCATTAAAGAATCAGAACAATGCGTCCATTAAAGTATCAGAACAATGCGTCCATTAAAGTATCAGAACAGCGCGTCCATTAAAGTATCAGAATAGCGCGTCCATCAAAGTATCAGAATAGCCCGTCCATTAAGGTCATAATGGCTCGTCCAATGACGTGGCATATGGAGCTCATCTATTAAGGTCAGAATGTATCCGTCCAATGACGTGACAAAAGGCTCTCGTCCACCAGAGTAACTGAGACTCTCGTCCACCAGACTAACTGAGACTCTCATCCAGTAAAGTAACAAAGGCTCTCGTCCACTAAAGGTGACAGAAGCTCTCGTCCACTAGAGTAACAGAGGCTCTCGTCCACTAAAGTGTAAGAGGCCCTCGTCCACACTAGTCTTTGGACTTGCTGAGTCCTTAATATGGAGCTCGTCTACTAGCCCGAATGAAAACTCAATTGGCTAGATAGACACGGATATTTTCAAGATGGAAGCACTTATCTTATAAACACGAATTCTATAAGGATTATCAGAATCGTATTTCAAGAACCAGAAAGAAACTTGAAGCCTTCTCTCCTACCCAGTTTCACGCTTATCAAGAAAAGTCAGAAGACCACTCTCTCAAGCAACCTTGGATAATCAGAACCAAGGACCAGTTAAAGAATGCTTCCAACATGTTTTATTCCCTAGAACCTTTGACAAAAAGGGGAGTGTACTCAGCAAAGTACAAAAAGCTCTCTGCCCAACTCTGATATGGCTATATCTCGATGCATAAAGCCATGATCTTCCTTGTTAGAGTACAACCAACGTTCCTATTGCATTAATGGCTGTCAATGGGTGCTCAGAACGACTCAATTGCATTTAATAAAGTTCTGCTTGAAGCCAATATCTGAGGGACTATCTCCAACGGATCCTAAATGCTTGAAGACCATAAATATAGAAGTCATTGAAGATGAAGAAGAAGAGAATACACACTGCATTAAAACGACATTACTCTGCTCATTAATTCTTTCATTTTGTATTCTTCAATCATTTGAAGTTATTACGCAGACTTTCCTAAGCTTCACATTTAAACCACTCTCCGAGTGTTAGTGAAAGATCTTCTTGTGAGAAGTTGTATTTATTACAAACCCAATCTCTCTAACAAACCTAAGTGAGCATGAAGAGGCTAGGTGTGAAAATAATACTTGTCTTGAGCCTGAAGAGGCTAGGTGTGAAAACAATACTTGTCTTGTGCCTGAAGAGGCTATGTGTGCAAATAATACTTGAGTCTGTAACCTAATCAATTATAATAGATAAATCTTGGTGCTGCTAAGGACTGGACGTAGCTCTTTGCTTTGAAGAGTGAACCAGGATAAATCACTGTGTCAATCTCTCTTTCATAAACTCTTTAATTGCTTTAGTTTTTCTTGCGTCTATCAGTGGTGTATCTGCAAAAGTCACCCGTCCATCCTGTATTCTTCCACTCGTCAAAATCTAGCTTTCTGTTTGCGAAAAGATTTCAGCTTTGCTTAAATTCTAACGGATCCTAAATGCTTGAAGACTAGAAATACAGAAGTCATTGAAGATGAAGAAAAAGAGAATACACACTGCATTAAAACGCCATTACTCTGCTCATTAATTTTTTTATTCTTTCATTCTGTATTCTTCAAACATTTGAAGTTATTACGCAGAATTTCCTAGACTTCACATTTAAACCACTCTCTGAGTGTTAGTGAAAGATCAGCTTGTGAGAAGTTGTATTTTTACAAATCCAATCTCTCAAGCAAACCTAAGTGAGCCTGAAGAGGCTTGGTGTGAAAACAATACTTGTCTTGAGCCTGAAGAGGATAGGTGTGAAAACAATATTTGTCTTGAGCCTGAAGAGGCTAGGTGTGCAAATAATACTTGAGTCTGTAACCTTATCAGTTATCGTGGATAAATCTTGGTGCTGCCAAGGACTGGACGTAGCTATTTGATTTGAAGAGTGAACCAGGATAAATCACCGTGTCAATCTCTCTTCCCTTAAACTCTTTAATTTCTTTAGTTTTCTTGCGTCTGTCAAGTGGTGTGTTTGCAATAGTCACCCGTCCATCCTGTATTCTTCCACTCGTTCAAAGCTAGCTTTCTGTTTGCGAAAAGATTTCAGCTTTTCTTAAATTCTGATAAACACAATTCAACCCCCATTCTCGTGTTTATAGTTGTCTATTTCAGTTGGTATCAGAGCTCAGCCTCTGGGTTGAGCATCTAACAGTGTAGAGGTAAAAGGTCCTGAAGAATAGACATGACGGCTGGAGCTAGTACAAGTAGAAGTCATCAGACTGAAGCAGCCTCCCTAACCAGACATCCTTACTTCAATGGAGAAAATTATAACTACTAGAAAGATTGATTTCAGTGGTTTATTCTATCCACAAACTCTGATCTTTGGGATGTCATCACATATGGTCCATTCATTCCCAAAAATGATGATAACACTGACAAACCAAAAGCTCAGTGGACTGGTGCTGAAAAGACAAAATGGGAGCTTAACCACAAAGTCAGATATAACATCATCTGTGCTCTCAGTCCAGAGGAGTTTGAGAAGGTTTGTGCTTGTGACTCTGTGAAGGAAATATGGGACACTTTGGCTGTCACTCATGAAGGAACAACAAAGGTCAAAGAGTCAAAGATTGCCATACTTGTTAGAAAGTATGAACTGTTCATCATGGAGGAAGGAGAATCTGTTGCTCAGCTGATAGGAAGATTTCAAACTATCATCAACAGTTTAAAATCTCTTAGCAAAGTCTATACCAATGCTGAGAAGGTTGGTAAGATTCTGAGAAGTCTATCTAAACAGTGGAGACCTTTGGTCACTGCTATCTCCCAAGCCAAGGATCTTACTACCTTGACTATGGATGAACTACTTGGAACACTCACTATTCATGAGCAAGAACTTGGAGATGAAGCTGCACCAAAGAAGGGCAAGTCAATTGCTCTGAAAGCTTATCAAAAGTCAGCAAAAGGTTTCAAGGCTCTGAAGGCAGATGAGTCATCCAGTGATGCTGACCTATCATAACTCGAGGATTCTGAGAGTGATGAAGAATTGTCTCTCCTAACCCGGAAGATAAAGCTTCTCCTACAGAAAAAGAAGTTCAAGAGGGATAGGCCATTCAGAAGGTCCAACAAAGACAGGAACTTCAAAGAATCCACCACAACAAACAAGAGTCCAATTGTTTGCTATGAGTGCAAGAAGCCCGGTCACTTCAAGGCTGAATGTCCTCAACTCAAGAAGGCCCATTTTAAGAAATTCTTCAAGAAGAAGAAGAAAGGAATGATGGCTACTTGGGAGGATCTGGAGTCAACATCTTCTGATGAAGAAACTGAGGAAGAAGCCAATCTCTGTTTGATGGCCAACACTGAATCAGACTCTGATGATGAGGTACATCCTGACTCTGAGGAATTACTTGATGCTTATGAGGAGTTGTTGGAGGAATCCAACTGCTTATCTAAAGCCTTCAAATCCCTCAAGAGAGAGTATGTAAAGCTCACCAGTGAGCATAAACAGAAATCTCAAGAGTGCGGCGAGAAGCTGGCTAAAGAGAATAGTGAGCTGAAGACTGAAAAGTCTAATGAAGATAAGATCTCAAGTGAAACATCACCATCTGAAGAAGTTGAAAAACTTCAACAGAAAGTGGAAGAGCTCACTTCTGATCTTTCTAAATTTGTTAATGGTAGAGACAATCTGACTAAGCTGCTTGGCAGTCAGAAGCACTCTCTTAACAAAGAAGGTATTGGATATGTCCATCAGACACATCATAAAGTGTCAACTAAAACTTCTGAAGTATCTGTTAAGTCAACTGTAACCAAATCAACACATATTTGTAACTTTTGTGGAAAAGCTGGGCATGTTATGTCTAAGTGTATCCATATGAAGAAAAGGAAGTCTCTACAGACTCCTAGAACTAACACAAAAGGACCCAGAAAATTATGGGTACCTAAAGATCAAATAATCTTTGTTGCAGATGTCCTCAACAAGACAAAGAAAACACCACTGCTGGTACCTGGACAGTGGCTGCTCGCGACATATGACAGGAGAAAGGTCTATGTACCTAGACCTCTAACTTAAGATAGGAGGACACGTTGCCTTCGGAGGGAATCAAAAGGGGAAGGTTATATGAATTGGTACTATTGGTGGTAAACCCCCTCTTCCCTATATATCTAATGTTCTTATGGTTAAAGGATTAAGACACAACCTGCTTAGCATAAGTCAATTATGTGATAGTGGTTTTGATGTTTCCTTTACCAAGGATGTATGCATAGTTAAAGACTGTTGTGGCAAAACCCTCTTTTCAGCTAAAAGGCAACAAAACCTTTATAAGATTGAACTGTCTGATCTCTCAGATCAAAGTGTAACCTGTCTGATGTCTAAAGAGGATGAGAGATGGTTATGGCATAAGAAACTAGGACATGCTAGTATGAAACTATTTTCTGAATTAAAAAGGAATAATCTCGTGAGAGGATTGCCTGATATTAGCTTTAAGAAAGATGTCTTGTGTGATGCATGTCAGAGAGGTAAACAGATAAAATCAAGTTTCAAATCTAAAAACCAAGTATCAACCTCTAGACCTCTTCAGTTGTTACACATGGATCTGTTTGGACCAGTTAGTGTTGCCATCCTTGCTGGAAGAAAATACGAATTTTTCATAGTTGATGACTATTCTAGATACACATGGGTACTCTTCCTAACACACAAGGATGAGTCTTTTAAGGCTTTCTCAGTATTCTGCAAAAGAGTACAAAATGAGCAAGGTTTCTGTATTTCTACCCTTAGAAGTGATCATGGGGGAGAATTTGAAAATGACCAGTTTAGAGAGTTCTGTGAAGAGAATGGAATCTCACAATTTCTCTGCACCTAGAACTCCACAGCAAAATGGAGTGGTTGAGAGAAAGAACATATCTCTGCAAGAGATGGCTAGATCTATGCTCAATGAAAATAATCTCCCTAAGTACTTTTGGGCAGAAGCTGTAAACACTGCTTGTTATGTACAAAACAGAATACATATTAGGCCTTTTCTAAAAAGGACTCCTTATGAATTGTGGAAAGGAAAAAGCCCCAACATTTCTTATTTTCATGCTTTTGGATGTGAATGTTTTATTTTGAATACCAGAGATAATCTTGGAAAGTTTGATTCTAAGGTAGATAAAGGTATTTTCGTAGGTTATTCTGAAAAGTCTAAGGCTTTTAGAGTATACAATTCAAGAACTTGTATTATTGAAGAATCTTCTCATGTTAAATTCAATGATGGATTAAAGACTGATAAAGAACTATCAGATCTAGAAGATGATCTTGCAGGTCTTGATATAAACAAGCCAGAAAGTCAACAACCCGATCTAACCAAAACAGAACCTGTGCCTGAGGCTGAAAGGCAAGTGGAACAAACGAGTCAACAGACAAGTCAAGATCTTCATGATGATCTCAAAAGGGATTGGAAGTTCAACACTCATCATCCTAAGGATCTTATTATTGGAAATCCTACTGAAGGAGTAAGAACCAGATCCACATTAAGAGAATCAAGCAATGTGGCCTTATTTCAGATTTGGAACCTAAATGCATTGAAGAAGCTCTTGAGGATGAAAGCTGGATTCTTGCTATGCAAGAAAAACTTAACTAGTTCACCAGAAATGATGTCTGGACTCTTGTCTCTAAGCCTAAAAACAAGTCAGTTATTGGAACAAGATGGGTCTTCAGAAACAAATTGGATGAAGATGGTAAAGTTGTCAGAAATAAGGCAAGGTTAGTAGCTCAAGGCTATAACCAACAAGAAGGTATTGATTATACTGAAACCTTCGCACCTGTAGCTAGAATAGAAGCCATACGCATTTTAATGTCATATGCTGCACAACACCAAATTACCCTATTTCAAATGGATGTAAAAAGTGCTTTTCTAAATGGTATAATTGAAGAAGAAGTGCATGTTAAGCAACCCCCTGGTTTTGAGGATACTGATAAACCAGATCACGTTTTCAAACTTAAAAAAGTATTATATGGTTTGAAACAAGCACCTAGGGCATGGTATGATAGACTCAATTCTTTTCTCATGCATAATGGTTTTACTAGAGGACAAGTAGACACTACTCTGTTCAAAAAATGCTCTAAAGAGAACTTTATTATAGTTCAAATATATGTTGATGATATTATTTTTGGAGCAACTAATGAAAAGCCGTGCAAGGAATTTTCAAGTCTAATGCAAGCTGAATTTGAGATGAGCATGATGGGAGAATTGAAGTTCTTCCTTGGATTACAAATCAACCAGACAAGTGATGGAATTTACATTCATCAACAAAAATATACCAAGGAGATACTCAAGAAATACAAAATGGAAAATGCAAAGCTCATGAAAACCCCTATGCAACCCAATGCAAAACTAAGCAAAGATGATGAAGGTAAAAAGGTAGATCAAACTGCCTACAGAGGTATGATTGGCTCTCTACTGTACTTAACTTCAAGCAGACCTGACATTCAATTTAGTGTCTGTATGTGTGCTTGATTCCAATCTGATCCTAGAGAATCTCATCTTAAGGCTGTTAAAAGAATATTTAGATATTTGCTTGGAACTACTAATCTTGGTTTGTTGTATTTAAGATCAAAAGAATACAGATTAGTGGGATATTGTGATGCTGATTTTGCTAGAGACAGAATAGAAAGAAAAAGCACCAGTGGAGGATGTCACTTCATTAGAGCAAGTTTAGTCTCATGGTCAAGCAAGAGGCAAACAACCATTGTCCTGTCTACTGCTGAAGCAGAATACATCTCTGCTGCTAGTTGTTGCTCTCAACTCTTATGGGTAAAACATCAACTTGAGGATTACTCTATTTATGAACATAACATATCTGTATGGTGTGATAATTCCAGTGCTATATGCTTAACTAAAGATCCAATTCAGCATTCTAAGGCTAAGCATATTGAAATCAAACATCATTTCATTAGGGATTATGTTTAGAAAGGCATCTTTGATATTAAGTTTGATAAAACTGAAAATCAATGGGCTGATATTTTCACTAAACCCCTCGCAGAAGAAAGGTTTTAATTTATTAGAGATAATCTAAACATGCATTGCATTGTTGAATGACATGTATGAATGTTAACGAGTCTATTCTAAATCTGTCATTACTCCTATATACATGTTCTTTTAACTAAGCATTAGTTCAGGGGGAGTAACGATACAATTGTTTAAGTGGAGTATGTCTACTATGCTTGCTGCATTACTATGATTTTCTTAACATGCTATCTTCCCCTTAACATATCTCATAATTAAAACTTGAAAACCCTTTTTGATGTTGACAAAAGGGGGAGAAAGGGAGAAATGAATAGGGAGAATGGGAGAATAAATATGATATGACCTGTTCACTTAAGAAATTTACAACCTACCTATATATGCTATTCACTTTGTTGATATTTTCCGAGGTTCATTAAATCATCTCAATGTTTGTCATCATCAAAAAGGGGGAGATTGTTAAGTCTCTAAAATGTCTGATATGCATTTCCCTAAGTTTTGATGAGAACTAAACATTGGTTAATGATTTAATTAACCTTCATATTGGTTTCTAACCTATCTATCGAGTGTGCAGATTAATTAAGACCGACAGACGTCCAACAAAGTGTAAAAAAGCAGACGTCCAACAAAGTGTAACAAACAGACGTCCAACAAAGTGTAACAAACAGACGTCCAACACCATAGTGATTGAAGCGTACGTCCAAAACGCAGGAGAAAGAAACTTGCGTCTACTAAAAGTATCAGAAAGCCGCGTCCGCTAAAAGTATCAGAAGGTCGCGTCTACTAAAAGTATCAGAAAGCCGCGTCTACTAAAAGTATCAAAGGCCACGTCTACTAAAGGTATCAGAAGCGCGTCTGCTTAAGGTATCAGAAAGGTCCGTCGAATGACGTGGCAGATGGAGCTCGTCCATTAAGGAATCAGATGAAGCTCGTCCATTAAGGAAGCAGATGGAGCTCGTCCATTAAGGAATCATTTGGAGCTCGTCCATTAAAGAATCAGAACAGTGTGTCCATTAAAGTATCAGAACAACACGTCCATTAAAGTATCAGAACAACGCGTCCATTAAAGTATCAGAATAGCGCGTCCATCAAAGTATCAGAATAGTCCGTCCATTAAGGTCATATTGGCTCATCCAATGACATGGCATATGGAGCTCGTCCATTAAGGTCAGAATGTATCCGTCCAATGATGTGACAAAAGGCTCTCGTCCACCAGAGTAACCGAGACTCTCGTCCACCAGACTAACTAAGACTCTCGTCCAGTAAAGTAACAAAGGCTCTCGTCCACTAAAGGTGACAGAAGCTCTCGTCCACTAGAGTAACAGAGGCTCTCGTCCACTAAAGTGCAAGAGGCCCTCGTCCACACTAGTCTTTGGACTTGCTGAGTCCTTAATATGGAGCTCGTCTACTAGCCCGAATGAAAACTCAATTGGCTAGATAGACGCGGATATTTTCAAGATGGAAGCACTTATCTTATAAACACGAATTCTATAAGGATTATCAGAATCGTATTTCAAGAACCAGAAATAGACTTGAAGCCTTCTCTCCTACCCAGTTTCACGCTTATCAAGAAAAGTCAGAAGACTACTCTCTCAAGCAACCTTGGATAATCAGAACCAAGGACCAGTTAAAAGAATGCTTCCAACATGTTTTATTCCCTAGAACCTTTGACAAAAAGGGGAGTGTACTCAGCAAAGTACAAAAAGCTCTCTGCCCAACTCTGATATGGCTATATCTCGATGCATAAAGTCATGATCTTCCTTGTTAGAGTACAACCAACGTTCCTATTGCATTAATGGCTGTCAATGGGTGCTCAGAACGACTCTATTGCATTTAATAAAGTTCTGCTTGAAGCCAACATCTGAGGGACTATCTCTAACGGATCCTAAATGCTTGAAGACCATAAATACAGAAGTCATTGAAGATGAAGAAGAAGAGAATACACACTGCATTAAAACACCATTACTCTGCTCATTATTTCTTTCATTCTGTATTCTTCAATCATTTGAAGTTATTATGCAGACTTTCCTAAGCTTCACATTCAAACCAGTCTCTAAGTGTTAGTGAAAGATCTGCTTGTGAGAAGTTGTATTTATTACAAACCCAATCTCTCAAACAAACCTAAGTGAGCCTGAAGAGGCTAGGTGTGAAAACAATACTTGTCTTGAGCCTGAAGAGGCTAGGTGTGCAAATAATACTTGAGTCTGTAACCTTATCAGTTATAGTAGATAAATCTTGGTGCTGCCAAGGACTGGACGTAGCTCTTTGATTTGAAGAGTGAACCAGGATAAATCACCGTGTCAATCTCTCTTTCATAAACTCTTTATCTGCTTTAGTTTTTCTTGCGTCTATTAGTGGTGTATATGCAAAAGTCACCCGTCCATCCTGTATTCTTCCACTCGTCCAAATCTAGCTTTCTGTTTGCGAAAAGATTTCAGCTTTGCTTAAATTCTGATAAACACAATTCAACCCCCCTTCTCGTGTTTATAGTTGTCTATTTCAACAGGCACATTGTCGACATCAGGAGGGCTCTCGACTTCCAGGGAAGATAGCATCAAGTACACTTGGGCTCCTTCGCTCATTGAAGCCTTAACTTGATTGGCAGAGAGAAAGCTAGGATCCCTAGCCTCCACTGGAGTTCCAAAAACTATGGTTTCATCAAAGCAATTCAGAAGGACGTGGTTGGAAGATAACCAGTCCATGCCAAGAATAACATCAAGGTCCTTCAGAGGTAGGCATACACGATCAACGATAAAGTCTCTACCATATATGGTAATAAGAATATTTTTGCATGCATAAGAAGTAAGAACATGTTTATTCGTGGGTGTGGCAACAACTAAATCACACTCAAGAAGTGTCATAGGCAACTTAAGACTCTTAGCACATTCATATGACTCAAACGAGTGGGTCGCACCCGAATCAAACAATACAGTTAAACGAATTCCCCTAATGAGGCACATACCTTGGATCAAATCTTCGGGTTCGGAGGCCTCAACTCCACTGAGAGTAAAGACTCTCCCTGTGGTCTTCAGTCAGTTGGCTTGAGGCTTCCGACCTTTGCTCACACTTTGTGGCTCTGACTTTCCTCCCTCGCAGTTCTGACTGATGTGACCATGCTTGCCACATTTGAAGCAAAAGATGTCTGTCTCCTTGGACTGGGTAGTGAAGTGGTTCTGTCCACACTTGCCGCACCGAAGAGGTCTAGAATCAGATGAATCCCATCTCCTGGTTCTGTCTGAAGAAAACTGAGACTTCTTGCCATCCCGCTTGAAGTCCTTGCCAGCTGGAGCGAGACGCGACTTCCACTTGTTTCCCTGATCATTCCTCTTATTGCTTCGGTTCTCTGATCCCTTGGAGGCTGAATCCCATCTCCTGGTAACTGATAGCCTGTTTGATTTCTGGACGCAGACCATCCTCAAACTTCACGCATTTGCGTTGATCGTCTGCCACATACTGATACAGTGTATAGTAACGGGCGAGCTCCTCAAACTTAGCCACATACCCTCATGCAGACATGTTACCCTGCTTTAGCGCCAGAAATTCCATTTCCTTTTTGTCCTTGATGTCAGTCGAGAAGTACTTCTCGAGGAATCTGTCCATGAACACAATCCATGTGATCATAGTACCCTCAGCCTGCAAGCGCTGACAACAGTTCTCCCACCAATGCTAAGCCTCCTATGTCAACATGAAAGTCCCAAAGATGACCTTCTACTGATCATTGCATCCCATAGTTTAGAATATCTTCTCGGTCTCCCTCATCCACAATAGGGCACCCTCAGGATCGTAAGCTCCCTTGAAAGACGGCAGATTGTTCCGCTGGAACTTGTTGAGACCGTGGAACTCGACTGGTGCCCCGTTGTTGTTGACGTTGTGGTTCTGGCCTATCGCGTTGGCAATAAGTGGCAAAGCATCAGTCATAGCCTGATCGTTCCTGCCTCCTCTTCCCGTCATAAGTTCCTGTAAACGCCTAAGACAACTTGTTAAGCACAGAGAACTTTAAGCAGGAAAAGATACGGCCTCTAACACATAGCATTATTGTCTATAACAAGTATAGACAATTCAAACAAGAGCACGCGACAGACTTATACCACGTCCAGATAGGGTCGAACTGCTCTGATACCACTAAATGTGACACCCTCTACCCCGCATACGTATAAAGCGTAAAAAGATAAGGTAATTTAAAATAAAACATCATTTATTGAAAATAATCAAAACTAAGGTAAAGGCACCGCATCGTATTAAGTCTTAAAACGCAGAAAATAAAAACATAACATAACGTAAACAAACCCAACCCTTGATGTCACATACAGAGTTGGTATAACCGATCCGTAAAATATCCTCGGATACAAACTAAACAACTAACTAACTACTGAAAAACTGGAAATCCTAACTAATGAGTCGCGGCTCCTCAGAGTCATTCCTCAACTGGCTGCTCCCCGTCCTCTGCATAAAAGATACATGCCACAACAAGAAACATAGAGGTAGGGAGTAAGAAACATGAATATGAATATAATGGCAAGGAAGCAGTTAGCAAGGCGAGCATACATCAAACAATCAGTTATAGCAAGTAATAGTACAACACATATACATCATAATATAAACGGGTATGCTATACTATACAACTCTGCTCCACTACTCCATTATGCACTTGGGTCCATTCTATCTCAGGAAGTTAACTTCGGAGTTACGTTTCCACATTGGCCAATAAGCACCAATGCTGGGGTAACCCATCGGACCTCGGATGGACCCCTAGGACAGCTGACGCACCTTATTCTCGGGTGCCCCACCATGGTTGTATATTTCACGGACGGCCAGATCATCTTACTCTCGTACGACCTCCCCTATGTTGAACATCCTCCACTGTCATCTCCAATACGTGAATGCATGCTCAACAAAACACACAAGTACAACCACCACCTCCGCTTGGGCCCATAGGCTACCCAAGTTTTAACACCATCAATTTATCGTTGTATTTCGTGTTCATTTATTAAACACTCTAGTTGTTCTGTACTAGAGATTACCACCTTGACCATTAAGCATCAAGGCCCCATTGGCCACTAGTCTACCAAGGTACCACATCGTCATTAACACTCTAGCCATTAAGCACTAGAGATTACCACCTTGACCACCATGCATCAAGGCTCCCTTGGCCACTAGGCTACCAAGGTACATAAATCTTATCACTTGTATTTGATCTTCATGTTCCGTTGGTATTTTAATAAGTCTTTTAGAGCATATGGGGTGAAACCCCTGCTTCTGCACCATTCTGGTTTTAGGTTCTGTACAGGTGAGCACGGGCATGCTCACCCTTCAGCACGGTCGTGCTGAGCTCACAGTCAAGCACGATCGTGCTGACTGTTGAGCACGGGCGTGCTTGAGCAACGCACCCAGTTCTGGGTTTGAATGGGAGCACGGGCGTGCTCGAATACGTACCATACTGTTCTCAGAAGGGTCACAGACCCTATTGCCACTTGTTTGGGACATTCTTATATTCAATCCTAAGGCTCCTCTAATCCATAATTCATCATTTTCTTTAATATTGAATTAATATCCATGTCTAACAAATTAAAGGGGAATTAGTCCTTTAGTCTCAGTTCATTAAATGATCCCTAATCACTCATAAATCAGTCCCTAAGGTTCTTGACTACACTGTTGGCATCACCTCACTCATTACTAACATTCGGTCTTATGAACAAAGGGGAACAACCTCCCTTAACGTTATTTAACATATTTAGTCTTTTACATTAATGCGTCGCAACAACAGTCAACAGCCGGTACATCATAATATCACAAATATGATAAACATCCAATCATGGCAACTTACATCATCATGTTCATAACTGTCAACGATTTATAACAAGGCATTTATACCAACATCAATAGTTAATAACCATACTAATACAACAGTTAACATCAATAGCAAATAGGCATATAGTCATACAACATGTTATCAAACATAAAGGGTTATGGGAACCCTTCGTCTTACGCTATCCCCAAGCCTACATACTCATACTATTCCTTCTCCCCATACCTGGTATGAAGATTTCCCGTTAAACCGAAGACGCTCCTAAACTGGTTCCCTCGATCGGCTCGACGAACGATCCCAAGTCTTGATCAACACAAACAGGGTTAACCCATTAATTCCCAATTCATGAAACAGAAGAGGGAAAGACCATTACCTTTGCTAATTGGCACTAGCGCATGATTGTCTCTCCCAAAGAGCAAGAACACCAAGAACAGTTTGGGTTCAAGGGGGAAGAGATGGAGAGGCTGTCATCACACTTGGGGTTACCTAAAGTGCCAATTTGAGGGTTGTAACTCGTAACCCTCACAATCTGATGTCTATATAAAGACTCAGACTCGAGCAAGGTCGTGCTTATTGTTGAGCACGGGCGTTCTCAACTTAGCGTCCACGAGACCCGCCTGACTACTGAGCACGGGCGTGCTCACATCAGTGTCGACGAGACGCATACAGCCTTAAGCACGGGTTTGCTGATACATGATTGCGGTCGTGCTCGTGCATCAGGAAGGGATTTCTTTAACTCAAAAACCCCACTTAGCCCACTCTAAACCTTTCTAACAAACAAGGCACACATAAAAGCTCCTATAAGGAAAACGGGGTGTTACAGGGCCAACATCACTTAACTAAGCCAACACGACCTAATTGGACCAAGATGACCTAATCGATGCAACATGATTTAATCATGCAAAGATGAGTTAATTTGGCCAAGATGACCTAATCGGGCAAAGGCGACCTAATCAGGCCAACAAGTCCTAATTGGGTTTAGTTGAGTTGATCGGGCCAAGATGACCTAAACGGGCAAAGATGACCTAATTGGGTGTAGTTGAGTTAATCGAGCCAACCTGACCTAATTCGACCAAAATGGTCTCATCGGGGTAATATGACTTAATCATGCAAGGATGAGTTAATTTGCCCAAGATGACCTAATTGGGGCAAGTTGATCTGATTGGTCAAAGTTGAGTTCTTTGAGCCAACATGACCTAATTGGGCTAAGTTGACCTAACCAAGCCAACATGACCTAATTTGGTCTAGTTAAGTTAATTGGGGCAAGATGACCTAATCGGGTAAAGATGAGTTAATTTGGCCAACGCGATCTAATTGGGCCAAATGAGTTAATCGGGCAAAGATGACCTAATTGGACCAAGATGACCTAATTTTAATTTTTGATTTATTTTTAAATTATGATAATATTTTCCTGGTTTAAAGTATATTTTTAATTTTTTAAATAAATTTAGCCTTCTTTTTTTGTGATAAATTTAGACTTATTTGACATGGCCTCATCCCTTAATCCATTATGCGCTTTGAAATAAAAAATAATGTCATCTTGCCTTCTTAGTATAATTATCAATTATCATATCTTAGATTTGTGATTTTTTGTACTATCCATTTTTTTAACGGAATTTTTTATACTATCAATTAATCCTAAGTTATTATATTGTTAAAAATAGAAGAGCGCTAGCAACACACTCTTTAATGAATACTTTCCAACACACTCCCTCCTATTGGTTGAAATTCATGTGGGTCCTACAAAATTCAAGTGGGACCCACATGAATTAATGAGACCCACATGAATTTCAACCAATGAGGGAGTGCGTTGAAAAGTGTGTGTTAGAGAGTGTATTGCTAGCATTTAACCCTCATAATTACTAACTACCCTAAAATTCATACATACAATAATTTATAATTGGTTGAAATTGTAAAATCTTTGCACTAAAAGTGCATCAAAATTAAATGTTTAGACAAAACTCTTAAATTTGTAATCAACAAACGGAATGATATAAAAATTTAATAATTTAATAATTTTAAATTTTAACAAAACTCCTATGTTACTCCCTTAAATTATTTTTTATCAGTGAATGACATAAAAAATATAACAAGTTGAGATTTGATTAGATACAAAATTAATCCAAAATAATTTAAAAATTATAATTATGATCACTAGAGAAAATAACTCTACTTATGAAATTGAAAATGAAAACATTAGATCCATATGGGCATTAACGTCGTCCTTTTTTACTTATATACTAAGAAATATAGTTATAACCAGAAATATATTTTTTAAAAATGTGAAAGAAAAAAACAAGAATGGGGATCAAACCCCGGCCTCACGTATCACAAAAAAAAAAGTGTTTTTAAAATGAGGGTAATATAGGAACAAAAAATTTATAACCCATTCCGTTCCGTCCACTTTCCAAACGATGGAATGTGAACTTTATTCCATTCCATCATAAAATATCCAAACAATAGAGTGGTTCCGTTCCGTTCTATTATGTTCCATTTCGTTCCGTTCCATTATATTCCATCAATCCAAACGAAGCCTAAGTGAGTAGCGACACTAACAAACACTACGCCACTTTAAGTTCAGTGTCACAATTATTTATCTTTTTATCTATTTAAAGTTTAAAAAGCAAGTGACATTCAAACCATCTTCATCCCCAACATCCAGTCGGGTCAGAATACCCGAAATGCAGGAAACGGGCCCGCACGACCAGCGATCAGTTTTGGTCATATTTTTTTGAACATTTTACAATGGTTTATGATTGGGGATAATCATTTTGATGATTCAAGATTAAAAAGAAATAATTTCTACATTCAAAAAAAGTCATAAAAGCAAGAAAAAAAAATCTTCAAACAGTGGCGTCGCTGGTGTCGCGCAGGTGCTTCTACGGGTTCAGGGTTCATGTATGATCGAGGAGGAGACGATTTTGATGAACATGGGGTTGAAGGTGGATGAACAAAGTGTAGAAGATGAAGTTAGGGATTGATTCTGATTTTAGAATAGAAACCCTTGTTATTGTGTTTATGAATTTTTTTTAATCTGGTATTAAATTTACAAAATGATCGTTGGGGCAAATTGGGCAAGAGTTGTGTGAGTATTGTTGAGGTGGATGCATTAATTGAGTTGTTATGCAGGGATTAGGTCATATAAGGAGTGTAAAATTTACATTAAATTTAATGATGGCACTAGAGAATTCACCTCATAATTTAGGTTTTTAACTTATTTTAAGTGGGTCTCATAATTGACCCTACATATTTATATTTTTATATGTTTATATTTTATTTTAACTTAAAAATTAATTAAATTTTTTATTTTTAGATTCATTCCAACACCGTACTTCTTTTTTTATTAACATATTTTTTATATTAAAAATAATGCAAAAAATTAAATAATTAAAAATAATTAAAATAATACAATTTTTTTATATTATTTATCACAAAAAAAAGTTAAAACAATGAGCAATACATAAATATAACAAGAAATACATAAAGACGATAGCAATATTATTGTGAAATTAGTTTTCGTCATTCTCATGTCCAAAACGTTCCCAAATATGCTCCACCAAGTCTGCTTGAAGTTGTCGATGTTTTTGTTTTTCACGAAGATGTGCTCTCTGTTGCCGGTATGTTGTAAAATCAGGATGAGGACCATTAGATACTTCAGCTGTTGAGGTGTCATTATCTACATGGTCGTAGTCATAATTACCACTATATGTGTGTCGTTCATCTTCAACGATCATGTTATGCAGTATAATGCATGCATATATTATATTCTTCATTGTGTTCATATGCCAAGCGCGCACCGGACCACATACAATAGCGAATCGAGATTGGAGCACTCCAAATGCCCGTTCGACATCCTTTCTTGATGATTCTTGTTTGGGCAAATAATTTTCTTTTTTCTCCTTGCGGCATTGGGATGGTCTTGACGAATGTAGCCCACTCGGGATAAATACCATCTGCTAAATAGTACCCCATATTATATTGGGTCTTGTTCACTGTGGACTGCAACAGGGGAGCCTTTCCATTCAACACATCATTAAACACATTGGATGCGTTTAACACGTTAATGTCATTGTTTGAACCCGCATTACCAAAAAATGCATGCCAAATCCACAAGTCTTGTGATACCACAGCTTCAAGCGTAATCGTGGGTTTGACGTGATCACCTCGAGAATAGAGGCCTATCCACGCAACTGGACAATTTTCCCACTCCCAGTGCATACAATCAATAGAACCCAACATACCTGGAAAGCCACGTGCCTCCCCCATTTGTAGTAGGCATGTGATCTCTTCATCGTTTGGTCTTCTCAGATATTCGTCCCCAAATATCGCGTACACACCCTTTACAAATCGATCTAAGCACTCCACTGCAGTGCTTTCGCCAATTCGAACATAGTCATCCACACTATTAGCTAGTGATCCATATGCCAATATACGAATAGCGGCAGTGCACTTCTGTAACGGTGAAAGGCCCATTCTACCGGCTGCATCAACTGTCATCTGGAAGTACTCATAATGATTTCCAATGGCTTCTACAATTCTAAGGAATACATGCCTTCGCATCCGAAACCTTCGTCGGAATTGAGACTCTATGTATACAGGATTTTCAGAAAAGTAGTCATTGAACAACCGATTGTGTCCTTCTTCACGATTGCGATCTATCACTGTTCTTCTTCTCCTGCACCTAATGGAGTTGTCTGCTTGTCGTTGTCTCTCGAGTATTATCCTCATGATTTCTTCTTAAGTGTTGTCCTCTAGTTGTTCATCAACAATTCGGTTCCAGGGTGCATCAAAGTCTGCATCAAACTCTCCTGAATTGTTTGGATCCATTTTGAATTGATGTGAATATGAGATAATGATAGAATATTGCACAATTGATTTGTATGAAAATTTCTCTTATGATAACAGTATATGTAGGCCAATCTCACAACGACTACTTTTATAACCGCTAATTTTATAACGACTAGTCTCATAACGACTAGTCTCATAACGACTAGTTCTATAACTGCTGATTTTATCTAAGCTACGACGGACAGACACAGAACTTCATTGATTTGGTGATACAAAGGAATCCACGTGCTTTTTTCTATGTTTGTTAATAAACAAAAATGAATAGAATGATATTCTTATAAAAAGTCATTTGGTTATTCCGTTCCAGCTCACTCCTTTTTGTTCTAATCCTATTTTTATTTAATGAAACTATCATTCCATGTAAATGTGGCATTGGCAAATATTGTATAGCGATAAGTTTTGAATAAAAAATAAAACATAATACTTTATTAGTTCATAGCTAAATAGATATTTTTAACATATTAAATTCAACAAAAATTATAAAATTTTAAATTTTGATTATTTGCGTATGTGCTAACTAACTAACTTCTTCTTTTTTAAAATAAAATAAATATAAATCAACATAGCTATATGCCTTAAAGATTATAATTCATCAGTATAGTTGAATTATTATTGCAGATAACGGGTAGTCTCATAACGACTACTTTTATAACGACTAGTCTTATAACGGCTATTTTTATAACGCCTAGTCTCATAATGGTTATTTTTATAACGGTTACTTTTGTGACACCCTCTACCCCGTATGTTATTTAAAAAGCATTTAAATAAAGAGGTAAAATAAAACATGCATTTATTTCATAAAATAAAACTGGATAGAAAGCACCACATTGTAACGTCTCAACAACGCGGGAAAAAAAAACATAGTTTTAAAATAAGTAAAACGTAAACGTAAACGTAAACATAACACAACCCCGATGCCACATACAAAGCTGATATAACCGTTCCAGAATAAATCCTCGGAATACAACAGAAACTGAAAACAAACTAAC
Organism: Sophora flavescens; assembly: GCA_030762895.1. Lineage (NCBI taxonomy): Eukaryota > Viridiplantae > Streptophyta > Magnoliopsida > Fabales > Fabaceae > Sophora > Sophora flavescens. The sequence goes on from CM061062.1 coordinate 143,024,285, forward strand.
AACTAAAACAACCAAGATATCCTAGCTAGAGTTGCAGCTCCTCGGAGTCACTCCTCTCCTGGCTGCTCACCGTCCTCTACATAAAAAATACATGCCAACAACAGAAACAGGGAAAACAGGGAGTAAGAAAACATATAAACATATCGGTATGGAGATAGGAAGCAAGATGAACATGCATCATATACATAACATACAACAACGGGTAACATTTAAGCATCAATATAAATATACATATCAACATGCTATCTCAACCAACATATGTTATGCGATGCAACACTACTCTGCTACTCCATTATGCATGTGGATCCAAACTACCTCAGGAAGGCAACTTCGGAGTTACATATCCACATTGACCAAAAAGCACCAACGCTGACAGTTCACCAAACCATGGGTGAACCCCTTGTATAGCCGACGCACCATACTCTAGGATGGCCACCACGGGGGGCACACGGTTTACCAAACCTTGGGTAAACCACCTACGAGTGGCCAGATCGTCATACTCTAGGATGACCTCCCCTATGTTCATCTTCCCCCACTAACAACTCAAATGTGTGAATGCATGGTACAACAACAAACAAGGGCAGCCACCTACTCCGCTTGGGCCAACAAGCACCCAAGTTTATCACCATCAACATCAACACCTCAACCCATATGAGTAAAGGCCTCCTTGGCCAAAAAGCACCAAGGTTCAACTTATCAACACCTCAACCAAAAAGCATTGAGACCACTTTGGCCAAAAGCACCAAAGCATATCAACGTGCGGCAACCCATTGGGCACCGGCTTAACCAACTTATTATTCTTGTTTATCTCAATTAACCCTTAATTAAGTTATCTATCTCTTCTTCATTTGATTGGTGTTTTATCACATTATTGGGGACATTTGGGGTGAAACACCCCTTAATTCCATTAAGTTCACGTTCTGTTCTGTAGGGGGAGCACGAGCGTGCTCACCCCAACACGGTCGTACTCACTAACCTACACGGGCATGCTCAAAGCGCGACCATCTTCCAGATTCAAACTAAGAGCACGGGCGTGCTCCCTATCAAGCACGACCGTGCTCCTAGGCGTCGTCGTACTATCTAGGCAGATTCGTAGTGTTCCTGGGGTCAAAACTTCCCTAAACACTTTTAAATCAGATCCTAGGGTCTTGGCCAAACCATTTGGTATAAAACTCACCTTTCACTATTAAGTTCATGTTTTATGAAAGCACTAGGGGAAATTATTCCTTTAATCAATACGTTAATCAAGAGCCCTATTTAACCAATTAGAGTTTATTAATCGTTTCAGCATCAACCAACATCATTCAGCCAACAACATAATCAACGTCATAAACAACAACGTTCATGTCATTTACAACATAAACATTGATGCCAACTCAACCAAATACTCATGGCATAAAATAGATCACTAAGGCATACACCATCAGAAACATTAAAACAGATACATCAACTAGGAAGGCATACCATTAATCAAATAACAATAATAGCAATTAGGCATTCATAGCAATTAACAACAACGAGGTTATGGGAACCCCTCATCTTACGCTACCCCCTTGTCTAATGTTTACACTATCCTTCTCCCCATACCTGGTATGAAGTTTCCAACAACGGCTAAGCGGTAGACCAAATGATAACCCCAACACGTTCCCTCGAGCGGCTCAGTTAGCTTTCCAAGTCTTGGTCAACAAAAGGGTCAACCAATTAGTTCTCAATTCTAAATAAAAAAAGGAAACATTAAGAGGGAGGGACCGTTACCTATAAGGATTTACACAGACGAACTAAGCCTTCCCAAACGCCCCCAAAACTCCAACAATGCAATGGGTTTAGAGAAAATAGGGAAGAAAAGGATTGTAGCCGCACTAGGGTGTCCAAAACTGCCAAAATAGGTTCAATATGAAACCCTTGGTTACTATACATATTTATAAAGCTCCAGACCCGAGCAAGGTCGTGCTCCTTGATGAGCATGGGTGTGCTCAATTTAGCGTCATCGAGACGCGGTCACCCATTGAGCACGGTCGTGCTCCCTATTGAGCACGGCCATGCTTGTGATTCAGACAACCACATGACACGTGCCTCAGCACGAGCGTGCTGGACATGAGCAAGGTCGTGCTAATGTACTAGAAAGGGATTTTAAGCCTAGAAATCCCACTTAGACCTTTAACAACAACTCTAAGTTAAATCCTAAGGCTTAACCAAACAAACAAGCATACATAAAAGCACTTAACGGAAAAATGGGGTTTTACAACTTTTATAACGGCTAGTCTCATAACACCTACTTTTATAACGACTACTTTTATAACTGCTACTTTTATAACAACTAGTCTCATAACAGTTTCTTTTATAATGACTACTTTTATAACTTCTAGTTTTATAGCGACTAATTGAAAACAAATTACAACTTAACAACTAATTGAAAACAAATTACACTATAACGACTTATTGAAAACAAATTTCACCAGAATGACTAATTGAAAACAAATTACACCATAACGACTAATTGAAAACAAATTTCAAATAACGACTACTCGCGTAGCTTGCGCCTAATATAGTCACAATACAATTCATGATCCTGAAGTTGTTTCTCAGACATCCTAGTTGTGTCCTTCAAGAGGATTTCATACAATTTCCAGCTATGCTCCACTTCCTTTTCCTTGATTAATTTTGTCATGTGAGATTTTTTTTCCTTCACAACATCTGACATGTCAGTCAAATCGATGACATTAGAAGATGTTCCTGCTACTTTTTCTTTGTTCTTCTTTTTTGCTGCCTTTTGTCCAATTTGGCGGACCGGTGGTGATGTTGGCACTTGTTCACAACTTCTTGGCGTCGGTGGATTACAAGATGACGAGTACGCCCCAGAAGCAGAAGTCTTTGATCTTTTTGAAGAATTATTAATGAATTCTTGATGAGCATCTGTTTGACTGGTTTTATAACTAGTAAAGACCTTGGCTTTGTGCTAATTTTTTATCATTTTCACCCAAATTAGACTTGATTGTCCTTAAGTAGTATTTTGAGTCTGTAAAGTGTTTTTAGGTTAATTTAGTTGATTTAGAGTGAATAAAGTACTTGCTGTTATTTTCTTATTTTCAGGTAAATAAAAAGGAATAAATCTGGAGTCTTTCGCCCCGCGAAAGCTATACTCGCCACGCGACCCCGAAGCTGACTGTTCCAAGAAAATGCAAGGTCTCTTGTTCGCCCCGCGAAGAAGAGCTCGCCTCGCGAGTCACCCAACCCTGAAAAGTCAGAGACGATCACGGCTTGCCCGTGTGAAAGGTCACGGGCGTTGCAGTTTGGGAATTTGAAGAGATTCGCCTCGCGAATATATGCTCGCCTCGCGAGAAGATGAAAGGTTGCAGACTGTTCGTAATATTCGCCTCGTGAGCAGTGCTTCGCCTCGCGAGGACGTGGATTCCAGGAGTTGTATAAAAGCCTGTTTAGGCAGAACTTAAGTTTTTGATCAGAGTTAGCCAGTTTTGGCTAGTCTTTGGTAGTCAGTAGTAGTAGTTTATTTTCCTTTCTTTTCTTTTGTGTTTAAGTCTGTAATGGAGAGTTAGTCTCCTAGATTAATCTACTGCAATTGGTTTCCATTTACATTTGAGGTTCTGTATTTCCTGTTTTTATATGCTTTTCTCTTTTCAATGCCATGCTATGCATTTCTGTTTGTTATTTCAGGAGTGTATGGTATTGTGTTGATTCATTTCGGTGATGCTATGTTCTTATACTTAATCGCGTTTGTTATTTCGCGTGTGTTCGTTCATGTTCGTTTGTTCATGAGAGCTTAACCCCGTTTGTTATTTCGGGAATAGGAGCATGCATCCGTAGTAGTAATTGCGTTGTTAATTGTTACTACAACCGGGAGGGGATTAGAATCCGCTTAGGGCTTGGATTTATATGAACCAATGATAGTGGGAAACCAAGAACAGTAGGTTAATCGTTCTTTAGCTTATTTGTTAGTCTCTTAAACTGCCTGTTTTTATTGCTTTGTTTTCTTTATTTTGTCTCACTCCAAAACGCCCCAAATTCTGACTTTTACTAATTTTCTGTTAATAACAACAACAACTAAAGAGTCCTTGAGAGACGATACTCGAGTTGTCGCTCCCTATCTACATTATTTTTGTAAACTCTCGTTCTTTTTGGCGCGTGGCGACAGCGCGACCAAAAATTGGCGCCGTTGCCGGGGACTCTGGTTTGTTGTTATTAGCAGAAAATAAAATTCAAAAAAAAAAAAATCAAAAAAAAAAAAATCTTTGCTAAATTAGTTTTGTCTGTTTTGTCTGGTTGTAAATTTTAGCACCCCCCATGGATAATTATATGCGAAATTACATGCCTAATGTTTACTATGAGCAACCACCATGCATATATTTTCCTGATTTTCTTGGTTTATCACACTAGTTGCCAAGGTTTAGTGGTTTTGCAGGTGAAAATCCGCAGGAGCATCTGAGGGAATTCCAGATTGCCTGTTCTATAATGCTGAGACCTGCAGGAATAACAGAAGATCACATTCAGATGGAAGCTTTCCAATTCTCACTTGAAGGTGCTGCAAGAGATTGGTTGTATTGTCTTGATGAGAATTCCATCTCAAGCTGGTTTGATTTGAAGGAAGCCTTCCTGTTTAGATACTATCCTAGCCAAGTGACCACCTCTGCACCTTCCGAACCTTCACAGAGCACCTTGGATGAGATTGCTTCAATGCTCAAACAAATTGCTGAGAATAATCAACGGATGGCCGAGCAAAATCAACGGATGATAGAGGAAAATCAACAGAGGATGGAGGCTGAATACCAGAGGAGCCAAGCTGAATCTCAAAAGTTGTCTGCTCTAATTGATCAAGTTGTCGCCAACTCGGCTGCAATGCTGACTCCACAGCCCCTTGAAGAACATACAGAGTCACAAGTTATTCTTGAAGATTCTTCTGATGATGATTGTGATAATATTTCTGTTGATGATGAATTGTGTGTTGAATCCCCTGACTCTAATGCATGTGATGATTGTTATTGTTCTGGCACTGCTTTATGTGTAGAATGTTATTTTGAAAGGTATGTTAAGCAAAGCATCCATATGGAACAGGAGACAGATGAGGTTGAGGGCCATGTTCATATAGGAAATGAGCATCAGGAGGATCATGAGAACATTTGCTCCACCGTGCTTGAGAATAAAGAAGAATCTTTGGTCTTAGATGCAGGAGTTGAAAGTGATGGGGTGGATGAACCGTGTGCAGAAAGTCCAGACAATCAGACCTTTACTAACTCAGTTTCTTTTACTACATGTACTGATTGTACTGACACTAACCCGTGTGTTGTTTGTGGCCAGTTTCTTGACTCTATTTTGCAGGGTGATAGTGAGAGTGAAGCTGCCTGTTCGGCCGAAGTTCCAACTATACCATCCATTGAGCAGCCACCCTCCTCAGTTTCTTGTAATATATCTATTGACTGTACTAACTCTAACCTTTCTGTGGTGTGTCCTGAAATTTCTGCAGTTTTGACAAGTGATGAATCCGGTAGTGCAGTGGATGAAAACCTTGCAGAAGTTGAAGCAGCACCAGTAACCCCAGCTAACTGTTTGCCACCTCCCCCTGTGGAACCAAAAGCTCTGGATTTTTCACCCTTGGATTTTGCACCATGGCCAGTCCAAGAGGTTGAGCCCCACTTCTATTGGGAGGATTTTGTTGAGAAAGCGGTCATCTGTGACCCGAGAGGAAGTGAGAAGTCCGCCGCACTCGGCGAGGTCGTCATAATTGTCAAGCACCCACTTCCACATCAAGGCTGCGAGTTAGGGAAACATGGAATGAACTCCCACTCTTTGTCCATCACGTGGGCCTTATGCTACAAGCAATGGGATCCTGGTGGAACCGCCCTTAATGAGTTTTCTTAACCCTTTCTTCCTTTTAATTTTCTTTGCTTTACTTTATTTCTGTTTGGTTTTCAATAAAGCTCCTGAATAATTTGAGAAGCTCAGGAGTTGTGTGTGTCTTGGTTATGGCAAGTTTATTGGTTTGATTGAAATTGCATAGATGGATTGCATGATAGTGTTGACTTTTTCCCCCTAGGATTTGAAAAAAAAATTTGAAAAAAATGATCCCCATGTGAAATTGAAAACTGAACTTTGGGATTTTATTATGATTGCATGATTTATGATAAGTTTGGGGTGATAGGAAGCACACACTAGGGATAGAATCTCTGTCAAGCAATTTGCATGAATGTCCAGGTGAGGTTTTGAGCCTCCAACATGTTTTTGACTGTGTGAAAATCACTTTTTAAGTTGCACTTTCCTGAATTTGCTTGAATCTCTTTTTGGTTTGCATGATTATGTGTTTGCTTCAGATGATTTAGACATTTTCTTTGTAAATAGCTACTTAGCCTAAAATAACCATCCCTAATGCATGTTCCTTAGTTAGCCCCATTGAGCCTATTAGCCTGTTAATTCTTGATAACCTAATGTTATAAGCCCAAAAATCTGGAAAACCATGTTAACCCGATCTTAGGATTAGGAGAGCATGTAATCTTAGAATGGGTGCAAGAAACTAAGTTTGGGGTGGCTACCAGGTGCAATGTGTTGTTTGGGATTGAAAAAAAAAGGGGGGGGAAAAGAAAAAGAAAGTGTAAAAATTTTAAATGTAAAAAAAAAAAAAGTATTAGAATAAATGGCTGTAGCCACCCAGAAGCATAAAGAAAAAATGGAAAAGGAACTTGAGTTAAATTCAAAGTGTAAAATGTTTCATGCTCTCTTAGTTCCTAGGGTCTTCAGCCTAGTACCTTTGTATATCCTACCCTTAGCCAGGCCCCATTACAACCCATAAAAGACCTTTTGATGTTGCTTGCATGTTTTCGGTGGGAACCATTTTGAGATGAAAATCAAATTTATGGGAAGTGCCTCTTAAAAGTGAAACAGAGTGAAATGTTGATAGCCTGACACAAACTGAGCGATTGAGTGAAACACAAATCTCCCTTGTGAGGAAGGCAGTTGTTTGAAATTGGTGATCTCCCTTTTGTGTGTAACCTGGATCCCCTGCTTAGATTAATGATTGTTTGAATGATGAATTTCTCAATTGTTTAGAATAGATGATTGTGGGGATTACTTTGTTTGAAAGAGGGGGAACATTGGAAGAAAAATTCTTTTGAAATATTGCTTGAAATTTGTGTGGAAGTTGATTGAATCCTTGAGCTTGCCAAGTCTTGAGTCTTTTTAAGTTTTTGAGTTGTAGTTTGCTTGGGGACAAGCAAAGTTTAAGTTTGGGATATTTTGATGAGCCTCTGTTTGACTGGTTTTATAACTAGTAAAGACCTTGGCTTTGTGCTAATTTTATATCATTTTCACCCAAATTAGACTTGATTGTCCTTAAGTAGTATTTTGAGTCTGTAAAGTGTTTTTAGGTTAATTTAGTTGATTTAGAGTGAATAAAGTACTTGCTGTTATTTTCTTATTTTCAGGTAAATAAAAAGGAATAAATCTGGAGTCTTTCACCCCGCGAAAGCTATACTCGCCACGCGACCCCGAAGCTGACTGTTCCAAGAAAATGCAAGGTCTCTTGTTCGCCCCGCGAAGAAGAGCTCGCCTCGCGAGTCACCCAACCCTGAAAAGTCAGAGACGATCACGGCTTGCCCGTGTGAAAGGTCACGGGCGTTGCAGTTTGGGAATTTGAAGAGATTCGCCTCGCGAATATATGCTCGCCTCGCGAGAAGATGAAAGGTTGCAGACTGTTCGTAATATTCACCTCGCGAGCAGTGCTTCGCCTCGCGAGGACGTGGATTCCAGGAGTTGTATAAAAGCCTGTTTAGGCAGAACTTAAGTTTTTGAACAGAGTTAGCCAGTTTTGGCTAGTCTTTGGTAGTCAGTAGTAGTAGTTTATTTTCCTTTCTTTTCTTTTGTGTTTAAGTCTGTAATGGAGAGTTAGTCTCCTGGATTAATCTACTGCAATTGGTTTCCATTTACATTTGAGGTTCTGTATTTCCTGTTTTTATATGCTTTTCTCTTTTCAATGCCATGCTATGCATTTCTGTTTGTTATTTCAGGAGTGTATGGTATTGTGTTGATTCATTTCGGTGATGCTATGTTCTTATACTTAATCGCGTTTGTTATTTCGCGTGTGTTCGTTCATGTTCGTTTGTTCATGAGAGCTTAACCCCGTTTGTTATTTCGGGAATAGGAGCATGCATCCGTAGTAGTAATTGCGTTGTTAATTGTTACTACAACCGGGAGGGGATTAGAATCCGCTTAGGGCTTGGATTTATATGAACCAATGATAGTGGGAAACCAAGAACAGTAGGTTAATCGTTCTTTAGCTTATTTGTTAGTCTCTTAAACTGCCTGTTTTTTTTGCTTTGTTTTCTTTATTTTGTCTCACTCCAAAACCCCCCAAATTCTGACTTTTACTAATTTTCTGTTAATAACAACAACAACTAAAGAGTCCTTGAGAGACGATACTCGAGTTGTCGCTCCCTATCTACATTATTTTTGTAAACGCTCGTTCTTTTTGGCGCGTGGCGACAGCGCGACCAATTTTGCTGTCCATTTCGCTTCATCTTTCAACAGTCTCCACACATGCTCAAATTTGAAGTCCTCACCTTCATCCTGAGAAAATATAGTATGTGCTTTTGCCATGTCGTCCTTCTCCGAGCTCCCACATTGGCGTCTAAGAGCAGCTTTCTTGTGACACCCGATAAAGTTTTGAACAGCATTCAACTTATGCCAACGGGATTTTAATTGAACTACCTCCCTCTCTACTAATTTGTTGCTGCGATAGGTGTTCTTTGACTCTTAACCAAAAACTATTTGCTTTTTGGTCAGCACCCACAATTGGATCCTTCGATACATTGAGCCATGATTGAACAATATGAGTATCCTCTTCCATGGTGAATCTAAGTCGCGATTTTTTATGACTAGAACCTCCTCCTCCTTCAACGATTGTGATATCTTCTAGGCTGACTTGTGTTGAAAATTACGGAACTTAAGTCCCGGACATTGACCCGACCGGTGTTCGAGGAGTTTCGGTAGTGTTCTCAATGGCGTTCATTGGTGGCCTTTAAAACATGGTGGGGTTCATTGGTGGTGGTGGATACAAGGGATACAATGGAGGATTTTAAGAATTTTCACTAGTAGGAGGAGCTTGACAATTTTGCATAAAATTGTAGAAACTAAACTGATTGGGATCCATTTGAAATGAAATGTGTGGAGAATTTGTGAGCCAACATTGATGGTAAAAATGAAGCACAATTTATAGACAAATAAATAACGGTAATTTTAGATAATTTGAATCATTAAAACGGTAACTTTATCCTTTGTACATTTTAATTATCCATAATTCAAATATTTCAAACGGTTGAAAAAGAAAATTTTTTCAAATCTTTAACATAATTTTGAAAAATAAAATCTTTATAACCTTTATTGGATGCGACAGAGAATGTGGAATCACTTGTAAAGCTTCTCGTTGACCGTATTTCATGACAAGTTGTTGTCGGGAACAGCTACCAACGAAGTTCCCTAAGGTTAGTTAGAGATGATCAAACATGAGCCTTATGTATGCTAAATGTTACTTAGTCATATTGTTATCTAGCCTTCATGCTGCAAATAGTGTGAGAGATACGGTCAATTGGTGCATAATGTAACACCTCAAGATTCACCCTTATGTTTATATGTGTTAGTTCTGGTATATATATGTTTGATATTTATATATATATGTGTATATATTATTGCATATGATAATATGTATATTAATATATGATTATTTGCATTAATATGATATTGTGTCTCTTAATGTTTAATTTTATATGTTAATATACGATATGTGATTTTATTAATAATAAGCAATTAAGAATGATATAATAAGATATCGTGTGATTTAGTATTTAAATAGAGATAGTGTTATTATTAGATTTTAGCCCCTCAACCAATCAGATTTGAGTCCTTATCAATATAGGATCATCCTCTTTTTGTTTATATCTTAAGACCTTATCATAATCTCCTAAGGATTCTATCTATGAATAACTACCAAATTTGTCGCTAAACTTCCATCGAACTTTTGACCATCTTAGAGTCCAATTTAGGATTCGATGATTAGACATTAATTTTTAGATATTTCTCTGATCTTTCTAACGACACCAAGAACTTCTTAATCAAAAACTTGTAGCTCAATCTATGGTCAAAATACCAAACTATATACAGTTTGGGCTGAAATAGGAACCCATTATGACCCAAACTCATATATATACCATTAGACTCGACCTAAACTTAGGTTACACGACCCCAACACTCAGAAAACTGCCTCCTTCCTTCCTCTTTGAATCCTTATGGTTTTTCTCCCTAAAACTCTCTCTAGGGAACCCGTTCTTGCACCGTTCTTCATTGTTTCTTGATAGGAGAACATCGCTATGAATATGGGTTCTTTGTGCTTGCTATTTGGGACTTTATAAAAGGTACAATTCGTGCACCTTGTCCCTTGTGTTCTTTCTTTCAAGTTCTTGATCTATACCTTTTGATTTCTTGATCTTAGATTTGAACCAAAGTGTCTCTTTGGCGTCCTTTAGGTCGTAGACAAGCGCTAGTGAGACGGGACCCTAGTGGATCTTCTTTCTTCTTTTGAAACACGAACCTCGTACCAGGTATGGGAGAATAAAAGTGTATCCACTAGGTTAGGGAGTAGCGTAAGAAGAGGGGTTCCCATAGCCCCGTTTATTGTCGTTATAATGTATTGATGTTATGATCTGCCTGGTTGTATGACTGAATTCTTTATATGTTTAATTGGATTAATTGGTATTCCTATTTGTTATAATTGTTGAGTTGTTAATGAGGTGGTATGCCTATTGAATTGTCTTATGCCATGAGTTTTGGTTGAATTGGTATGAATGCCCATGATTATGAATGTTGTTGTTATGACATGGATTATGTTGATCACATTGACTGGATATGTTGTTGATGATGATGTTATCGTTCAACTTGAATATGTTAATAAGACTCTAATTGACTTAATTAGGACTCTTAGTTAACATAGGAATTAAGGGATTAATTCCCCAAGCTTCATAAGACATGAACTGTGTTAGTGAGGGGTGAAGTTTCATGCTGAATGTTTTAGTTAAGACCCTAGGAACTGATTTGAGAGAATTAGGGTGCCTAAACTCCAAGAACACGTTAAATTCTACCCAGAACAGTATGCCCCTACCCAGGAGCACGGTCGTTCTGAATAGGGAGCACGACCGTGCTCCTAGTTAAATTCTGGAAAACAGACCGCGCATTGAGCACGACCGTGCAGGATAGTGAGCATGACCATGCTTCACTTAAGGGGCAGCACGATTGTGCTGGGGGTTTAGTACGCCCGTGCTTCCCCCTACTGGTCAGAACTTAAGATTAATGAATTAAAAGGGTGTTCACCCCAATTATCCCCAGATGATATAATAATACACTAATCAAATGATAACAAGTTAGATAAATTATTTAAATATTAAGTAAGATAACAAAGACTAATAAGCTGGTTAAGTCGGTACCCGATGGGTTACCGCACGTTGTCACGCTTTGATGATTTTTGGACAAAGTGCTCTCGATGCTTTTTGGTCGAGATGTTGTTATGTTGGACCTTGGTGCTTTTTGGCCAAGGGGGCCTTGACCCCACAGTTTGGGTCTAAGGTGTTAATGTTGATGTTGGTGTCAAGTCTTGGGTGCTTTTAGGCCCAAGCAAAGGAGGTGGTTTGCCTTGTGTGTTGTTGTGCCGTTTGCATAGAGCATTGGAGTTGATGTTGAGGGGGATGTTCAACATAGGGGAGGTCATCCTAGTTATGATGATTTGGCCTAAGTCTCGGGTGGTTCACCCATGGTTTGGTGAACCGTGTGCCCCTGAGGTGGCGTAACCAGTTATGATATATCGGCTATCCAAGGGGTTCCTCCATGGTTTGAGGAACTGTCGGTGTTGGTGCGTTTTGACCAATACGGATATGTAACTCTGAAGTTGACTTCCTGAGTTAGTTGGATCCACATGCATTTATGGAGTAGTGGAGTAGGGTTGCATTGTACTGCATAGCATATGTTGGATGATTAACATGTTGTTATGGTATTATATGATGATGTATAAAATATTGTATGTTGTTATATTGCTATGCCATGCTATGATGTATGTTCATCTTATTCTCTATTCCCATGCCGTTGTGTTTACATGATTTCTTACTCCCTGTTTTCATGTTTCTGTTGTTGCATGTATTTCCTTATGCAGAGGACGGTGAGCAGCCAGCGGAGGAGTGACTCTGAGGAGCCGTGACTCTAGTTAGAATGCTTAGTTATAGTTGTTAGTTGTTTAGTTTGTTTCCGTGATGTATCCGGATTTGGGTTCTACCAGCTCTGTATGTGACATCGGGGTAGAAGGGCCTCACATTTAGTGGTATCATAGCAGTTCGGCCCTGTTCGGACGTGGTATGAGTCTATCGTGAGTCTGTTGTGGGACTCTTGTTTGAATTGTCTATATTTATATAGACAATGTTACACGGTACTAAGTACCTATAGCTTTGCTTTGGCTGGACTTACTGCATTTGGCGGTTTGTCTTGAACGATCCAAGGAGCCTTCAGGTGCTTCTTGTGTTTAGGAAGGTTGTTCTATTATCTCTTGATAATATGAACTCTGCAACTGATCTTACGCGCTTACTTTTTTTAAAATCGCTCGATGTTATTCTTTGAATGAACTGGTTATCTTCCAACCATGTTCCCTTAGATTGCTTCGATAGAACCATAGTTTTTGGAACTCTAACGAAGTCTAAGAATCCGACCTTTCTCTCCGCCAACCAAGTGAAAGCTTCGATGAAAAATGAAGCCCAAGTGTTCATGATGTTGTCTTCCCTACAAGTTGAGAACCCTCCTGATGTCGGAAGTGTGACTATTGTGCAGGAGTTTCCTGAAGTGATCCCGGGGGACGTTTACGAACTACCCCCAGAAAGGGATGTTGAGTTCGCCATAGATTTAGTACCTGGTACCGAGCCTATTTCCATAGCGCCCTATAGAATGTCTCCTCTAGAGCTAGCCAAGTTGAAGGAACAATTAGAGGACCTTATCCAAAAGCAGTTTATTACGCCTACCGTGTCCCCATGGGGAGTGCCAGTGTTGCTATTAAAGAAGAAGGATGATAGCATGAGGTTGTGTGTCGACTATCGATAGCTCAACAAGGTGACCATTAAGAATCGGTATCCCCTCCCTAGGATTGATGATCTTATGGATCAGTTGATCGGAGCTTATGTTTTCTCGAAGATAGATTTGAGGTCAGGGTACCATCAGATTCAGGTTAAGTCTGAAGACGTCCCGAAGACAACGTTTAGGACGCGTTATGGTCACTATGAGTACTTGGTTATGCCCTTTGGTGTGACCAATGTCCCTGCTGTGTTCATGGACTACATGAACAAGACCTTTCACCCTTACTTGGATAAGTTTGTGGTGGTCTTTATAGATGACATCTTAGTGTACTCTAAGACTAAAGAAGAACATGATGAGCACTTGAGGGCTGTCTTACAGACCCTTAAGGATAAGCAGTTGTATGCCAAGATGTCTAAGTGCGAGTTTTGGTTAGAAGAGGTTAGTTTCTTAGGTCACGCGATCTCAAAAGGTGGGATAGCCGTCGATCCTACTAAGGTTGAGACGATGCTTCAATGGGAAGCGCCAAAGTCAACGACTGAGATTAGGAGTTTCTTGGGTTTAGCAGGGTACAATAGGCGGTTCATAGAAGGTTTCTCTAAGTTAGCCTTACCCTTAACCCGTCTCACCAAGAAGGGACGGCTGTTTGTGTGGGACTCTAAGTGTGAAGAGAGTTTCCAAACCCTTAAGAATAGGTTGACATCAGCACCAGTTTTAGTGTTACCCAATCCTAGTAAACCTTTCCTAGTATATTGCGATGCTTCCAAGCAAGGTTTAGGTGGAGTGTTGATGCAAGATGGTAAGGTAGTGGCTTATGCTTCTAGGCAATTGAAAACCAATGAGAGGAACTACCCTACCCAAGATCTAGAGTTAGGAGCTGTGGTGTTTGCCTTAAAGATTTGGAGGCATTACCTGTATGGAGCGAAGTTTGAGGTCTTTAGTGATCAAAAGAGTCTGAGGTATCTCTTTGATCAAAAGGAGCTGAAAATGAGGCAGCGTAGGTGGAATTTTTAAAGGATTATGAGTTTGATCTAACCTACCACCCAGGAAAGGCCAATGTAGTGGCCGATGCCTTAAGTAGGAAAACCTTGCACATCTCCGCTTTGGTGGTTAGGGAGATGGATCTAATTGAGGAGTTTAGAGACATGTGTTTAGCTTAGGAAGTTACACCTAAAAGCATTAGGCTTGGAACCTTGAAGGTTACCAACAATTTGATGGATCAGATTAGAGAGGGTCAAAAGTTAGACAAGTTTCTCTTAGATCAGTGTGAGTTGCTTGCGCAGGGTAGAGACCTTAGTTTTAAGGAAGGAAGTGATGGAGTCTTAAGGTTCAAAGATAGAGTCTGTATAGTGATAAGCCTCTGACTCATCTAGTTTTATGGCTAGTATGACCAGGGTTTTGTGCTAATTATATTTCGTTTTCGCCCAAATTAGATTAGATTGTCCTCAACCAAGGTTTTGAGTCTCTAAAGTAGTTTTAGGTTAATTTAGCCAGTTTTGAGTCAAATAAAGCACTTATGGCTATTTTATTGTTTTCAGGTTAACTTAGAAGTTAAGGGAATAAAGAAGCAGGGGAAATTTCAATCCTGGAGGTATTCGCCTCGCGAGAGTCTTCTCGCCACGCGAACCTGCAACCAGCCTGAGCAGCAGAATGTCATCCTCTCTGGTTCGCCTCGCGACTCCTCTTCTCGCCTCGCGACCCTGAAGGCTGACTGTTCCAGAAAAATGCAAGATTTCTGTGTCGTCTCACGAATACATGTCTCGCCTCGCGAGACTGAAGACCAGAAGCCATGACTCTTCCATTCCTCGCCATGCGAGAAGACCAAACGTTGCAGACTCTTCATAATATTCGCCTCGCGAGTGAGGGTTCGCCTCGCGAGTAGGCGCAGTTTCTGAAAGATATAAATGGCTGTTCTGGGCAGATTAGAGGGACTTTTTCATTCCCCATTGTTTTTACATATTTTTCTGGTTGTGTTTCATTTTTATGGAGAACTAATTTTCTTGGATTAGTCTACTGTAATCGATTTCCACCACACTTGAGGTTATGTAATTCCTGTTTTGTTTGCTTTTCCCTTTTCAATGCTATGCTATATATTTCTGTTTGCTTAATTCAGGAGTGTATAGTGTTGTGTTGATTTATTTTGGTGATGTTATGTTCCTATATTGAATCGCGTCTGCTTAATTCGCGTGTGTTCGTTCATGTTCGCTTAGTTCATGAGGGCTTAACCCCGTTTGCTTAATTCGGGAATTAGGAACATATATCTCGTAGTAGTGATTTCGCTTGTTAATTATTGCTACAACCGAAAAGGGATTAGAATCTGCTTAGGGCTTGGAATTTACATGAACCGATGAGAGTTGGGAAATCGAGAACAGTAGATTAATCGTCTTTAGTTATTTGATAATCTTTTAAACTGCTCTGTTTTTACTGCTCAGTTTATGCTTTGTTTTCAAATTGAATTTCAATCCACCCCCCAAAAAAAAAACTGATTTTTGTGGTAAATAACAAGTCAAGAGTCCTTGTGAGACGATATCCGAGTTGTCGCTTCCTAAACTACAGTTTTATAAAACTGCTCGCTTTTTGGCGCGTGCGCAACAGCGTGACCAAAAATTGGCGCCGTATTTTGATAAGCCTCTGGCTCATCTAGTTTTATGGCTAGTATGACCAGGGTTTTGTGCTAAATATATTTTGTTTTCGACCAAATTAGATTAGATTGTCCTCAAGCAAGGTTTTGAGTCTCTAAAGTAGTTTTAGGTTAATTTAGCCAGTTTTGAGTCAAATAAAGCACTTATGGCTATTTTATTGTTTTCAGGTTAACTTAGAAGTTAAGGGAATAAAGAAGCAGGGGAAATTTCAATCCTGGAGGTATTCGCCTCGCGAGAGTCTTCTCGCCACGCGAACCTGAAACCAGCCTGAGCAGCAGAATGTCATCCTCTCTGGTTCGTCCCGCGACTCCTCTTCTCGGCTCGCGACCCTGAAGGCTGACTGTTCCAAAAAATGCATGATTTCTGTGTCGCCTCGCGAATACATGTCTCGCCTCGCGAGATTGAAGACCAGAAGCCATGACTCTTCCATTCCTCGCCACGCGAACCGTACTTCGCCCCGCGAGAAGACCAAACGTTGCAGACTCTTCATAATATTCGCCTCGCGAGTGAGGGTTCGCCTCGCGAGTAGGCGCAGTTTCTGAAAGATATAAATGGCTGTTCTGGGCAGATTAGAGGGACTTTTTCATTCCCCATTGTTTTTACATATTTTTATGGTTGTGTTTCGTTTTTATGGAGAACTAATTTTCTTGGATTAGTCTACTGTAATCGATTTCCACCACACTTGAGGTTCTGTAATTCCTGTTTTGTTTGCTTTTCCCTTTTCAATGCTATGCTATATATTTCTGTTTGCTTAATTCAGGAGTGTATAGTGTTGTGTTGATTTATTTCGGTGATGTTATGTTCCTATATTGAATCGCGTCTGCTTAATTCGCGTGTGTTCGTTCATGTTCGCTTAGTTCATGAGGGCTTAACCCCGTTTGCTTAATTCGGGAATTATGAACATATATCTCGTAGTAGTGATTTCGCTTGTTAATTATTGCTACAACCGAAAGGGGATTAGAATCTGCTTAGGGCTTGGAATTTACATGAACCGATGATTAGTTGGGAAATCGAGAACAGTAGATTAATCGTCTTTAGTTATTTGATAATCTTTTAAACTGCTCTGTTTATGCTTTGTTTTCAAATTGAATTTCAATCCAAACCCCCCCCCAAAAAAATGATTTTTGTGGTAAATAACAAGTCAACAGTCCTTGTGAGACGATATCCGAGTTGTCACTTCCTAAACTACAGTTTTATAAAACCGCTCGCTTTTTGGCGCGTGCGCGACAGCGTGACCAAAAATTGGCGCCGTTGCCGGGGACTCTTGTTTGTTATTTTCGCATTTTTTGTTTCCTTTATTTTCGTTTTTTGTTTTGAATTAGTCTGGCTACTAGGTCTACTTGCCCTGAATTGTGTGATTTTGATCCTGAAATTGAAAGAACACTACACACACGCCGTAGAGCAATTCGGGCTAGTACTAGTAGTGATTCTAATTCTGAAACTGTTTTTGATAACATGGGTGACCAAAGGACATTAAGGCAGCTTGCTGCCCCTGATGTTAATTATAATGGCTTGTGTATTGAATATGTTGGTGCTGTTACTCCCTTTGAATTAAAATCTGGTTTAATTCACTTGTTGCCAAGGTTTAGTCGTCTTGCAGGTGAGGATCCACATAAGCATCTCAAGGAATTCCAGGTTGTCTGCTCTACACCCTTGAGGCCAGAAGGAATAACTGAAGATCACATCAAGCTGAGAGTCTTCCCGTTTTCACTACAGGGAGCTGCAAAGGATTGGCTGTTATATCTTGAGCCAAACTCTGTTACCACCTGGAACGATTTGAAGAAGGTTTTCTTAGAGAAATATTTTCCTGCCTCCAAAGCTGCATCAATCAGGAAGGAAATATGTGGCATCAGACAAGGCAATGAGTCATTGGCTGAGTATTGGGAGAGATTCAAGCAGTTGGTATCCAGTTGCCCTCAGCATCAAATTTCCGAGCAGCTCCTTATTCATTATTTTTATGAGGGGTTACTACCGATGGATAGAAATATTTTGGATGCTGCTAGTGGGGGAGCACTTGTTGATAAGACTCCAGCTGCTGCCAAGCAATTGATTGAAAATATGTCACTGAACTCCCAGCAGTTTACAACCAGAAGAAATTCTGTTGAGACAAGGGGTGTGAATGAGGTCCATAGTTCTTCTTCCAACCAGGCCCTTGAGAATAGAATTGATAGGCTCACTTCTTTGGTGGAGCAATTTGTAATGGATAAGGTTCAGCCGACAATGTTGTGTGGCATGTGCAACTCTCCTGAGCACCCGTATGATGCACGCCCCATTCTGAAGGAAGGGTCAGTTACTGATTTGTCTCAAGCTAATGCAGTCCATCCTTACAATCAAGGCAACAATCAGAACCGGTACAACATTCCTGACCTCTCCACAAATAAGTACCATCCAAATTGGAGGAATCATCCCAACCTTCGGTATGGAAACTCATCCCAACAACAACCGATGGCAGCACCACAGAATCCTCCTCAAGTGACCACTTTTGCACCTTCTGGACCTTCACTAGAGGACATGTTCAAGCAAGTGACTGAACAAAATCTCCAGTTGCAGCAGCAATTTGGACAGTTCCAGGCACAGTTTCAGCAGCGAACAGATGCTATCATTCACAATTTGCAGACACAGTTTGGTCAATCTCAACAGCGAACGGATGCTAGCATTCAAAATTTAGAGACACAAGTTGGACAGCTTGCCACATCCATAAATAGCATACAGCAAGCTCAAAGATCAAACCAACTACCTGCACAAACAGTGGTGAATCCCAATGTCTCCAATCCTAATGTGAGGTAACTCCTGAACCTTCTGTAAGTGTTGAAGTTGAGAGAGTATATGTGCCACCAATCCCCTTCCCACACAGAGTGCAGAAAAATAAGAAGATTGGTGGTGAAGACAAGGAGAGGGAAATTCTAGATGTGTTCAGAAGGGTGGCGGTGAACATTCCCCTTCTGGAAGTGATCAAGCAGGTTCCTAAGTATGCTAAATTTCTGAAGGATTTTTGCACCAACAAGAGGAGGTTGAAGGGTAATGAGAGAGTTAATTTGGGAAGAAATATTTCAGCTCTTATCCAGTCTAAGCCTACACTTGAAAGAGTTACTGTTTCATCCCCCACTCAGGCACTACCACAGAAGTGCAAGGATCCGGACACTTTTACTATTCCATGCACTATTGGGGACAGCAAATTTGAAAATTGCATGTTGGATTTGGGAGCCTTCATAAATGTCATGCCCACCTCTGTTTTCAATAACCTTGATCTTGGTCCCTTGCAGTATACAGGTCTCACTATCCAGTTAGCCAACAGGACCAGTGCCCGCCCCATGGGAATAGTAGAAGATGTGCTGGTACAAGTTGATGAGTTGATTTTCCCTGCTGACTTTTACATCCTAGACATGGCAGGGGAAACAAATTCAAGTAGATCACCAATCATCTTGGGCAGACCGTTCATGAAGACGGCAAAGATTAAGATTGATGTTGATGATGGGACCATGTCTATGGAGTTTGGTGACATTGTGGCAAAGTTTAACATCTTTGATGCTATGAAACATCCATTGGAAGAGCACTCTGTTTTCCAATTAGAGTTGCTCTCTGACATTATTGATGACACCCATGAGGACCTTGTTTCTGATTTTCCATTTATTTCTGGCTTTGATGATATATATTCATGTACTGACTGTATTGACTGTACTGACACTAACCCGTGTGTTGTTTGTGCTGAGTTTCTTGATTCAACTTTGCAGGGTGATAGTGTGAGTGAAGCTGTCTGTTCAGCCGAAGTTCTTGACATCATGGCTACTCCAAATGTACCATCCATTGAGCAGCCACCCTCCTTAGAGCTCAAGCCACTTCCTGGGAACCTGAAGTATGCTTTTTTGGAGACGAATGAAAAACTTCCAGTCATTATCTCTTCCAAACTTGACTCAGACCAGGAAGCTAAACTATTGGAGGTTCTGAAGAAGCACAAGAAGGCGATTGGGTGGACCTTGGCTGACATCCCAGGAATTAGCCCCTCCAGATGTATGCATAGAATTCTGTTGGAGGATGGGGCTAAACCAGTTAGGCAGGCCCAAAGGCGGCTCAATCCATTGATTTTGGATGTGGTGAAGAAAGAGGTGACTAAACTTCTGCAGGCGGGTATCATATACCCCATCTCTGATAGTACTTGGGTAAGTCCAGTGCAAGTTGTACCCAAGAAGTCCGGCCTCACAGTGGTAAGAAATGATTATAATGAGCTTGTACCCACTAGAGTCAGAATAGCTGGCGAGTCTGTATAGATTATAGGAAGTTGAACCAGGCCACCAGAAAGGATCACTTTCCTTTGCCGTTCATCGATCAGATGCTCGAACGACTGGCTGGTAAATCTCATTACTGTTTTCTTGATGGTTTTTCCGGGTACTTCTAGATCCATATTGCCCCAGAGGATCAGGAAAAGACCACTTTCACGTGCCCCTTCGGCACGTTTGCCTATAGGAGGATGCCATTTGGCCTTTGTAATGCTCCTGGCACTTTCCAAAGATGCATGCTTAGCATTTTTACTGAATTTATTGAAAATTGCATGGAAGTGTTCATGGATGATTTCACTGTATATGGCTCCTCATTTGATGCATGCTTGCATAGTCTGAATTTGGTTCTAGAAAGATGCATTGAGACTGATCTGGTTTTGAACTATGAAAAGTGTCACTTTATGGTTGAACAAGGGATTGTTTGGGGGCATGTTATTTCTAAAGAGGGTATTTCAGTAGATCCTGCTAAAATTGATGTGATTTCTACATTGCCTTATCCATCTTGCGTTCGCGAGATTCGTTCTTTTCTTGGTCATGCAGGTTTCTACAGGCGCTTCATTAAGGACTTCAGCAAGATAGCTCTGCCTTTGTCAAACTTGCTGAAGAATGGTGCCATGTTCCACTTTGATGACAACTGCAAGAAGGCATTTGACTACCTGAAAAGGGCATTGACCTCTACCCCCATCATCCAGCCCCCTGACTGGACCCTCCCTTTTGAGCTCATGTGTGATGCTTCTAATTATGCTGTGGGAGCGGTCCTGGCACAAAGGGTGGGCAAGGTTGCCCATGTCATTCATTATGCTTCTAGGACTTTAGATGCTGCACAATCTAATTACACCACCACTGAAAAGGAACTTCTAGCTGTTGTATTTGCTCTTGATAAATTTAGGTCATATTTGCTAGGTTCCAAGGTTATTGTTTTTACTGACCATGCAGCTCTGAAGTACCTGTTGAAGAAACCAGAAGCGAAGCCGAGATTGATTCGGTGGATGCTGTTGCTCCAAGAGTTTAATGTGGAGATAAAAGACAAGAGTGGAGCTGAAAATTTGGTAGTTGATCACTTGAGCAGAATAGCAAGGGATGAGGATCCTTCTCCCATCCAGGATGATTTTCCTGATGAGCAACTCCTACATCTGCATGGGGTAACCCCTTGGTTTGCTGACATAGTTAACTATCTTGTTGCTGGTGTTTTTCCTGCAGGTGCAAGTAGATCCAAGATCCACAAACTCAAGAGTGATTCCAAGTACTACGTTTGGGATGATCCGTACCTTTGGAAGTTTTGCAGTGATCAGGTGATTCGGAGGTGTGTCCCCGACTATGAGACAGAGTCTATCTTGTACTTTTCTCATGCCTCTCAAGTAGGGGGACACTTTGGGCCACAGAGGACGGTAAGAAAAGTCCAAGATTCTGGGTTCTACTGGCCCACCATTTTTAGAGATGCCTATGAGGTCTACCGGACTTGTAAGGAGTGTCAAACAGCAGGCCCTGCCATCACTCGTAGGAGTCAAATGCCTCAGCAGCCCATGCTTTTCTGTGAAGTTTTTGATGTGTGGGGAATTGATTTTATGGGTCCTTTCCCTGCATCTTTTGGTTTTCTATATATTCTTTTGGCTGTTGACTATGTTTCAAAGTGGGTGGAAGCTATCCCCACTAGGACTAACGATGCTAAAGTTGTTTCAAAAATTTTTAGGTCCAATATTTTTTGCAGGTTTGGCATACCTTGGGCTATTATCAGTGACCAAGGCACTCACTTCTGCAACCGCACCATGGAAGCTCTACTCCTAAAGTATGGAGTTGTGCATAGAGTCTCCACTGCTTACCATCCCCAGACCAATGGCCAGGCTGAGATATCAAACAGGGAGATCAAGCAGATCTTAGAGAAAATGGTGCAGCCGAATAGGAAGGACTGGAGCCGCCGTCTAGAAGACGCACTGTGGGCTCAGAGGACCGCTTTCAAGACGCCAATAGGGATGTCCCCCTTTAGGCTTGTATTTGGTATGGCATGTCATCTCCCTGTGGAAGTTGAGCACCGTGCATATTGGGCAGTCAAGTGCTGTAACTTGGAAATGAAAAAAGCTGGTATTGAAAGGAAACTGCAGTTACAGCAGCTTGAGGAGCTTAGGCTAGAAGCCTATGAAAGCTCCCGGATTTATAAAGAGAAAACAAAACATTTTCATGATAGGATGATTGCCAGGAAAGAATTTTCTGTGGGCCAGCAAGTCTTACTGTTTAACTCCCGCCTGAAAGTGATGGCTGGGAAACTTAGGTCCAAGTGGGTTGGCCCATTTGTTGTTACTAATGGTTTTCCTTATGGTGCAGTAGAGATTAAAAGTGCAGGTAGCAACAAGTCCTTCAAGGTTAACGGGCAGAGGCTGAAGCTATTCCATGGTGTGGCTGCTGGTGTTCCCGACGATGCTACTGTTGAGGAGCTCTCCTTGGAAGCTCCCACCTACACTGCCACTTGATCAGGGAGCACCCTTTCCTTTCCCTCACTCTGATTTTATAGTTATGTTGTTTCATTGGGCACAATGTATATTTTAAGTGTGGGGGAGGGAACCAATTGCATGATTTGTTTTTTTTTTGTTTGGTCTTGTTTTTCCTTGTTTTTCTTTTAGCTTTTGAATAAATTGTGTGAGTCTTTGGACGGTGAGCTTGATTGGTTTTGATTTATTTGGCACAGATTGATTGCATGATATGTGATTTATGTTGATGATTCCCCCTAGGTTGGGAAAAAAAACAAATTTTTTTGAAAAGTGATTCCCATTTAAAAAAATTGAAAACTAAACTTTGAGATATTTTGTTATGATGGCATGATTTATGATAAGTTTGGGGTGATGGGAAGCACACACTAGGGATAGAATCTCGGTCAAACAATTTTCAAAAATGTCCAGGTGAGGATTTGAGCCTCCAACATGTTTTTAACTGTGTGAATAACTTTTGAGTTGCACTTTCCCAAATTTGCATGAGTCTTTACTTGGTTTGCATGTTTATGTGCTTGCTTAAGATGATTTAGGCATTTTCTTTGTAAATAACCACTTGGCCGAAAATAACCATCCCTAATGCATGTTTCCTAGTTAGCCCCATTGAGCCTGATTAGCCTGTTGTTCTTGATAACCTGATATTATGAGCCTAAAATCTGGAAAAACCATGTTAACCCGATCTTAGGATTAGGAGAGCATGGATCCTTAGCAAGAGAATGGTTGCAAGAAACCAAGTTTGGGGTGGCTACAAGGATGTGACATGTCATTCTGGATTGAGAAAAAAAATATAATAAAAAGGTTGGAGCCAAAGGAAAAAAAAAGAAAAGAAAAGAAAAGCAGGAAAAAAAAGGAAAAAAAGAAGAAAAAGAAAAAAAAAGAAAAAAAGAAAAGTGTAAAAATGTTTAAAAAAAAAGTATTAGAAGAAAAGGCTATAGTCACCCAAAAGCATAAATAAAAATGAAGAAAGGAACTTGAGTGGAAATTCAATGTATCAAATGCTCATGCTCTCTTAGTTCCTAGGGACTTAAGCCTAGTACATTTGTAAATCCTACCCTTAGCCAGGCCCTATTACAACCTTTAAAAGACCTTTTGATGTTGCATGCATGTTTTCCGTGGGAACCATTTTGAGATGAAAATCAAATTCATGGGAAGTGTTCTTAAAAGTGAAATTGAGTGAAATGTTGATAACCTAGACAAATTGAGCGATGAGTGAAACACTAAATTCCCTTGTGAGGAAGGCGATTGTTTGAATTTGGTGATCTCCCTTTTGTGTGTAACTTGGATCCCTTGCTTAGATTAATGATTGTTTGAATGATGAAATTCTCAAATGTTTAGAATGAATGATTGTGGGGATTGCTTTGTTTGAAAAGGGGGGAACATTGAAGAAAAAAAATTATTTTGGTGAATTGCTTGAAATTTGTGCAAAGTTGATTGAATCTTTTAAGCTTGCCATGTCTTGAGTCTTTTTAAGTTTTTGAGTTTTAGTTTGCTTGGGGACAAGCAAAGTTTAAGTTTGGGGTATATTGATAAGCCTGACTCATCTAGTTTTATGGCTAGTATGACCAAGGTTTTGTGCTAATTATATTTCATTTTCGCCCAAATTAGATTAGATTGTCCTCAAGCAAGGTTTTGAGTCTCTAAAGTAGTTTTAGGTTAATTTAGCCAGTTTTGAGTCAAATAAAGCACTTATGGCTATTTTATTGTTTTCAGGTTAACTTAGAAGTTAAGGGAATAAAGAAGCAGGGGAAATTTCAATCCTGGAGGTATTCGCCTCGCGAGAGTCTTCTCGCCACGCGAACCTGAAACCAGCCTGAGCAGCAGAATGTCATCCTCTCTGGTTCGCCCCGCGACTCCTCTTCTCGCCTCGCGACCCTGAAGGCTGACTGTTCCAAAAAAATGCATGATTTCTCTGTCGCCTCGCGAATACATGTCTCGCCTCGCGAGATTGAAGACCAGAAGCCATGACTCTTCCATTCCTCGCCACGCGAGCCGTACTTCGCCCCGCGAGAAGACCAAACGTTGCAGACTCTTCATAATATTCGCCTCGCGAGTGAGGGCTCGCCTCGCGAGTAGGCGCAGTTTCTGAAAGATATAAATGGTTGTTCTGGGCAGATTAGAGGGACTTTTTCATTCCCCATTGTTTTTACATATTTTTCTGGTTGTGTTTCATTTTTATGGAGAACTAATTTTCTTGGATTAGTCTACTGTAATCAATTTCCACCACACTTGAGGTTCTGTAATTCCTGTTTTGTTTGCTTTTCCCTTTTCAATGCTATGCTATATATTTCTGTTTGCTTAATTCAGGAGTGTATAGTGTTGTGTTGATTTATTTTGGTGATGTTATGTTCCTATATTGAATCGCGTCTGCTTAATTCGCGTGTGTTTGTTCATGTTCGCTTAGTTCATGAGGGCTTAACCCCGTTTGCTTAATTCGGGAATTAGGAACATATATCTCGTAGTAGTGATTTCGCTTGTTAATTATTGCTACAACCGAAAGGGGATTAGAATCTGCTTAGGGCTTGGAATTTACATGAACCGATGATAGTTGGGAAATCGAGAACAGTAGATTAATCGTCTTTAGTTATTTGATAATCTTTTAAACTGCTCTGTTTTTACTGCTCTGTTTATGCTTTGTTTTCAAATTGAATTTCAATCCAACCCCCCCCCCCCCCCCCCCCAAAAAAAAAAAGCTGATTTTTGTGGTAAATAACAAGTCAAGAGTCCTTGTGAGACGATATCCGAGTTGTCACTTCCTAAACTACAGTTTTATAAAACCGCTCGCTCTTTGGCGCGTGCGCGACATCGCGACCATATAGCAGACGTCACAACGCTTAGAAAGTTGATCCTTGAAGAAGGGCATAGGAGTGGACTGAGTGTGCACCCAGGTGCCACTAAGATGTATCAGGACTTAAAGCGCATGTTTTGGTGGCCTAGGATAAAGAAAGATGTGGCTGAGTTTGTGTATGTGCATGTTTAGTGTGTCAAAAGGCTAAGATAGAACACCAGAAGCCATCAGGAAAGTTATAACCGTTAAGTATCCCAGAATGCAAGTGGGACAATATTTCCATGGATTTTGTTTCTGGACTCCCTAGGACTCCAGGTAGTTTTGAGGCTATATGGGTTGTCGTGGATAGACTGACTAAGTCCGCCCATTTCATCCCGATGAACATGGAATACTCTTTGGAAAAGTTGGCTAAGTTGTACAACAGGGAGATAGTTAGGCTACATGGTGTACGTTCTAGCATAGTTTCAGATAGAGACCCGAGGTTTACATCTAGGTTTTGGAACAATTTGCAAGAGGCTTTAGGAACCAAGCTTAGGCTAAGTTCAACTTATCACCCTCGGACTAATGGTCAGTCTGAGAGAACAATCTAATCCTTAGAGGACTTGTTGATAGCTTGTGTGCTAGAACAGTCTGGTAGTTGGGAGGAGATGTAGGACACCCTTGTGTTGGAGTGAACCTAGTGATAGTGTGGTGCTAGGGCCGGAGATAGTCCAGGAAACAACAGAAAGGGTTGGGATAGTTCAGGAAAAGATGAGAGTGGCATAGAGTAGGCAAAAGACCTACCATGACAAAAGGAGGAAGACGCTCGAATTCCAGGAAGGTGATCATGTGTCCTTGAGAGTTACTCCAACGACTGCGGTTGGTGGAGGGATGAAAGCAAGCAAGCCATCTGTTATCTGGAGATCCGAGTCTTTCCTACCTTGGTGAACAAGTGCATAATCTTCGAGGATGCTTACGAGGCCAGGATCGCAAGCTGCAAAAGTTCAGAGATCCAGAGCAGTAAGGATGAAGATCAGAAGAACGAGGTGAGACAATGTCATCGGCATAGACTTCAAGCAGAATGGCAAGGAATCACAGTTCTCAGCAGGTAAGCCCAAGGATTGGGATTCTCCTAAACATGTCAGATTTGGAAAACGTGGAGAAGGTCACTATACCTATCAATGCAAGGAGCCGAACATCATCTGTTTCAAGTGTGGTAAATATGGTCACCTCAGCAGGAACTGTAAAGGAGAAAAGTCAGAACCACAGAGTGCTAGCAAGAATCAGAGTGCGCAACGGAAGCGTAGTTGAGCCGAAGCCTCCAAGTCCGTGGACTCAACCCAACGTATGCGTCTAATTGATGGAAGTTTAACCAGTTAAGGTGATAGAAATTTCGAGGACGAAATTTTTATAAGGGTGGTGGAATTGTAACACCTCAAGATTCACCCTTATGTTTATGTGTTAGTTTTGGTATATATAAGTTTGATATTTATATATATGTGTATATATTATTGTATATGATAATATGTATATTAATATATGATTATTTGCATTAATATGAGAATGTCTCTTAATGTTTGATTTTATATATTAATATATGATATGTGATTTTATTAATAATAAGCGATTAAAAATGATATGATAAGATATCGTGTGATTTAGTATTTAAATAGAGATAGTTTTATTCTTAGATTTTAGCCCCTCAACCAATCAGATTTGTGTCCTTATCAATATAGGATCATCCTCTTTTTGTTTATATCTTAAGACCTTATCATAATCTCCTAAGGATCCTATCTAGGAACAACTACCAAATCTATCGCTAAAATTCCATCGAACTTTTGACCATCTTAGAGTCCGATTTAGGATTCGACGATTAGACATTAATTTGTAGAAATTTCTCTGAGCTTTCTAACGACAATAAGAACGCCTCAATTCAAAACTTGTAGCTCAAGTTATGGTCAAAATACCGAACTGTATACAGTTTGGGCTGAAATAGGAACCCATTATGACCCAAACTCATATATATACCATTAGACTCGACCTAAACCTAGTTTACACGACCCCAACGCTCAGAAAAACTGCCTCCCTCCTTCCTCTTTGAATCCTTATGGTTTTTCTCCCTAAAACTCTCTAGGGAACCCATTCTTGCACTGTTCTTCATTACTTCTTGATAGGAGTGTAAGAATTAATGTCTCGTGTGTGACAAATATTAGTGGTGGTTTAATATTTGAATGAAAGGACATATTGTTTGATATTTGAATGAATGATTATGACTTTTGGGAAGGAGTCTTAAGAATGAAATGATATATTGCTTGATGGAAGCAATTATAAAAGGAAGTAAATGAAACATTTCCCTAACTCTGCCAAGAAAAAAAGTCTCCTAATTTCCATCAAAGTTAGAGGCATAAAGAGGAAGGAAAGGGATAAAAAAGTTTCCATTGTTGATTGTAGTTCAAGTAAAGAAGTATTAACATTTAAGCATGCAGAAAGGTTGGTGTTTCTATTCATCCTATTAGTGAAGACTATGAATTCTTTTGCACTTTCAGTTGCACTTTCCGTTTTAGGAAGAGCAGACTTAATGTTACTTCCTATGCTCATTCGCATAAACATCAAACTTAGTCTGTTTGACTTTTCCCAAGCCTTAAAATGAGCCTTATCTTCGTTGCTACTAGCATCAGTATTAGCAGCTAGATTCTCAACTTGAAGAGCCAAATCAAGATCCATTACACCAAGGTGAAATTGGATTTGTTCACTCCATTTAGAGAAGTTCAACCCACTAAATGTTGGAACAGACGTAGTATGCGAATGTAAAGACATAGGAACAGATACTGCAATTAACACATGCTTCATATTAATGCTTTGAGTCTTAAAATAACATAAAATCAAATTCAGACAATAAACATTAAACATTCAATGCACATTAATGTTCTCCTTTGGGTGATACATCAATGCACAACAAACATAATGATGCTAATACAGTCAACATTATTAGGCAATGAAATATGCACTAACTAGAAATATTTAGTATCTTTGGACATATAAATAAAACTAATAGTGCATTCACATCACCATCAATCATGTCCATAAATTATAAGAACTACTAATCAACCTTTGGGTGATCCATAAATGCCTTATAACAATGAACTTCAATTTACCCATAAACTAACAATCATCATGTCATTTATAGCATCACATTCTATGGGTAATTGAAATAAATTATCATTCATTTGGAATTAAATAAACTTTCAGATTTGACCACCTTGGTGATTAACAAATCCATCATGCATTTAATCCCAAAATATACATACTTCATAACATATACGAATATGTACAATCATCCTGTACAGAAGCTTTAAAAAACTCATCACTCTCAATTTCGGTAATTAAAGTTCACGTACAGGGAGACTTTCATCAAATTGATATTTGATTATCATTTGAAATATGGAATCAATTCACATTTGGGAATAGTTATTCTCAATTTCGAAAATTTCACGTTTCCTTGTTCCCCAATTTCGAAACACGTATAGGAGCATTTAGTTTCAAAATGATATCTGAAAGCATTTCAAAAGGATTCATTATGGCATTTGCATTTCGAAAACATACAGGGAAAATCATAATTGAAACAAACATACTTTTAACAATCACAGTGCAGCGGAATAAAAAATCATAATTTATAAATTCCCAATATTTAAAATTAGGGTTCATAAAATTGGGGAATTCAAACATCATCAATGGAAAACTATAAATTCCCTAACACATGCTCTGATACCACATGAATGATTATGACTCTTGGGAAGGAGTCTTATGAATGAAATGATATATTGCTTGATGGAAGCAATTATAAAAAGAAGGAAATGAAACATTTCCCTATCTCTGCCTGGAAAAAAGTCTCCTAATTTCCATCAAAGTTAGAGGCATAAAGATGAAGGAAAGGGATAGAAGAGTTTCCATTGTTGATTGAAGTTCCAGTAAAGAAGTATTAACATTTAAGCATGCAGAAAGGTTAGTGTTTCTATTCATTCTATTAGTGAAGACTATGAATTCTTAAGATCCTTATTAATGGCTCATGTATGATAGAGTTTACAAGGAGAACATCGCTACGAATAGGGGTTCGTTGTGCTTGTTGTTTGGGACTTTAGAAAAGGTAAAATTCGTGCACCTTGTCCCTTATGTTCTTTGTTTCAAGTTCTTGATCTCTTCCTTTTGATTTCTTGATCTTAGAGTTGAACCAAAGTGTCTCTTTGGTGTCCTTGAGGTCATAGACAAGCACTAGTGAGACGGGACCCTAGTGGATCTTCTTTCTTCTTTTGAAACGCGAACCTCGTACCAGGTATGGGAGAAGAAAAGTGTATACAATAGGCTGGGGAGTAGTGTAAGATGAGGGGTTCCCATAGCCCCGTTTATTATCGTTATAATGTATTGATGCCATGATCTACCTGATTGTATGACTGAATTGTTTATATGTTTAATTGGATTAATTGGTATGTGTATTTGTTATAATTGTTGAGTTGTTCATGATGTGGTATGCCTATTGAATTGTCTTATGCCATGAGTTTTGGTTGAATTGGTATGAATACCCATGATTAAGAATGTTGTTGTTATGACATGGATTATGTTGATCACATTGACTGGATATGTTATTGATGATGATGTTACCGTTATGTTGAATATGTTAATAAGAATCTAATTGACTTAATTAGGACTCTTAGTTAACATAGGAATTAAGGGATTAATTCCCCAAGCTTCATAAGACATGAACTGTGTTAGTGAGGGGTGAAGTTTCATGCCGAAAGTTTTAGTTAAGACCCTAGGATCTGATTTGAGAGAATTAGGGAGCCTAAACTCCAAGAACACATTAAATTCTACCCAGAACAGTATGGCCCTGCCCAGGTACACGGCCGTGCTGAACAGGGAGCACGACCGTGCTCCCAGTTAAATTCTGGAAAACAGGTAGTGCATTGAGCACGGCCGTGCAGAACAGTGAGCACGATTGTACTCCACTTAAGTGGCAGCACGACAGTGCTGGGGGTTTAGTACGCCTGTGCTTCCCCCTACTGGTCAAAACTTAAGATTAATGAATTAAAGGGGTTGTTTACCCCAATTATCCTCAGATGAAGTAATTATACACTAATCAAATGATAACAAGTTAGATAACTTAATTTAAGATTAATTAAGATAACAAAGACTGATAAGCTGGTTAAGCCGGTACCCGATGGGTTACCGCACGTTGTCACGCTTTGGTGCTTTTTGGCCAAAGTGCTCTCGATGCTTTTTGGTCGAGATGTTGTTATGTTGGACCTTGGTGCTTTTTGGCCAAGGGGGCCTTGACCCCACGGTTTGGGTCTAAGGTGTTAATGTTGATGTTGGTGATAAGTCTTGGGTGCTTTTAGGCCCAAGCAAAGGCGGTGGTTGCCTTGTGTGTTGTTGTGCCATTTGCATAGAGCATTGGAGTTAATGTTGAGGGGGATGTTCAACATTGGGGAGGTCGTCCTAGTTATGATGATCTGGCCCAAGTCTCGGGTGGTGTAAGGTTCTAATTTGCGAATCTTACTTATTTTGTAACTCGTGTATGCTAAGCGTTGGATTTAATTCCATGTATTTGGGATATAAGCCTCTTGGTACGATCGTTAAGTCGTTTAGGGACTTTTGTGAATTGCTTTTGTTTCCGAACTCATATTCGGGAGGT